>CANNZV010001456.1:110835-264330 GCA_947561585.1 Caprella mutica | reverse complement strand
CATAGGGCGAAGTTTCAATTACCAGATGTGAATAAAGAACAATTACAAATTCCTTTAGGTTATTAAAAAACAGACAAAAATATAGAAAATATATTCATTATAGATAGAACAAGAATACATTAATTGTAAAAATTTGCTTTTCACCAAATGAATATTTATTATAAATGTTTTTTTTTTTATTATTACTAATAACCTACTCAAATTTATATCTGATTTTTAATTCACATTTGGTACTTGATTCCTTATCCTACAAACTTACAAACAAAGTTATATTGGGCCATAGAAGATTATGAGGGGAAGTAATATTGGGGATAGAAACTAAATATAGGAGATAGTAACTAGTTATATAGGAGATTCTAACTAGTTATAGGAGATAGTAACTAGTTATAGGAGATAGTAACTAGTTATAGGAGATAGTAATTAGCTATAGGAGATAGTAACTAGTTATAGGAGATAGTAACTAGTTATAGGAGATAGTAACTAGTTATAGGAGATAGCAATTAGCTATAGGAGATAGTAACTAATTATATAGGAGATTCTAACTAGTTATAGGAGATAGTAACTAGTTATATGAGATAGTAACTAGTTATATTGGGGATAGAAACTAAATATAGGAGATTCTAACTAGTTATATAGGAGATTCTAACTAGTTATAGGAGATAGTAACTAGTAATAGGAGATAGTAACTATGTAGTTATAGGAGATAGTAATTAGCTATAGGAGATAGTAACTAGTTATAGGAGATTCTAACTAGTTATAGGAGATAGTAACTAGTTATATAGGAGATTCTAACTAGTTATAGGAGATAGTAACTAGTTATAGGAGATAGTAACTAGTTATAGGAGATAGTAACTATGTAGTTATAGGAGATAGTAATTAGCTATAGGAGATAGTAACTAGTTATAGGAGATTCTAACTAGTTATAGGAGATAGTAACTAGTTATATGAGATAGTAACTAGTTATATTGGGGATAGAAACTAAATATAGGAGATTCTAACTAGTTATATAGGAGATTCTAACTAGTTATAGGAGATAGTAACTAGTAATAGGAGATAGTAACTAGTTATAGGAGATAGTAACTATGTAGTTATAGGAGATAGTAATTAGCTATAGGAGATAGTAACTAGTTATAGGAGATTCTAACTAGTTATAGGAGATAGTAACTAGTTATATAGGAGATTCTAACTAGTTATAGGAGATAGTAACTAGTAATAGGAGATAGTAACTAGTTATAGGAGATAGTAACTATGTAGTTATAGGAGATAGTAATTAGCTATAGGAGATAGTAACTAGTTATAGGAGATTCTAACTAGTTATAGGAGATAGTAACTAGTTATATGAGATAGTAACTAGTTATATTGGGGATAGAAACTAAATATAGGAGATTCTAACTAGTTATATAGGAGATTCTAACTAGTTATAGGAGATAGTAACTAGTAATAGGAGATAGTAACTAGTTATAGGAGATAGTAACTATGTAGTTATAGGAGATAGTAATTAGCTATAGGAGATAGTAACTAGTTATAGGAGATTCTAACTAGTTATAGGAGATAGTAACTAGTTATATAGGAGATTCTAACTAGTTATAGGAGATAGTAACTAGTTATAGGAGATAGTAACTAGTTATAGGAGATAGTAATTAGCTATAGGAGATAGTAACTAGTTATAGGAGATAGTAACTAGTTGTAGGAGATAGTAACTAGTTATAGGAGATAGCAATTAGCTATAGGAGATAGTAACTAATTATATAGGAGATTCTAACTAGTTATAGGAGATAGTAACTAGTTATATGAGATAGTAACTAGTTATATTGGGGATAGAAACTAAATATAGGAGATTCTAACTAGTTAAATAGAGATTCTAACTAGTTATAGTAGATAGTAACTAGTAATAGGAGATAGTAACTAGTTATAGGAGATAGTAACTATGTAGTTATAGGAGATAGTAATTAGCTATAGGAGATAGTAACTAGTTATAGAGATAGTAACTAGTTATAGGAGATAGTAACTAGTTATAGGAGATAGTAATTAGCTATAGGAGATAGTAACTAGTTATAGGAGATAGTAACTAGTTATAGGAGATAGTAACTAGTTATAGGAGATAGCAATTAGCTATAGGAGATAGTAACTAATTATATAGGAGATTCTAACTAGTTATAGGAGATAGTAACTAGTTATATGAGATAGTAACTAGTTTATATTGGGGATAGAAACTAAATATAGGAGATTCTAACTAGTTATATAGGAGATTCTAACTAGTTATAGGAGATAGTAACTAGTAATAGGAGATAGTAACTAGTTATAGGAGATAGTAACTATGTAGTTATAGGAGATAGTAATTAGCTATAGGAGATAGTAACTAGTTATAGGAGATTCTAACTAGTTATAGGAGATAGTAACTAGTTATATAGGAGATAGTAACTAGTTATATAGGAGATAGTAACTAGTTATAGGAGATAGTAACTAGTTATAGGAGATAGTAACTAGTTATTGGAGATAGTAACTAGTTATAGGAGATAGTAACTAGCTGTAGGAGAGAGTAACTAGTTATAGGAGATAGTAACTAGTTATAGGAGATAGTAACTAGTTATAGGAGATAGTAACTAGTTATAGGAGATAGTAACTAGTTATATAGGAGATAGTAACTAGTTATATAGGAGATAGTAACTAGTTATAGGAGATAGTAACTAGTTATAGGAGATAGTAGCTAGTTATAGGAGATAGTAACTAGTTATAGGATATAGTAACTAGCTGTAGGAGAGAGTAACTAGTTATAGGAGATAGTAGCTAGTTATAGGAGATAGTAACTAGTTATAGGAGATAGCAATTAGCTATAGGAGATAGTAACTAGTTAAATAGGAGATTCTAACTAGTTATAGGAGATAGTAACTAGTTATAGGAGATAGTAACTAGTTATATAGGAGATTCTAACTAGTTATAGGAGATAGTAACTAGTTATAGGAGATAGTAACTAGTTATATAGGAGATTCCAACTAGTTATATGAGATAGTATCTAGTTATAGGAGATGGTAACTAGTTATAAGAGATAGTAACTAGTTATATAGGAGATAGTAACTAGTTATAGGAGATAGTAACTAGTTATAGGAGATAGTAACTAGTTATAGGAGATAGTAACTAGTTATATGATATAGTAACTAGTTATATAGGAGATTCCAACTAGTTATATGAGATAGTATCTAGTTATAGGAGATGGTAACTAGTTATAGGAAATAGTAATTAGTTATATAGGAGATAGTAACTAATTATAGGAGACTCTAACTAGTTTCAGGAGACTCTAACTAGTTATAGGAGACTGTAACTAATTATAGGAGACTCTAACTAGTTTCAGGAGACTCTAACTAGTTATAGGAGACTCTTACTAGTTATAGGAAGTTGAATAATGAAAACAGTTCTAGCAAATAAAGAAACATTTAGAAATCAAACAATAAAAAAATACTCACGCGTTTAAGCTTTAAGGAAAGACATAAAAAATAAAAATTAATTTAGAAAAGAGAAAGTGAGTGAAACTAAATGAATTAGAACGAAAGTGAGTGAAACTAAATGAATTAGAACGAATGTGAGTGAAACTAAATGAATTAGAACGAAAGTGAGTGAAACTAAATGAATTAGAAGGAAAGTGAGTGAAACTAAATGAATTAGAACGAAAGTGAGTGAAACTAAATGAATTAGAAGGAAAGTGAGTGAAACTAAATGAATTAGAACGAAAGTGAGTGAAACTAAATAAATTAGAAGGAAAGTGAGTGAAACTAAATGAATTAGAAGGAAAGTGAGTGAAACTAAATGAATTAGAACGAAAGTGAGTGAAACTAAATGAATTAGAAGGAAAGTGAGTGAAACTAAATGAATTAGAACGAAAGTGAGTGAAACTAAATGAATTAGAAGGAAAGTGAGTGAAACTAAATGAATTAGAACGAAAGTGAGTGAAACTAAATGAATTAGAAGGAAAGTGAGTGAAACTAAATGAATTAGAAGGAAAGTGAGTGAAACTAAATGAATTAGAACGAAAGTGAGTGAAACTAAATGAATTAGAAGGAAAGTGAGTGAAACTAAATGAATTAGAACGAAAGTGAGTGAAACTAAATGAATTAGAAGGAAAGTGAGTGACACTAAATGAATTAGAAGGAAAGTGAGTGAAACTAAATGAATTAGAACGAAAGTGAGTGAAACTAAATGAATTAGAAGGAAAGTGAGTGAAACTAAATGAATTAGAACGAATGTGAGTGAAACTAAATGAATTAGAACGAATGTGAGTGAAACTTAATGAATTAGAACGAATGTGAGTGAAACTAAATAAATTAGAACGAATGTGAGTGAAACATAATGAATTAGAAAGAATGTGAGTGAAACATAATGAAAATCAATGATTTCACACAATCACATGTAAAAGTAAATAAAGTTTTATCACTTAGGAAATTCATGTGATAAAATGAGAAAAAATGAAGTAAAAATTTCCAGAATGCATCGAAAGCTCAAGAAAAAGCGTAAAATATTTTAGATCACATTGATATTAAAATAAAATCTTACTTAATTAAGAAGCTATGAGAAGGCAAAAATATAAAAAGTATTAACAATTATTATATTATCAACAAAATATAAACTATCATCAAAATTTGCATCCATGATACCTGCATGTATCATGGATACCAATTGAAAATACAGTTTCTATTTTTTTCCTATCAGATCGAAAATGTGGAACAGTTCGATAACTCAGATCTCACCCTATAGAGTCCATACCTGCAATCTGTGATGTTTGGCCGTGTCCCCCACATTGGGTGTCGGGGACGGACCTCGGGCCAGGTGGGGCGGCAGGACCACCCTCAGCCCAGACCTGTTCAAACTCATGGTGTGAACTCGGTAACTGGATTTTGATGGAGATTTTAACGATACTTGATAGCTAGGTATTATTTTATTTTATTTATCTAAACATCCTTAATTTGGAACACCATTTATTAAAATAAAATGGATCTGGAAATAAGAAATGGATTAAGCAATGTTATTATTCGTATTAATTCATAGTAAATAAATAGATAAGTATACGGAGTACAATATTGGAACATCCGAAAATATTATGAATGACGTCACACAATATTTTTCCATTTGTTTTTAAATAAAAATGTGCTATTATTCAGTTAAATGTACATTTTCATGGAAATTAACTTACATAAAATTTTTTTCACGTTTTACACTCTATTCACTTTTAATATTCAACTAATAATACTTATAATATTTGAGAGTACTTTGTGTGACGTCATTTGTTTACATCGTTTCTGAAGAACGGATCAAGTTCACCGTCAATGAATTCGAAACTTGGCATACTTCTCTTTTTATTTACTATGGGTAAATTTATCTAGACATTGTAATATCAAACACCTTTTATTAAAATTAAATGAATCTGAAAATATAAAATTGATTAAACAAGATGGTGGACACTCCATGAGCGCATGCCTTCGTCGCCACTTATAAATGTTAATTATGACCAGCCCTTTGACCCGTTCGCTCCCAAAATCTAATAAACTGATTTTTGAACATTGTCCAATCTTCCCACCAAATTTCAGACAATTTAGTCGAACTCTTTTTCAGTTATACGAATAACAAGATGATAAATAAGTAAAGGCCGACCAAAACATAACATTTCGCAATTTGCGAAGGTACTAATGTAGGTACTTGCTATAAACATCTCTATAAATCACTGTGACGGTATGTACATATTTCAATACAGAACACTTTAATATTTTGCCTCTCCCTCCCCCCCTCGCAAATGTCCCCCGATCGATAGAGGGGGTTCCTTTACCCCCCTCCTTCGTACCCCATTCCACTTTTGTATTCGTCTTAATCAGTTTTTTAATATGTTTAAATATTATTTATGTAAAGTAATTACACGAGTATAAATATGATTTGAATAATATTATTTACAATAATAAAACAATTTAGGATTTAATAATAATATAAAAATATCATTATTTGAAAGAGAATTCTTTAATGAAATTTGGGGAGAGCCTATTTTAATAATAATTTTTAGATCACATTAAACTATTGTAGGTAAGTAAAATATAGGTACATAATTTTAAATAAATTTAGTTAGGTACTTCATTTTAAGCATAAAAAATGAAATATAAATAAATCATCAAATTCATTTTTAGTATTAATGCATATTTTTATCATTTCATATAAATGAATATAGATTATATTATTAACCGTTTAAAAGTAAATCAAATATGGTTATAGTTTTCCGTAGATTTGTTGTTATTACAATTTCTGAGCTTAAAACAAGCTTATGTTTTCTATTAATTATAAATAAAATAATAGTATTTTATTTATAATGTTTAATAATGAAGTTTTAAATCTTACAATTATAATATTCTCAGTAGGGTATGTTACGATTTATTGAACAGTTGCACATTTTCGAGCATAAAAGTAAAATACATATAATTATTTTTATTTCAAATATCAATTGGTATCTATGATACAAGCAGGTATAATGGATACCAATTAAAATAAGAGTTAAATAGCAATTATTACAGACATTTTACTTATATGTTCGAAGATGCGCAACCGTCCGATAACTCGTCACTTACCCTATATTAATTATAAGGCAGGTAATTGTAGGCTGACCTCAGGTAGGCAGAAAGGTAGGTCATTTCTTGACCTACAGTCAAAATTAGATTATAATCAATGTCATACCAAGCATTTTTTTTTATTATTTATTGGTCATCTCTCTATAATAATAACTAATTAATTAATTAATTTGTAATAGATTAAGCATCATAATTTAGATATAGAGAAATAGTTTATAAAATGAATTGGTAATAGATTTCCCTTAAGAATTGACTATTTAATGAAATGAAAAAGGATAATTATGGTAAAAATGACAATTAATATCCAAATTACAACAGTTCAGAGGATCCCTTCTCTTCCATTCACCATAGACAGCTTCAGGATAGAGCCCCTGGGGGCTAATTAATAGATAATTAGTGGAAGTATGTATATACATTATATAAAGGGGGGGGGGGGGGTAGTATATTAGGAATATTGATACTAAGAAAATGAGTGAAGGATTAACATAAGATATTATATTCAAAAATTAATTATGAGATTCAATTTCCAGATGCTGAATTATTATGAGTAAATGATAATGAGCAATGTTGTGACAGTATGCTTTTAAAATCATTGAACCTAAGAATAACACAGACGAAATGAAATGGTATCGAGTTCGATAACCATTCAATACTCTTTAATTCTACCCGTCTATAATATTTTTGGTATCTATGATTGTAAAAGCATATTGTCACAACCCTAATAATGAGTCATTTGCATCATTTTAATTATGGGAGCACATCTCAAGATAAAATAATCTTGTCTATTTCAAGTCCATTATACATATTATTTTTCTTATTATAACCAATGAGAGTTTTCATTGATTTGTTTGGTTCAAATATAATTAAATTGTTCTTTTTTTATATTAAAAAACATTTTATTATTTTATAATATATAAAACAAATTAACGATAGATATTATCTAAAATTTGGATAGGGAAGTTACGATTTATCGAACAGTTCCACATTTTCGGTCGTACGAGATTCTTTGGCATTTTTAAATTTGTATCCATGATACCTACACTCTACAGGTATCATGGATACCAATTAAACAATTTCTCATATAATCGTAAATGTGGAATTGATCGTTAATTCGTAACATCTTTAATTTTATAAAAAAATTCATTATGGAATCATGGAACACCCGAACATAATATTTTAAAAATATTCTCAGATAGGTATGAGATAATCCTATTTATCTAATTGATTATTAAAGCTATCTGTTACTTATATCCTTTAAAAGGTGTGATAAATAAAGACAAATTAAGAGCCGCAGACACATCACAACCTCCTACCATCACCTCTCACTTCAAACTGTCGTCTGCTCAACTCTCTCACATTATGGGACACACTCGTAAAAATATACTTTAATATTTTACGCATTTAGGTAAAACCATATAAAGCAACTTTCTATTCATTTGTAATTATTGAAAGTTAGTTTTTAATAAAAAATATACTTTAATAATAAAGCATTTAAGAAAAACACTAAAGTAAAAAGTATTCCTTTATATTAATTTATAATTATTGAAATCTAGTTTAATATATTGAATTTGAGTAGGGTAAGTTACGAGTTATGGGACGGTTCCACATTTTCAATCATAGAAGAAAATGCTAAATATTTTAAACATTTTTCATGATTATTGGTATCCAAACAAATTAATTAAATAAATCCACAATACCAATTAATTGATTAAATCCATGATGCCAATTAATTATATTCATGATACAAATTAATTAATAAATCCAGGATACCAATTAATTAATTATATCCAGGATACTAATTAATTGAAATAACAGATAAAATTAAATACAAATTTTATACAAATTTTTAAACCCACATATCCATAATTAATATGGTTATAATTTATAGTGCAATTTGTAGTAATAACAAATCTAAAGGCTAAACTTTGACTGTAGATACATTTAAGGTATAAATAAAAGAATTACTAGTAAGTAGGTATAATCAATTGTACAGTATTCTTATTTCACTAAATATTGAACTTTGTATTAAATTAACCGATCTAAATACAAAACAGATGTCATAATATATACTAAACAAAATATTCAGTCATTTAGATGATTTCTTAAAATAAACGAATATTTAAACATGAAAAGTCTACGGAAAATGATATTAATATTTTTTTTTTTTTAAAGAAAATTGAACTTTTTTTACGTCACCAATACATGCATGTTACTTTTTAGTTCAATATGAAGTGCTAATTACAATAAATATATACAATAGATTAGTATTTATAATGAACACTGTAACAGAACTTTTTTGAAAAAAAAAATCCTTGAATAAATTATAGTATTTTTTAGAGAAAACCAAAACAGTTTTTGTGAAAATAATTTTTTTTTAATAATTTAATTTTTTTTGAATAAATTAATTTTTTTTTAATATATTAATTTTTTTTGAATACCTAAATAAATCAAAACTTGAAAAAAGTATATTAAGAGACATTTCATAATTAATAATAACATGAATTTTATTTACAGCAGGAATGCAGTATTTAGAACATATTAATTAGGTCACCAATCAAAATAAATAAAAGAACTATTTTAAAGTTCTAAGAACTCGGAAATGGATAATATTAATAAATCTTATTAAATATAAAAAGTTAATAGATATTGCATCAGAGAAAATTCACAATCTTACATTAATGAACATGTATTAAATCTACTATTTGACACTTGTAGGGTAAAGTACCAGTTACCAAATGCGAAAAAAGTACCCAATGAAAATTATTCAAATATTAAAAAAAAAAAAAAAACAGAATTTTTTTTAAAACTTTTAAAAGTAAAATAAAACTTGAAAATTTCCATATGGTGTTTAATGCGCATAAGATAATTAACACTTGTAAATATTATTTAATAAACTACATTTTCACAGGGCTCAAAAGTAGGATGAGTATAGATAAAATAATATATATTTAGAATAAAAAACTTTGGTATAGTTTGTGTAGAGCTCAAAATAAAGGAATTTAAATAAAGAAAAATATATACATTAGTTGTAACCATCATAGATACTGACGTGAAAAAGTTATACTTGTTATACTGTACTTAATGAGAAAAAAGAGTATTTCAAATGGCAAGATCATAGAAGATTTTCATGGCAAAATAGAAGATTTTAGGTGGCATATCATAGAAGATTTTAATGAAAAAATAGAAGATTTTAGATGACAATTCCATAGAGGACTTTAATGGGAAAATATAACATTGTTAGATGCAAACAATTGTAGAATCTTACCGGTAAAATGACCATCATAGATGTGAATATCATCATAGATCTTAAGGGGAAATGTACTTATTTTGATATTTCAATAGTTTTAGAAACTCCATAAACATTACTAAACAAAATTGAAGATAGTTTACTCACTATTTAACAAGGTAATAACTGTATTAAGATGGTTAGTGAACTAGGTAACGAGAATTGAAATTAACCAGTCGTAGTTCTATTACACTAGGAATATAAAACAAACTAGTCTAAGCACTAGAAGAAAAACTGCATATCATTACTATATAGTTTGATATTTTGAAGAAACTTTTAAAACACAGCAGAATTTCTCTATAATGAAATCATGTCAGTCTTGAGTAAGTAGCCTCTATAGTAAACAAATTTTCAGCAGTCTACCATGAAATTGCCATTAGTTTTAAGAAAACTATGGCCATTTCATGGCAGACTAAAGAAATTTGTTCACTATAGAGGCTGCTTCCTTACTCAGGACTCTACATTCACTATACAGGAGTTCTACTGTAGTTTGATGTCACATAGACTAATGATATACAGCTAACCCCATCTATACAGCTCCCTCCCCCTACTTTTCTCCCCCATGTTTACGTTTCTCCCCGATCTGCCCGATGCACGCCATGGTAGGCATTCCGTATGAGTGCGTAAGGGAAGCAGGCCTCCAACAAATCCATCGTCAGGAATGGGGACTCCTCTACGATCTGAAAAAAGTGTGTTGGTAGTTACGGAAATTAAGAATCTAGGTTTAGTTATTAACGGAAAGTAAGAATCTAGGTTTAGTTATTAACGGAAAGTAAGAATCTAGGTTTAGTTAACGGAAATTGAGAATCTAGGTTTAGTTATTAACGGAAATTAAGAATCTAGGTTTAGTTATTAACGGAAAGTAAGAATCTAGGTTTAGTTAACGGAAATTAAGAATCTAGGTTTAGTTATCAAAGGAAATTAAGAATCTAGGTTTAGTTAACGGAAATTGAGAATCTAGGTTTAGTTATCAACGGAAAGTAAGAATCTAGGTTTAGTTATCAACGGAAAGTAAGAATCTAGGTTTAGTTATCAACGGAAATTAAGAATCTAGGTTTAGTTATCAATGGAAATTAAGAATCTAGGTTTAGTTATTAACGGAAATTAAGAATCTAGGTTTAGTTATTAACGGAAATTAAGAATCTAGGTTTAGTTATTAACGGAAATTAAGAATCTAGGTTTAGTTATTAACGGAAATTAAGAATCTAGGTTTAGTTATCAACGGAAATTAAGAATCTAGGTTTAGTTATCAACGGAAAGTAAGAATCTAGGTTTAGTTATCAACGGAAATTAAGAATCTAGATTTAGTTATCAACGGAAAGTAAGAATCTAGGTTTAGTTATCAACGGAAAGTAAGAATCTAGGTTTAGTTATCCACGGAAAGTAAGAATCTAGGTTTAGTTATCAACGGAAAGTAAGAATCTAGGTTTAGTTATCAACGGAAAGTAAGAATCTAGGTTTAGTTATCAACGGAAATTAAGAATCTAGATTTAGTTATCAACGGAAAGTAAGAATCTAGGTTTAGTTATCAACGGAAAGTAAGAATCTAGGTTTAGTTATCAACGGAAAGTAAGAATCTAGGTTTAGTTATCAACGGAAAGTAAGAATCTAGGTTTAGTTATCAACGGAAATTAAGAATCTAGGTTTAGTTATCAACGGAAAGTAAGAATCTAGGTTTAGTCATCAACGGAAAGTAAAAATCTAGGTTTAGTTAACGGAAAGTAAGAATCTAGGTTTAGTTATCAACGGAAATTAAGAATCTAGATTTAGTTATCAACGGAAAGTAAGAATCTAGGTTTAGTTATCAACGGAATGTAAGAATCTAGGTTTAGTTATCAATGGAAATTAAGAATCTAGGTTTAGTTATCAATGGAAATTGAGAATCTAGGTTTAGTTAACGGAAATTGAGAATCTAGGTTTAGTTATCAACGGAAAGTAAGAATCTAGGTTTAGTTATCAACGGAAATTAAGAATCTAGGTTTAGTTATCAATGGAAATTAAGAATCTAGGTTTAGTTATTAACGGAAATTAAGAATCTAGGTTTAGTTATTAACGGAAATTAAGAATCTAGGTTTAGTTATTAACGGAAATTAAGAATCTAGGTTTAGTTATTAACGGAAATTAAGAATCTAGGTTTAGTTATCAACGGAAATTAAGAATCTAGGTTTAGTTATCAACGGAAATTAAGAATCTAGGTTTAGTTATCAACGGAAAGTAAGAATCTAGGTTTAGTTATCAACGGAAAGTAAGAATCTAGGTTTAGTTATCAACGGAAATTAAGAATCTAGGTTTAGTTATCAACGGAAAGTAAGAATCTAGGTTTAGTTATCAACGGAAATTAAGAATCTAGATTTAGTTATCAACGGAAAGTAAGAATCTAGGTTTAGTTATCAACGGAAAGTAAGAATCTAGGTTTAGTTATCAACGGAAAGTAAGAATCTAGGTTTAGTTATCAACGGAAAGTAAGAATCTAGGTTTAGCTATCAACGGAAATTAAGAATCTAGATTTAGTTATCAACGGAAATTAAGAATCTAGGTTTAGTTATCAACGGAAAGTAAGAATCTAGGTTTAGTTATCAACGGAAAGTAAGAATCTAGGTTTAGTTATCAACGGAAAGTAAGAATCTAGGTTTAGTTATCAACGGAAAGTAAGAATCTAGGTTTAGTTATCAACGGAAATTAAGAATCTAGATTTAGTTATCAACAGAAAGTAAGAATCTAGGTTTAGTTATCAACAGAAAGTAAGAATCTAGGTTTAGTTATCAACGGAAAGTAAGAATCTAGGTTTAGTTATCAACGGAAAGTAAGAATCTAGGTTTAGTAATCAACGGAAAGTAAGAATCTAGGTTTGGTTAACGGAAAGTAAGAATCTAGGTTTAGTTAACGGAAATTGAGAATCTAGGTTTAGTTATCAACGGAAATTAAGAATCTAGATTTAGTTATCAACGGAAAGTAAGAATCTAGGTTTAGTTATCAACGGAAAGTAAGAATCTAGGTTTAGTTAACGGAAAGTAAGAATCTAGGTTTAGTTAACGGAAATTGAGAATCTAGGTTTAGTTATCAACGGAAATTAAGAATCTAGGTTTACTTATCAACGGAAAGTAAGACTCTAGGTTAAGTAATCAACTGATATTAAGACTAGGTTTGGTAATTTAAGAAAATTAAGAACAAAGCTTTACTATTTAACAGAAATGAAGAATTTAGCCCTAAGTAGTTACCTGGTGCAGCAGAATGTAGGCAGCGTCTCTGTTTCTCACAGCTTCTTTGTCATTTTCTTTGCCCAAACGAAGCAGACTTGAAGATGCCAACTGAGAAAAAGAATTTCAGTGAAAAACAAACAAACACAAACAGTGATCTAGAACCACCAGCTACAAATTAGTGAACTACCAAACCAACCATATCAACGAAATGATCAGTAATATTAGTTTGAAGATAGCTACATCTCCCAGGCAAGAAGGATTAATTACTGGGATATTAAGAGAATATCCCAGGCAAGAAGGATTAATTACTGGGATATTAAGAGAATATCCCAGGCAAGAAGGATTAATTACTGGGATATTAAGAGAATATCCCAGGAAAGAAGGATTAATCACTGGGATATTAAGAGAATATCCCAGGAAAGAAGGATTAATTACTGGGATATTAAGAGAATATCCCAGACAAGAAGGATTTATTCCTGGGATATTCCCTTAATATCCCAGGAATAAATCCTTCTTCAATCTGTACCAGATCAGTAGCTACTAGTTTCTCACCGCAAGGAACTCCTTCAGTCTCTCCTCAATGTCCTGACTTCTGCCGCAGAATGTGAACAGAGCGGCAAAGAGCGTATTCACTGCCTGGGCCAGACAGTGCGAGTTGTTAGCGTGAGCAGAGTAGAGTGGCTTGTAAACCTGTACATAAAAGAGCTATTACCTACCAAAATATAGTAACTTAAAGGCCGCACACGTAAGGTTTTCAAGTCTTTCCACCAGACTTTTTGCTAAGCTCCTCCTACTTTTCCCTCGAGAATATAAGAAAAAACTATATAATTATAATTTTTCTAGTCGGTATCCATGATACCTGCAGCTATCTCTTTTTACTGTCGTTTAAAAATCCCCAATAATTTTTCCAGTACTGTAGAATATGTAATTTAATATTGCAGGGTCACTTAAGTAGGTTCGTATGTGCGTATTTCACAACGAACTGTAATTTATCTTGTTATGAACCTGCGCAATACTCTACCTTGTAGTTAATATACATTGGGTATTAGCTACAGGTAATAAAGATTTACGGTCTTGTAACCAGGGCTGTGGAGTCATAGTTGTGGAGTCGGAGTCAAAGCTTTTTTGGTGGAGTCGGAGTGGAACATTTTATGTACCGACTCCACAGCCCTGCTTGTAACTTTTACATTTTACAACTTTTTATCACAGCATGTTTGTGCCCATGTCTCACCGTGGTCTCATGTCTAGCCAGTCTTGGTATGGACACAGCTACAAACACCATCAGAAGACACGTTAGGATGAACTCTTCTTCTGGTGACTCTGAAACACAAAAAAAAAATTAATTAGTGTTAGCTAATTACTTTCATCACAGAGTTTTCATCTTTTTATTATACTCCAAGTTGAGGCCTCAAATCAATTTTCTTTTAATCTAACTCTTAGAAAACGGAATGTTTAAAGAGTTAGTCATGACTCGTTCTGCAGGTAAAAATAAAATTATTATTTCGTTTTTCCTTATATGACTGAGAATGCGGAACTGACCAATAATTCGTTAACTCACCCTACATATGATTAACATCTCTCTCACCATTTTTCTGTGAGCGCAGCACACTGACTAGTGTAGGGTCAACATCGCAGGGAAAACCTGCCGCAGATGACATCTCTGAGACCAGCTGGGGGAAAATGTTATTCTTTCAAAGGGGCAACAGTAGCACTATTTAGTTAGGTTATTATACAGTATAGAGAATAACGAGATACGTAGTTCCGCCATAGATGCATTTCTCTAGCCGTGCTCATGCCGAATGCAGTACACGAGCTGTGAATGTATGCGCGACTAGTAAGCCATCTAGGCAAGCGGTTCATATCGTATAAAAAGCTTCTTCAAATAAATTATATATCTTCAATAACTGAAGTATATGAGAAACCTTGGAATCATATTTAATTCATTAATTAATAAGTAAATTACAGATTATAATTAACACCACCAAGTTACCCTCGTTTCTAATATACAGTGCTGAATAAAAATTAAAAAAACTATATGAAGAGCAAACAAAAGAAATTTGAAAAAAATAATGGAAAAAAATGAGAAACAAGAGCAAGAGGAAATGAAGAAAAATAAAAACAGAAATAGAACTGTAAGTTAAGTTAGACAAAATAGTTATAGGATTACACCACAAACCACTCTGCTAATGTTAGTAAATAGTTACACCACTATAAGTGATTTGAAAGAGACAGAGTTAACACCAGTGTTGCAGAGTTAACACCAGTGTTACACAGTTAATACCAGTGTTACACAGTTAACACCAGTGTTAGAGAAACAACACCAGTGTTAGAGAAACAACACCAGTGTTACACAGTTAACACCAGTGTTAGAGAAACAACACCAGTGTTAGAGAAACAACACCAGTGTTAGAGAAACAACACCAGTGTTACAGAGTAAACACCAGTGTTACGGAGTTAACACCAGTGTTACAGAGTTAACACCAGTGTTACACAGTTAACACCAGTGTTAGAGAAACAACACCAGTGTTACACAGTTAACACCAGTGTTAGAGAAACAACACCAGTGTTAGAGAAACAACACCAGTGTTAGAGAAACAACACCAGTGTTACAGAGTAAACACCAGTGTTACACAGTTAATACCAGTGTTACAGAGTAAACACCAGTGTTACGGAGTTAACACCAGTGTTACAGAGTTAACACCAGTGTTACAGAGTTAACACCAGTGTTACAGAGCTAACACCAGTGTTACAGAGTTAACACCAGTGTTACAGAGTTAACACCAGTGTTACAGAGTTAACACCAGTGTTACAGAGTTAACACCAGTGTTACAGAGTTAACACCAGTGTTACAGAGTTAACACCAGTGTTACAGAGTTAACACCAGTGTTACAGAGCTAACACCAGTGTTACAGAGTTAACACCAGTGTTACAGAGTTAACACCAGTGTTACAGAGTTAACACCAGTGTTACAGAGTTAACACCAGTGTTACAGAGTTAACACCAGTGTTACAGAGTTAACACCAGTGTTACAGAGTTAATACCAGTGTTACAGAGTTAATACCAGTGTTACAGAGTTAATACCAGTGTTACAGAGTTAATACCAGTGTTACAGAGTTAATACCAGTGTTACAGAGTTAATACCAGTGTTACAGAATTAATACCAGTGTTACAGAATTAATACCAGTGTTTTTAGTACCTAGTACCACTCTCCAAACCACTACCAGTTCATTTCTGAAGTAAAGCTGTTCCTGCAAGCAATTAGTGCGAATTTAACTGTGATGAAGTGATTCATTATAACAAACTGTGATGATTTCATAATTTTCATTCACTAATTTTTTAAATTATGATCAGATGTAGCACCAGTAAATATGATGAAAATGCAATGTTTTCCTGAGTAAATATGCAAGTGATTCTAAAACTTGTTAGAACATGTTCAAAATAAGTCAAGAACATGTTCTGAACAAGTTAAAAATGTTCATAACAAGTCAAGAACATGTTCAAAACAAATTGAGAACATGTTCAAAACAAGTCAAGAACATGTTCTGAACAGGTTAAAAATGTTCATAACAAGTCAAGAACATGTTCAAAGAAAGTTGTTCAAGAGCTTAAAATAACTCTGTGCAAAAGTGTAGCAGTTGAGCCTACAGTGAAATCCTCTAGATACCCAGTAAAAAATAGGCGCAGGATGACTCGTAAGTCAGTGCGCCTATTTGCTAACAAGGTGCCACGCAAGCCGTACACACTACAGTGAAGTCATTCCGCAGCTGTGGAAGGTGTAACTTTGACCTCACTTTTGAACATTGCTTCTAACTCCTGCTTCTGGTGCATTTTAAACAACAAATATCCGTAAATTTTTACCATCTTTATACCTAATTCTGTTCTGGCCATTTTTCAACATACGCTGAAAGACTGAACATTTTACTGCGTGAAGTGTAAATGGGAGAGAAAATTAGAAATATCAATTCGGAATGGACAATTAATGAATATTTATAAGATTACACACTTTTCTGCTTGTGATATTTGATCACTATTGTACGTGGAAAATTTTATACTGAAGTGTAGCTACTTCTTTTTCAGAATCTAATTGAAACACCAATTTATAAAACAACCTCCAACTGTTGTAACTATTTATGTTTAGTTATATATATTCAAAATAAGATTTTTATTCTAGTTATTCATTTAGTTTCAATGAACACCAAAAACAAGGGTTAGAAGTGAGTTCAGAGGAGAGGTTCACAAACTCAGTCAGTCAATACCTGTGTACGGATGTTTTCAACCTTTGTGGTGGATAGTCAATTGGATCGATTTTCAGACACGAGGACGAGAAGTTGTTATGGAAAAAAATTAGCATCAATGGAAATCATAAAAAATAATCATTGGAAATGTAATTATCATCTAAATTAATATTAATGAAATTATTAAAGCTATATATATATATATTTTTTTTTAATTTTTTGTTATTATTATTTATCGTTTTTTTTTAAATTTCTATTTCTTTTATTAATTATTTGAACTTAAGTTTTTAAAAAAAAAAAATTACCCAAAGCTATATATAGAAATCAAGATGATTTGTTCACCAAAAGGAAAATTAAATGAATGAAAATATAATTAGAGAAATTTATAAAATTAATTCAAGTTTGATGAAAGCAAAATAAAAAATGTATATACAACATTTATAGATTTAAAAATATACAAAAATGAAATGAAGTTACTTGAACACAGCAATATTGCAATACATGTTTGTTAGTGAGTTAGTCACATACGATGAAAATGAAGGGTTAAATTCCCAATAAGCTTATTTCTTCGTAGCTTTTAGTTAATTTTACATTTTGTGTTCATCACAACCTAATGTTTTGATTTACACCAATTTTCAAATAATTTTTTTTTACCATATTGTCCCCGTTGGTGACATGGTGTCTGAAGTCAGCGATGGAGGAGAGCAGGAAGGGAATGCGTGACTCGAGCACATCATTCAGGGCACGCCTCGTTAACGCCCTGAAGCAGAGGATCACGCCTATGATCTGCATGCGGGTGAGCACACTGTCAACATCTGAAATGGGGGAGAAGTTTAGATAGATCAACATCTGAAAAAGGGAGGAGTTTAGATAGATTAACATCAGAAAAGAGGGAGGAGCTTGGATAGATCAACATCTGAAAAAGGGGAGAAACTTAGATTAAAATCAGAAAAGAGGGAGGAGCTTAGATAGATCAACATCAGAAAAGAGGGAGGAGCTTAGACAGATCAACATCAGAAAAGAGGGAGGAGCTTAGATAGATCAACATCAGAAAAGAGGGAGGAGCTTAGATAGATCAACATCAGAAAAGAGGGAGGAGCTTAGATGAAAGACGCTGCCAACATCAGAAAAGAGGGAGGAGCTTAGATGAAAGACACTGTCAACATCTGAAAAGGGGGAGGAGTTTAGATAGAACTGTGGCTATTCAATTGATCTCCGCCACTTGATATCTGGTCATTTGCTTCCGGTCACATTCTTTTTTGCCTATAGCTATAGCTACTAAGTAGCTATACAAAAAAATTGTTTAAATCTTTACTTATGAAACAAATTGACATGTACTATCATATTAATAGATAAATTCATTCAATCATTCAAAAGAAAAAAAATTAAACAGAATTCAGAACAAATGGAAATACAATGTCAACATCAGTGAAATGAGGAGGCGTTTAGATAGAACGGATGAGAAAATACTATTATCTGTAAAAAGGGAAGGGGTCTAAATAGATTAGATGGGGAGGGGTCTAAATAGAACGGATGGGGAGGGGTCTAAATAGAACGGATGGGGAGGGGACTAAATAGAACAGATGGGGAGGGGTCTAAATAGAACGGATGGGGAGGGGTCTAAATAGAACAGATGGGGAAAGGCAACTTTCTACAGATTCTATTGAAAGATGTGGAATGATATTTATGAGGTTATTGGAGGAGAGAAAAGATCATTTCTTTACTCACGTTGGAGTTTCTTGAAGAGTTCCTTCATTTGCTCTGGTTTATCAAAGTTTGTTCTCATGGAGAGCAGCACATCCCTGTTGATAACCACCAGCTTCTTCAGCTCTGTCACCTGGTTCACTATGTGCCACATCAGGTTCTCGTTGATGGCTCTCATGCCGTACGGGCCTGAGAACATGAAAATTGCTAAAACTTAAGGTAAAGTAAACGGTGCAGTTTTCGGACAATCACAGGACTAGAAAAGTGGGACGTGGACATAGGTGATGGTAGGTCAGTTGGAAATATCCAAAGGTTAAAAGGTTAAACTCTTTCACCTATTAGAGCAAATGTGTACCTTTTTGCTTTTCTATTGATAAATTATGCTTCTTTACCTATATATTACAAGATTATCATAAAAATTCTCGTTCTTTCACGTTCAAATTAATTTTGGGCATAAATGGATAACTTACTATCCGAGGACTGTGAATGACAGAATATTGCACTATACTATTATTGGCTGAGTTAAAGGTTAGAAATACAATTAGACTCTCACCAATCAACTCAGCAAGAGCTCTCAATTCATTAACGTCACTGAATTCCTCGGCAGAGAAGGGCACCGCCCCCTCTTGAGTGATGGACACGAAGGCCCTCTGTGTGCCTGAGTAGACGATGTGACCCGCAGAAACTCTACGCAGTAGAATATCACAGTACCTAAAGAGAGGCAAACATAGTCAAGAGTAGAATTTTAAAAATGAATAAGATTAACGTCTGATTCGGGAGCCATATCGCCGACGTCAAAAGAATCTAATATACAAGGGACTAAAAGTGGCAGTCAGAAAAGAAAGTGGCTCCAGGAACAAATCTACCAACCACTGTAAATCACAATGCTCATGGATCCAGAAAAGTAAGCTATAAAAATAGAATTTGCTATAAGAGCGTCCCTCACCAGTTGTTATAAAGAGCGGTGATAGTTTTCTCTCCATGACTATCCTGCAGTTGCGTCTGTTGTAGGAGGACATTGTTAAACACTCTGGTGATGTCTATGTGCACGTAGTTCTCTACACTCTGCAGCACAGTCATGTATGTGCGCACGCACATCAGTAGTTCCGATGGCTTTGCAATCTCATTGGTTTCCGGGTTGTACATCACCATTCCAACCAGAGCCTTGGCGAACCTGACAAGAGATATCGGGTATATTGTTAGAAAAGTGCAATAATTAACCACTAAAAACTAGAGTGTTAATTAAATTGGATTCAATATTGTGAAAATTTGAAAAAGTATTCTAGTCAGAAGTAGATAATTCTCAGGAAAATATGAAGAGACGTTTGAAGACTAAAAATTCAAAACAAAATGATGGTGATTTGAACTATTAAATCGTTATCTAGTAGAAATGGATGCGTACGTACCTCTGCTCTAGGTTCTGATAGAGGTACTCTCTAGGTGCAAACGTGTACTCCCACACCTGCACTTGACTGCAGTAGTTGATGGCGAAGCAGAGCTCCGTAAAGGCCATGTGCAGCTTATCCATGGTGGTGAGGTCCTCTCTAGACCTCCTGTAGCTCTCATTACCCGGCTTCAACTCCTCCGGCTCATTCTTTTTCTTCTTCTCCTTCTTCTTATTGAGGAAGAGCAGACGCACACAGTGTTTCGGCAGTAGTTTGTCAGATAAAGTGCACTGCTCGTCACAAATGATGGTGATGATGTTTTTGGCCTCTTTGGCCATCTCCTCCAAGAAGAGGTTCACCACTGACAAGCTCCTCTCCCTGATGTGGTACCTCTCTTCAGGACACACCTCGTGGGTGCAGGTCTGCATGTGGGAGCAGATGAGAGGGAAGGCAATGATGAACCTGTTCTGAGCAGGAAACTCTAAACACATGTGGAAATTATCCTCAAACTGTTTGCTGAAGAAGCAGAAAATGCTCAGATCTGATGTCTCAACGAGGATCTCGTCGAGGAAGTCCACCATTTTGGTGTGGAAAACCATTTGGTTGAGAAGGGTTGCCATCTCTCTGTGTTCATTCAGGTTGATACTGCCTGTTTTATGTTCAGAAGCAGTTTCTCTACTGCAGTAGACCTGCAGTCGCATCCAGTCTAGCCTCAGGCCTCTGAAGTCAAAGGAGAAGTTCTCCTCCACTTGTTTAACACTCATCTGACTGAGGTCATTGCACATGCCTGACAGGATGACACTCTCCTCTTCAGGTAAATTGGGGAACTTTTGCAGTAGTTGATTCAGAGCTATTGCGTCATAGCCACTGAGGTACTGGACATAGTACCTCTGCAATACCTGAGAGTACTTCTTCACCAGAGCTCTCAGTTCCTCCATATGGAATAGCAGTTCTGGAAGGTGCCTATCCACCAGATCCTCAGCTTTACAGCAGCCTTTCACCCTCTGTGTGGGCATGTTATCGTGATGTCTTAGGAGCCACAGGACCTCATCTCTGGAAAAGGTCAGGGCCATCAAAACGAAGAGGGCTTTGGGACCCAGTAATCCAGGTTGATCGGTCAGAATGAGACAGAGCTCTTTGAGGGCGGATCGTAGGAACTTCCTCCTCTCCCTATGAAGTAATGGTGCATTCTGTACAGAGTGAACAAAGGCCTCCTTCACCTCTGAAGCTCTCTTACTCAGCTCTTTCTTGCTCTCAAAGAAACTTTGGATCATTGCGTGGTGGTAGAGAACTTCGTCTCTGAACAGAGTGATGCACCAGCCTGCATTCAGGGCCTGCATGGGACATAATAAAACAATTCTTATCATGCAACTCAACACTTTTCACTTAAATAAGTTTACGAAGACTGGAATAATTAGCAGAGAAGAAGTCCAGCTCTATACCAGCTGTTGTTCTTAGGGATCATTTCACCTATATCTTCATCAGTACTAAACCAATTTACTGGATGTTCCTTTAAATGGAAGAACATAGAGCTATGTCTTCATATTACAAAGGCAGATTAGAGAAATTTAAATGATTTCCTTCAGAAAAATGACTTTTAGAGATATAGATTTTAAGTCTTGTCTTAACTTCAAAATTAAGATATACCCACAGTCTCAGCTTCCCTGGGAGTATACACCCGGGTCTTCCACTTTTATTTTACGCAAATAAAGACAGAGATGGTTAAAGGGTTACCTGAAGGAAGTTCTCCTTGGCTTGGTGCTGGGTAAGCTGCTGGGGCGCTAGTACAGTGCCTATGATGACCCACTTCTCCAGAGTGTCCAGAGAAAGGTACTCGCATGGCATCACGTCAGTCTGTGCAGGGTTCAGTAGCTGGTTTGGGTTATTCACCAGACTCAACATCTGGGCAGCCCTGCAGCAAAAAATAAAGTCTTAAAACAGGAGTTGTTGTTTAAACTTCTAACTAATTAAGCTATTATCAAAATATTTTCCTTAATTTTTTCTAACCCTATAATAGTTTCTGAGTTTTTCTTTCTAAATGTGCTAGCTACTCTGACTCTAATAAAATAGTATCTTCATTTTATGTTTTGTTTAAATTTTACGGTTTTTACCCTAACACTATAAATATTTTCTGTTATCTTTCCTCTGAATTTGTTAATATTTTAGTCAATCCCAGCATATTTCCATAGCACCCTATTTCCACTATACACCCTCCATCAGTGAGTAGTTACCTCCACTGCTTGGCAGTTAGGCTCCTCCGTGGGTAGAGAGTGTGAAGGGACATCACAGCCGCAGACACCAGTTTGGTGTGGGGCACAAAGTCCTCGTGTAGCTTCTTCAGGGGGTTCTCATAGTCCATGATCATTTGGCCGAGACGGGGAAAACTCTGGTCACTGGTAGTGAGAGGAATTAGGGTCAATTGGAAAGAAACAAATAGCATTCAGTTAAATCAAGTATAAGGAAATCAATGAATCGAGTAATTAAAACTAGATGGGAACCGGTCAAGTGTTAATTGCTGTCCATTATTATTATTGACATTATTTTTTCCTGTTAAAAAATAATTGGTTTTCAATGATGTTATAGTATTTGATACCATTTCATTTCGTCTGTGATATTCTTAAGATCTATGATTTTAAAAGCATATTGTCACAAAGCTAGTGATTAGCTGTAACCCAACATAGCTATGAATGATTACAATATCAAAAATGTTTGCTTTTTTGTATTACAAATATAGCTACAAATATATTTATGAATGGTTGCCCAATTATAAGAAATATATGAATGGTTGGATTGAATAGGAATATAGCTACTTGGTAACTTTTTTTTAGTAACTCACCCCTGATTGTTGACCAAATCATGCGCAATGTTGAAGAGTCCCAACACAGGCTTCCTGTCATCAACTCTCGACAACAACACCATCAGACACACATAGTTGGAGATGAGGTCAAGGTAGTTCTTGGTCAGCTCAAAGGTCACTCCCTGGAAATAAGAGAGAATTTATTATCAAAGCCTTAAGAGGAATTACTACATACTCTATATTTAATTTCTATCTATTCATATAAGCACTAATTATCTATTTGACAAGCAAAAAAAAATGGTTATATAATGAGTTGGCTTTGTTAAAAAATAAAAGTCATATGTAGCTAATGAAAGTTGAAATAATCATTCAAAATATTATGATTATCAAGTAAATCATGTTTCACCTAGTGAAACATATGTCACCTAGTCAAACATGTTTCATTAAGTTAAACATTGTTTAACAAGTATGTTATTTACACAATATAGCTTATATCTAAATAAGATTTTTTAAATCAACCATCAGCTATCCAGAAAGTTACCAAACAAGGTTTAGTGACATAATTTAACATTCGAACTTTAACATAGGGTAGTTAAATGCTCTATTTTACAAACAAGGAAATAACAAAAGATATTTGTAACAGCTGTGGCATTGGACAGTATACACACATGCACATCTGTGTGTGAATCTAGTAGCTACACATGTGTGTCTGCTCTGAAAAATGTGTATACTATTCAACCTTTCAGTGGGAGATTTGTTTAATTTTGTTACCCAGATTGTAACAAAAGTTAAACATTAGCTACAAGATATAATTTTGACCAGTCATGTTGTGGCAAGCTATATGTAATCCCTTCCTAAAGAAAATTTATGATTAAGATTTAAATATCAATTAGAAAAGTGGAATAAAAGTAAATCTTCAGAATATGAAGAAATTGACACAAAATCTGTCGTAAGTAAATCAAATCCAGGGAAGTTCTGAATTATCGGTCCGTTCCACATTTTTAGAGACAAGAAAAAAAAAATTGAATAATAATCAGCTATTGTACACTTTTTCTTACATGTCCAAAAATGAGGACATGACTGATAATTCGGAACTTACCCTAGTGAAAAATAGAATAAAGTGATAAAGTAAATAGCTCACAATATCGAGGGTGTCCTGGAGCTTCAAGGCATCCATGATGGTGAGTAGTTCGTAGATGTGGTCCTTGAGGTCGAGTAAGTCGACAAAGGTGTAGTAATAGAGGGAGAGGGACTTCATTATGTCCAGTCTGACGGTACTTAGGGCTGCGTGATGGGTCTGTCAATGATAAATGATTTAATGCAAAGACAGAAAGATGATATCCAACATACAACAGTTGGCTTTAAAATTCATTGTTGAAATTTTCCAGCCTCGTCATGTTGATGAATAGAAATTTTTCTTTTCTCGTTTAGATAGCTTGAAACCAGAAAAACCTTCAATGTAAAGTTTAAATAACCTCTTGATAATGATATCTTTATTTATTTATTCGGATAAGAGTTGATAAACTAGCTATAACAGAAAAAACATAAATAAAACCTAATGAAATCGAATGAAAGAGAGAAAATAATTAAAAGGTTTGAATTAAATTCTTGTTTTTGATAGGAAAATTAGCTATTATCTTTAAAAAAATATTAAAAAAAAATTAAACACTGAATTCAGGTGAGAATTTAATACTTCCAATAAAATAAAATAGTTACCTACTACTCACGAGAATTTTTATTTCCAAGAAAATAAAAAATCGAATACTCACAGACACAGTCTTCGCATCGATGTTGGGGAACTTCCGTACAATCTGTTTGATGCATGGCTCAAGATTTTTCTCGGAGAGGAAGGAGGGTTTGGATTTGGAATCTCCACATGCCTGAAATTTCATAAATTAATTAGTTAGTTTAGATTGAAAATGTAAATCAACCTCCTATTTAAAAAACTATGTAGGGTAAATTACGAATAATCGGTCAGTTTCACATCTTCGGTCATATATGAAAAAACGATAATATAATTGATTTTTATTTTAATTGGTATCCATGATACCTGCAGATAATTCATAATTTACCCTAGTAAGAAAGAAGTAAAATGATCATTAATAGATTTTAGATATCTCTAAAACTGCTAAGAAGAATATGTTCCCATGGTAAAAATAGAATTAAAAAACAAATAGAGATAAATGTTCATCCCAGAATTATCAATAATTTATTCACAACTTAAACACAAAATAGGTACTCATAAGGTATAGATAGTAGCTAGGATTGCAAGCTAAAACATTTGTATGGTGGAAAAATAGAAGATGGATGAGCATTTAAAAAAAAAATGTAATTATTTTTTAATAAATATTCTTTTAAATTTTCAATAAATCTTTTCCACTCACCTTCTTTATGTTATAAATTCTAGTGAGGATACCAAGACATCGGTCATTCAGAATAATGAGCTTTTCAGCTATCTTCTGCTGTGTTAAAACTAAAGTCATTTTGAATTCATTTATAAGCTATACCTAAAGCTCATTCTGAAATATTAAAATTAAAAGCATATATTTTACAGATAATATTTAAATTAATAGAATACTAATTGAAACATAAAAATACCAAAAAACGAGTCTAACTATATGAATAATAATGATATTTAAAGATTAAAGAACTGTTAAGTTTTAGATATTTTATAATCTATTCTAACAGAAACAATCCTCAATTAACTCCTATATTTAGCCACAAGAAATTACTGGTAATATAGGAATAATTGAAACTGATCTCAGTCCTTTTACAATTATTAATATCATTTAATAAATAAAATCTCTTAACTTTGCTAAGTTTCATAATGTGGCCACTTCTCTAAAGACTATGTCCCAGAATGTAATTGATGGCAAATAAATTAAAATATTTGATTGATATCTCTATACTAGCTACATGGAGTGATGAATAACTTGCAATCTAAGTTTGTTCTTATTCACTGGATTATTGAGTGATTTACTGCATAACCAAACACATATATTAAAAAAAATTAAAATTAAATTAATTAATATATTAAAATTAAAGAATGAATCCTAAACTCAATAATATTGGAAACACGAAATAACTAGCAAGATCTTTTTATTACAATAAAATAACATTAATAAGTTTAATAATGTTATTGCACTTATGAGATTATTTCTTAGATTTGTTGAATGAATTTGCCAGTCTGCAGAATGTGTCTCTTCTGCCGCAGATATTTTATTTTGAGAGACAGTTACTCTCCGACTCTCGTCTCTCAGCAGCAGATTCAGAATCTCCCGCAACTAAATTAAAGGTAACATAGGAATGAATTCCATGTTTCAGAGGCTGGAAAATTGTAAGCCAATTTTTAAGCCAAAATTTCACAAAAATTCTGAGGCAAGCCAATTTGGCTCAATTTTTGAAGATTTCAAGCCAAAATTTGAAAATTAACATGGGAACATAGGAATTAATTCATAATTTATAGCCAATTAGACATATCTGAGTTTTGACCTTTTGAAATGCAAGCCAATTAAGGGGACCATCCCTAAATTGTGTAAAAATTTTCATTAATAAAGCTAAAGCTATGAAACTTAGTAAATATATATAAAATTTAATTCTTTGTCATTTTTGTTCCTGGCATTTTTTCGATTCGACGCATAGAAAACAAGTTATTCGAATTTCAAACGAATTTCGAACTGGTTTTCAAACATGTACCTCTAATACAGTGTTGAAACTACAGCTTTGTATTTTTTTTCATTCGCTTCCCCACACCTTTCTCTACAAAAAGTTTGAAAGCGATTTTTGAATTTCAATTTTTTTTTTTAAAATATAGTAAAATTCAAATTTATATTTTGAAAAAAAAAAATTAGAAATTCAAAAATCGCTTTCAAACGTTTTGTAGAGAATAACCAGGATAATCGAATGAGAAAAAAACCCGTAGCTTCAAAACTGTATTAGAGGTCCATGTTTGAATACCCAAATTTGTAGCTATTTTGAAGAGTCTCAAAATGGCATCCGGGTGACCGACCATGTTTTTTGAAAAAAATAAAATGAAGCTACGGTTCTGAAGCTTTGCACCCATATATGAAATTGAATTCCCTATCGTTTTTGGTCCTAGCATTTCTTCGATTAGACCCATAGAAAATGAGTTATTCGTACTAAAAGAGCACTATACCCATCCCATCCCATCTCTCCCCAGAGGCATAGCGTCACACAGGCACACTCTAGAGTTCTGATTTTTTGTACAATCATTTATAAGGTTGTTAGATACCTATTTATGAAATAAAAAATAAATGATACAATTTGGAGACCTCTTCAGGGACGGTCCCCTTAATTGGCTCTAACTGACATTAGTGACATACTCTGTAACATGGAATTAATTCAAAATCTCCCGCAGCTAATGAGCTAAATTAATGGTAACATAGGAATTGATTCATGATCTACAATTTCTAAAATTCAATCAAAAACTCATGCAGAGAGTCTTGGAAAAATGTTCCATATTCTGCAGTCTGGTAAATTTGTATCATTTATGGGAAATCTCATTTGCCTCACAACATCAGAAAACACATGCTTATTAGAATGTTGTTGTGATGACGTCACATACATTAAACGTCTTGATTTTCACTACTATACGTCTAAAACTAAACTGTAGAGCGCACACTGCAACAGAAAAAATAACAAACAATGTGCAACTTGATCTGTAAGTTGTTTACTTGTGGTCATGTCAAACATATTGTTTATAAAATGGGTTATAAAGGTGAGCTATCAACAATAAATGTTCACTAAACTATTTTAGTTTTTTTTATAAGCGAATGTCTGAAGTTTTAACCCTTCAGCGACCAGGTGGACACTCGTGTCTCCTTTCATATAGTAGTCGCATGGGATCAACTAGCCATATGTCCTCTTCAATTTATTCTTAATAATTTAAAAAAATAAAAAATTCTCATCAAATGATTTTTATATCCTCACTGATGCCTAAACTCAAAAAAAAGTTATCAAATATTTTATTCAAAGTCAGAAAAACAAAAAAAGTTGCTCGCTAGCCTCGCTAAAGGGTTAAGTTAGGCGAAAATTGCCCGTCTTTAAGATGAATGTTATCACATAAGAGTGCACGCATTCTATAGTTAGAAGCATAATTAGGGTTTCGGACAGCATGAAATAATATTAAGTATTTAACCGTATTTAGATCTATCCAGTTGTTCGGTAGGAAGTTATAGGATTTTTTGCCAAAGATTCCAGTGTGGGTGCGGCAGGGTGCCCAGACTGTATTACATGATACCTAAATAGTTTCACTGTTTCAGAATGTCTGAAAATTTCTTAATAGGATCGCAATTAGAAATTAATTTAATTAAAGGGGCCGCAATTTACCTGCATAACCCATGTTTCAGTCTTTCAAAGGCTGAAAAATTGTTAGCCAATTTTTAAGCCAAAATTTCACAAAAATTCTGAGCCAAGCCAATTGGCAATTTGAATGATTTATTTGAAGATTTCAAGCCAAAATTAACATGGGAACATAGGAACTTATTCAGAATTTTAAGCCAATTAGACATAATGACATATCTGAGTTATGACATTAAAAATCTAAGCCAATTAATTGGCTTTAACTGACATAGCTGTCCACTCAGACCACTCTGTGAACAAGGAAAATTCATTAGGCGAACAGATTAATTTTTGAGACTTAAATATGCGGATTATACAGTTCCCATTAATTAATTACAGTATTTCAATTTTCAAGGTTTGCTAAACTCCAACAGAGTAATTAATTCATAATATTATCAGAAAAGACAACTTAACTTCTAGTCTTCTCTTCCAGAGGCAGAGTGCTACTAGCTAGCCAGGTAATAAAGCCAGTCTGCAGAATATGGGAGATATTTGGGATATTCTCTCCGAACAATTTTGCTTTAATTCCTATATTTACATTAATTTTGCTACGAACACTTCTGAATTAATCCCTATATTTACATTAATTTTGCTACAAACAGAATAAAGATCTCTACAAACAATTTACCAGTTTCTGCAGTCTGCAGACAGGTAATAAAGCATGTCCAAACTCGCCATTTTAATGGCAAGTTTGTGACAGTCATTTTGAGCCCTACAATTGTAAATGGCATCATGGCGAAAAATATCTAATTTTCTCCTATGCTACAATGTTATTTTGGAGAGAATTTGTGATAATTTGATCATTTTGGGGAGAAATTTGGTGATTTTTGAGAGAAATTTAGTGATTTTAGGAGAGAGCTGGAGAGAAAAATGGAGAGATTATGAGACATACTATTTTACTTGGATGAAAATTAAGGATTGTAAACGATAAATTAATGGAAACATAGGAATTAATTCAAAATCTCCCGTAGTCCCGCAGAGATTTCCAATTTCTAAAATTCAATCAAAAACTCACGCAGAGTCTTGGGAAAAATATTCCATATTCTGCAGTCTGGTGAAATGACACAGCCACTACACTCTATATAATTTTTATACAGACGATTGCTGATATTTCAGGTAGATAGAGCTACAATATTTAACGTAAAATTAATTTTTGAAATAAATACAAGATTATACCGACGTACTGAGTACAGACTCAGGAAAGCATTGAGCAAATGGTAGGTGATAGGGACTTATGATTATTTCTTGATGTTATAAAATACTCGAACACGATGAAATACTAAAGATAATAGAAAGTAATAATAAAAGGCTAGATAAATATCTTAAGAGTCATTAAGATTTTGAGTTGAAAAATATCTTGGGTGACTGGGAGTGACTCAAAAAATAATGTAAACACAAGATAGTACTCAGAATTACCAACCCCATTAAAATTAGCGGTAGGTAATTATAATATAGATATGGGCTGAAAATATAAAATGAATATGTTATTTCTTAAGAAAAATTATTATTTAATCTATAGAGGAAAATAAATTGATATTACCAAATTCATAAATTATTCAACTTGACAGAATGACACTTAAATCCCAATTAATATGCACATGTCATATTAAATAATATGTTTTTCATCGAAAATTTAATTAGCATATAAATTATCGCTGAAAATAAACAATAAACTCCAATAATAAATTTATTTAATGGCACTACGTAAATCAATTATGAATAGGCTGCTGACTGCTGTTAATGGCACTGTGACATGTTATTGGTACACCTGTACAACCATAACATCTTTCAGTGCAATTTTAAAACTGAAGGAGGAAAGTCGTGCAAATTTTCCCTCTGATCTTTGCCACGTACAACCTATTTACGAAGTAACGACGCAATTTTGGATAAAAGTTAAACTATCGTGAGGTAAGAATAAAGATTAGTATACCTAATTTATGTCTGTAATAAAATTAACATTGTGAGTCGTGATTTTAATTAGGTAGCTACCTATTTAAGTTTACGACTATACGTCAATATAAGCTTAAGGTACTTAATTACTTATAAAGTTATTTGTATACTACTACTGGTTACTCCGTCCGACTGCCTACTATTCTGCTAGGCTTGTTGTCAAATTTGGCAGCCGACAGCAACTCTAGAAATGTCCTAAGGCTAACAGATGAATTTTATTGGGCTAACAGATGAATTTTTATTTATTTTCATAATAATAGCCCTATTCTATTTAGTATTTTACTATTTTTCCATAGTGGCACACCAGACTGGAAAACATAAATTCTAACAGAGTTACTCCTAACTTCATGCATTCCCATCAGTGATGTTCATCATCACAACAAGCCCAATTGTGAAGCTAAAATGACTTAATTTACATTAGTTTTCACTGCGGAGTTGAAATTTATAAAATAATTTACTGATTTCTGCATTTTTCAGGGTTAAAATGAGTAATTTTTGTTCATTCTAAATTCCTAACAGAGTTACTAGTCAATCTGAAATGAGTTATTATTCCACTCTGGGTGGCACAGGCTATAGTAAAATTAATGTAAATATGGAAATTAATTTAATATTGTTTAGGTATAGAGAATATCTGATATCTCCCATATTCTGCATTCTGAAGTCCTTGTTTTGGAGAAAGTACTGTCTAGAAAACTAGAGACTCTAGTCAGTAGTCACTAAGAGTAAGAGAAGCACTTTCTCTAAAATCTGAAATCGGATCAGATCTGCAAAATATTGGTAACTGGTTATTATGGAACATATTAAACTTTTCTGTCTTCTGTATAAACAATTTAAAACAATCCTGAATTTCCTCCTATATGTGCATGCATTTTAATGATAACAGAAGCTAAAATAGAGATTTTATTGAAGAATAGTTTACCTACTTATTTTACTAGTTCGTGCTGTCTGGTAAAATACCAAAATCCTTTACCAAAAAATGTATATATTCATTTAATGTAAATAGTAAGTAATGATGTGTGATTATTAATATTATGTAAAAATATTTGATTCCTATTGAAAACTTGGAACTCTCTACCTGAATAAAAACTAACTAGTTAATGATTGATTTTTACATTTTTTTCATTTCTTTTTGATAAATCAAATATGAAGTAATAAGCACTCAGTTTATACTATTTAATTTTTTTCAGGTAGAGAGGCAAGTGAGCTGATACGTTCAATGAGAAAATAGAAGTCTCTGTCTTGAATGTGCTGATATAACTTGGATAAGATGGCACTGAAGGTCAGCTCTGTGCTGGCAGCATGGAAACAGTTTGATCTCAACAATTTCCAGCAAAGTGTTGACGAAACTGCAAGTGAAGTCGCACTGAAGCAGGATGAGAGTGATGTTTCACGCAAGAAACTTGTAGAGCAGTTTAAGAGTTTCAAGAATGATGTTCCTGAAGATATTCGCAAGCAGGCTGCACCTCTGATTAAAAGCTTTCAGGCTGAGGTTGACAATCTCACTAAAAGAAGTAAATTTGCAGAATCTGCTTTCTTGCATATTTATAAAAGTATCTTGGAAATAAATGATCCAGTTCCTTCACTTGATTACTGTTTGAGTTTGGAGAAGAAGATAGGAAAATTCACAGATTTGGAGATAGAAAATAAGAACCTGAGAGAAACTCTACAAGAATATAATGAAGAATTCAAAGACATAAGAAACCAAGATGTAACCATCAAGAACCTGAAAGAACAATTAAAGGCTTATGAAGAGACCCTAAGCAACAATGTTTCCAGTAAGATAAAGACTGTTGAGAAGGATCTGCAGCAAGTTTATTTTGAGAAAGAAAGGTTGCTGCAAGAAAGTCAGAACACTGTTCTCAGAAGACTTGAAGAAGCTGAAGCTAAATCTCAAACTTTGCAGCAAACCCTTGTTGAAACCCAGTCAGAACTTTTTGAGTACAGGAGTAAGAAAGAAGACACTGTAAATGCACAGCTTGAAGAGACCACCATGCTCATCAATGATCTTGAGAGAGCAAATGGAAGAGCTGCTTTGGCAGAGAAGGAAATCCTAAGGTTACAGGAACTAATGTCCAAGACGGAGGATGAGAAGGATAAGAGCTCTTCCTTGCAAAGTGATGTCACTGCTGCCCTTCATGCCAGGTCTTCTCTAGAAGTTGAACTCTCAGTTAAGGATAAGGAGATTGTTCAGTTAGTTGGTGACATCAAGTCTCTTCAAACTACTCTGCAGCAGTTTAGAGATGAGAGTGCTACTAGGTTGGCAGCTTCAGAGGCTAGACTTGATGAAAAGATCAAAGAGGTGGAAAAGTTACAGAGAGAACTTGACAACAAAAAAGATTATCAGGAAATCAAGAGAGAGTTGTCTATTATCAAATCTGTAGAGTTTGGTTCAGCAAAAGAAATTTCTGAAGAGGAAATTGGTAATCAGACTAAACCACTAGAAGCTTTACTCATGGAGAAGAACAAATGTCTTCAAAATGAAAATACTGTTGTGAAGCAAGCAAATTTAGAGCTGACAAAGCATGTCTCCGAGTCTAATGTAGAGGTATCAAATCTCAGGTCTTTGTGCAATGAGCAGAAGGGTTTGATTGCCCAGCTCGAGTCTGATCTTGCCTCAATGCAATCTTTCTCTAGCATCTACAGAGGAGAGGGAGAAGGGTGTCCTTCTATGCCTGAAATTGTTGCTGAAGCTGTCAAAACAAGTACTCTGAATGCTGAAGGGGCACTACATGAGATTATTATATCTGATAGAAAGGAGGCCACAGGTCAGGAGAGTCAGTCTGTCACAATATCAGACAGCAACAGTGTGTCAGGGTCCTTCGGTGAGCCTGCTAGTATTTCAGCCGCTGAAAGTCTTTTACCGATTGTCTCAGCACAGAGAGAAAGATTCAAGATGAGAAATGAAGAGCTGGAGGCTGAACTAACTGCCAAGAATCAGCAGAACCTGATGTTGCAGAATGAAGTAGACACACTGAAGTCTGATAACGTCAAACTGTACGAGAAGATAAGGTTCCTGCAGTCCTATCGCAATGATCACACAGGCAATTCTTCAGTCACTGAATCGCGATACAGTGGTCAGTACGAGGAATCTTTAGACCCCTTTGCATCTTTCTCTCGCAAGGAGAGGATGAGGAAGTACAGTGCACTCAGTCCATTTGAGAAGATCACCCTCTCGTTTGGGCAGTTCATCCTGAGTAGCAAGACTGCTCGTACCTTTGCATTCATCTACACGGCCATGCTTCAAATTTTGGTGTTCTTGGTACTGTACAAACTGGTGCACACAGAATCCTGCAAGAGAGACTTTGCATCGGATTGTGCTGAGAAATTTGCGGAGCATATGCACGCTTTCCATGGAGAAGGATAGACAGAAACTTTTCCTGCTATAAATGACTATTTTGATTCATTAAAAATTTATCATATCACCAATTTGAGTTTGTTACACCAATGTTTTTATGTCAAAAGTATAGCTGCAATTACTACATTATAGTAGAATGGCCAATTCCAAATTAAAAGGTTATAACCTATTTTTTTTATAGAAAGAATATAATAATATTGAAACAGTTTAAACTATTAATTTAGTTTATGAGTCTAACTCTGTTTTCAAACCATTCACTCGTATATTTCCCTTTGATTTGGCATTGCTTCTATATTAAGGTACCTGGCTAGCTATAATTATTCACTCCCTAAATAGTTCCTTCATATCTTAAATTAGTTATAGCTACAAAATTAATGAATATATTGTGTCCGTAGCAATATCAGACCAATAAATCTATGTGCATTAATCATTTGAGTGATTAAATATGGTTGTATAATCTATTAATCTTCGATCTATGAATATAAAATCATTTGATGTCGCCTTATTTACAAGGGTTATATTTGCTTAATTTTATTTACATCATTAGGTAGAGAATCTTTGTTCGTGTCTATGTACGACTGTAGACACACAGTAGCTTTACTGCAGTCATGAGTTGGAGCTACTTTCCTTTCAGACTGTTTATATAAAGTTGTGTATATTTTATCTACTTATTTTCAACTACTTACATATAAAAAGATATAGCAGTCACTCCACTTTGAACTGTTTCCATTAAATAAGTTTTAATCTAATCAAGGTGATACTGGTAGAAATAAATTTATTTAAAATTTTGTTATAAATAATTATTTGACAGAATTAGGAAAAGTTTAAATTACTGAATTTTATGTATTTTTTACCTGATATACTTATTTTAATTATCCATACATTTTTATTCTTCTAATATGTTTTTTATATGTTTCATTATGTAGCTATTTTACTATACTATACTGTTTTCATGATGTCAATATTTCAGTAATTTTCATTACATGGATTTCTACCTACAGTTTTTATCTAATGTAGCAATACATCATTTTTGATTATCTTAACATTCAAACATTTGAAATTTTTACATATTTTATGACAGTAAAAAGAATTTATTAGCTAGAAATTTAAATATTATTACCAAAGTATTGATAAAAGAAAGAATCTTTATAAAAATAATAAATATATACTTTGTATTTTGAGAAATGAGATTCATTGTTTTGGATTTTTAACTCAAATCTCCATTGCACACTTAACATGTGAGAGATTTAATATATATTTAATGTTTTTTGTATTTTACTATTTATCTTAAGTCTGTTCTTGTGATATAAGTTGATTATTCCGTTAAGTGTTTATTTTATTCTCTTTAAATTATATCTTGCACAAGGAGAAAAGCACAACTTTATATCTCTGACTTTTTCTATTGACTTTGAGTGATAGCTACTTTGATTTAAACTGACAACCCTAGTCTATATTGCTTGAGAAAAAAACTCATGTTTGAACATAATTCAACATGTTTGAACATGACTCAACATATTTGATCATGACTCAACATGTTTGATCATGAGTCAACATGTTTGAGCTTGACTCAACATGATTGAGCTTGACTCAACATGTTTGATCATGACTCAACATGTTTGTACATGACTCAACATGTTTGAACATGACTCAACATGTTTGATCATGAGTCAACATGTTTGATCATGACTCAACATGTTTGATCATGACTCAACATGTTTGATCATGAGTCAACATGTTTGATCATGACTCAACATGTTTGATCATGACTCAACATGTTTGATCATGAGTCAACATGTTTGATCATGAGTCAACATGTTTGATCATGACTCAACATGTTTGATCATGACTCAACATGTTTGATCATGAGTCAACATGTTTGATCATGAGTCAACATGTTTGATCATGACTCAACATGTTTGATCATGACTCAACATGTTTGATCATGAGTCAACATGTTTGATCATGAGTCAACATGTTTGATCATGACTCAACATGTTTGATCATGACTCAACATGTTTGATCATGACTCAACATGTTTGATCATGAGTCAACATGTTTGATCATGACTCAACATGTTTGATCATGACTCAACATGTTTGATCATGACTCAACATGTTTGATCATGAGTCAACATGTTTGATCATGAGTCAACATGTTTGATCATGAGTCAACATGTTTGATCATGAGTCAACATGTTTGATCATGAGTCAACATATTTGATCATGAGTCAACATGTTTGAGCTTGACTCGGCATGTTTGAGCTTGACTCAACATGTTTGAACTTGACTCAACATGTTTGATCATGACTCAACATGTTTGATCATGAGTCAACATGTTTGATCATGAGTCAACATGTTTGATCATGACTCAACATGTTTGATCATGACTCAACATGTTTGATCATGAGTCAACATGTTTGATCATGACTCAACATGTTTGATCATGACTCAACATGTTTGATCATGACTCAACATGTTTGATCATGACTCAACATGTTTGATCATGAGTCAACATGTTTGATCATGACTCAACATGTTTGATCATGAGTCAACATGTTTGATCATGAGTCAACATGTTTGATCATGAGTCAACATGTTTGATCATGAGTCAACATGTTTGAGCTTGACTCGGCATGTTTGAGCTTGACTCGGCATGTTTGAACTTGACTCAACATGTTTGAGCATGACTTAACATGTTTGAACTTGACTCAACATGTTTGAGCATGACTCAACATGTTTGAGCTTGACTCAGCATGTTTGAACTTGACTCAACATGTTTGATCATGACTCAACATGTTTGAGCTTGACTCAGCATGTTTGAACTTGACTCAACATGTTTGAACTTGACTCAACATGTTTGAGCATGACTCAACATGTTTGAGCTTGACTCAGCATGTTTGAACATGACTCAGCATGTTTGAACATGACTCAACCTGTTTGAGCATGACTCGGCATGTTTGAGCTTGTAAAACACTGTAAACTGAGTGGAAGCAGAAAACCTACATTGGAATTAACTTCATCTTAAAAATGTCCAGCCAAATTTGTTTTGGTGGTCAGAAGCAGTAAAATGTTATTTATTATTAGTCTTAGATTATTTTTGTAGCTCTATCTTGTTTGTTGAATATTAATAATCTTAATAAACTAATTTGTTTTCTTGTCTCTACCTAATAGCTACGAAATAACTATTCAATTCAGGAAAGTGTCAATTGTGAGGTGCTCAATATTTTTCCCAAATTATAGTTACCTATCTATTTGATTTTTTTAAAAAATACTGTTTTTTTTAACATAATCTTTATTAAAAACTAAAAAGTTTCACTATCTTCTATTGATCCATCAAAAAATTATTTTTGGCCTAGTACATATTTTGGGCGTTAGCTATAGGGTTAAGATTGCTAATGAACATATATTTTAACTATTATTTGCTAGGTACTTGATAAATTTTCTCAAATAATTAATACATGAGCATTGTCACAATTATGAGATATTATCCTTTATGCCTACATGTGTTTATCCGGTCATTTAAGGAAAATATCGCAAAAAACCTCGCCGACTGGCAATACATCACTTGAAAGATGTCGACATTGAACAGTTCTAGGCTAATGAACCAATTACAGGTTGCTAATGTTTCTTCACTATTTACTGGATGACTATTTCCAAAGAGCATTACTATAAACTATGTCCTCTTATAACTAACTACCAAACTACTTTTTCCACGAGAATATAAGAAATAACTAAATTATTATTAACTAAAATGAATAATAATAATTATATCGTTTTTTTTTTCTTATATTCTCGTGGAAAAAGTAGGAGGAGCATAGCAAAAAGTCTGGTGGAAAGACTTAAAAAACCCTACGTTTGTACGGCCCTTTAGCAGCAATTCTCTTTGCATTTTTATTAAAATCTTTGAATTAAGAAAATAATTAAATGATAGCTAAGTCTACATCTTAATGTTCTATCAAATAATTAATAGATTTGAACAAATTTAAGAAGATCCAAAGCCACACTCTATCTTAATAAAATATTTGAAATGGAGCTGTAATATATTTTGAGCTTCAAAAAAAATGCTACAAACTTTGTATTGAATTAACTTTTAATTTGATAAGAAAGTGTATCTCCTCATTTAGCAACTAGATGGAATAAAGCTAATATATGAAAGCTATTATAGGTACTCTATTCATTTAGTTCAAGCGATGCACATGAATGAGGATAGCTATTTATGATATTCTTGTAATAGCTATATAGGTAAAAAAAAGCATATTAAACAGTAAAAAAAATATTTTTTTTTCAAAAAACCAATGTAAGCGTAAACATGTGCTCTAATATATGAAAGAGGTTATCCGATAGTTTAAGGAAAATATCTGATAAATTTGACTCTTTGTCACACTACTCAACTTTTGAAAGAGTAACTTTTTAAATGCACCTGTGAGCCTTTTCCTGGCTGAAGTTAGGTGATTTTGTTCATGGAGCCACTTTCCTTTCTGACTACTTCTTTCAGTCTCTTGTATTCAATTTCCTCTTGATGTCATCAATATCTCCTTAGTTCCAAAGCAAATGTTAAACTAGGGATGGGACAAAGTATCGGTATCAGCATTTTTGGGGAGTATCGGCAATGGTATCGGCATATATTGAAAAGTATCGGCCGATACTTGTATGATTATTTAAATTTTATTCATTTTATAAATTTACTTTTTCATTAAATTTCTATTATTCTATAGCCATAAATGAAATAAATAATTAAAAAAAATTCATTATAAGTACCAATCCAATAATTGACCAACTACCTACTAGAGTTCTAAGTATAAGTTTTATTTATTTATTATGACATGCATGAAATTATTAATAAATAATTTAAAGTATATACGGAATCTACCAATAGGTTTTTGAGTCAGACTATAAATTGAAGATAAAAATTATTCAGCTACTGTTGACCATTTTTGCACCTATTATTACAAGTACCACAAGATGATAACACACATCAGAAAAGTTATCTATTTAATATCTATGTATTTTAATTAATGTGAAATATGTAAATCACTTCATGTTATACTACATCGATAGAGCATTACTGTGTTAGTTTTGAGTTAGAACTTTATTAAACTTACAAGAATAATTTATACTTTATAACTCCTTAAGTATCAATGAGTTTTATAAATATAAACTTTAAAAAACTGCAAGTATCAGTATCGGCAAGAATCGGCTTTTTTTCAAAAGTATCGGTATCGGCACTTGTTGAGAAGTATCGGCAAGTATCGGTTGATTTTGTAAAGTATCGGTATCAGCGAGAATTTTGGTATCGTCCCATCCCTATGTTAAACCGCTACTAAATTAATTTTTCATTTCAGATCTTTAAGATGTCTTCAGATCTTCCAGACCAGGGAGGTAAAAATCTGGAGAACTACTTCAAATCCTCTGAATTCAGTCCATTTGATGCCCTAAGCACATCTCCCCCCAATGTGCCCACTCCTAGTAGAGCAAGAGAGTCGGCAAATGAAGCAGGAATTGCGCCAAATACAACTGCACCACAAAATGTTGTCTTAAACCCTGTCCCTCCTTCAAACCTACTCATAGAAGGTGAAGCTAAACCAAATCATCCCTTCACCAGCAACCAACCTTCAAAAAGTCCTTTTGACTATTTAGACAATGTACCAGCCTCTAACAAGATTCCTGGAAGTGCTATGATGAATCCAGTTTACATGTCTCCCTCAGATGAATTTGCGTTCACTTCCTCCATTCCCTCGCCTGATAATTTCCTCACACCTGCTTCTGAGCAAGTTGCTTTCACCGCCAATCTTCTTAGCAGTGACGCAGACAGGAGACATGACGCTTGGATACCTTCAGAGTCTACAAAGAAAGCACTGCAGGCTATGGAGAACAATCCACCAGGAATCTACTTCCCTGAAAAAGAATTACTAACCATGCCTGGTATCGCCATCAAGGAAAATTTTGGTGACCCAATCAAGACTCTCCTCCGATCTTACGTTGGAGAAGAAGCCGCCTCTAAACGCAAGGCTCTTACTGCATCCTCTGTCACTCAAGATGACAGAGGACTGAGGCAGCTGATATTGGCTGGCTGCTATCACGCAGCAGTTAACCTCACCACACAGCTACTGACTGTGTATGGACAGGGAGAAGGGAGGGCCGGCAGACCTAGCAAACACACGGCTCATTCCGTGCAGTTATGGTTCACTCGTTTCGCTCTCCTGGTGAAATTGCGTCGGTTTTCTCTAGCTGAGGTTGAATCTGAGCAGTTTGGCAATCTTGATGGCCCTGACCTCTACTTTGAGTTCTACCCTGAGTTGTATGGTGGTAGGAAAGGGTCCATGGTTCCCTTCTCATTCAGACTGCTGCTTGCTGAGCTGCCTCACCACCTTGGGAAGCACCCTATGGCTATCGACAGACTCAACAGTTTGCTTCTCACTTGCTCAAAGATAGTTTCCAACCTCAGTGCCGGTTTGACGGAGAGTGGTGAACCTAGTGACCTGAGTAGTGCAATGAGGGAAGACTCTCTGAGACTCTGGAGGAACAGGACAGTCAGAGTCAAGTACTCCATAGCTTCTGCAGCAGCCTATTCTAAGGTACAAAAACTTGCACCCATTGCTAAAGTTTGGATACTTTTCCTATAGCAAATACAGTTTAAATTTTTAATGGAAAATATAGTCCCTCTTAAAAATTATATAAATTCATGGTGGCTCAAAAAAAAAAGGGACAGTAATTTAGTTTATAGCTAATAACAACAAACTAAAGTTAGCTACATATAATACTGAAATAATATTTGCTTGAAAATTGTCACTTCTTTTGAACCACTCTGTATAATGAAATAGCTATAAATTTACTTATTTGTCAATTAAAATTGAAGCCACTCGACATGATATTATATTTTTGTTATTTTTTCTAGTGCAAAAAAAGGATTCAATAATAAAGATTTAAAATCATGGCATTTATTTAATTGAAGAAGTTCATATAAAAATTAAGTTTTCTGATGCAAAAGATCAAAGTATGGCTCGCTATTTGTATTGTTTCCTCAGGACTACAGACTGTGTGACTCGATGCTTAGAAGTCTGGTAGCTGAAGACTCTTCTTCAGTCTCAGGACTCTATTCCGCAATGGGGAGACTGCATCTGCAGTTGGGTGATGTCGAGGGGGGCCGCAAATGCTTCGAAAAGTGAGCATAGAGATTTTTTAGGAGTGTTTTGAATAGGGATGGGACGAAGTATCGGTATCGGCAATTGTTCTGGTATAGTTGAAAATCTAGGTAGCTGTTGGTGAAAATTTTGGTATTGTCCCATCCCTAGTATTGAAACTATGTTTGTTATTAAAGTTTCTGTGGTGTGAAGGTGAAGTTAGGTGCTGCAATTTAATTTTTTATGAATGTTTTAAAGCTAGGATTTTATTAAAGTTTATGTGGTTTGAAGACTAAGTTAGTAAATGCATGCTTACACGGTGCAAGTCACTGCCGTGACAATGGACAGCAGCTGTCCCATTGTACCTGCATGGCAGTAGCTCAATGTTCATAGCATTGAATCTCCATAACAGTTACTCAACTGATGCGGTCACACTGTGCGAGCAGCTGCACACAGTAACTTGCTAGACCAACTCGCATCGTGTAACAAGGCCTCTAGTGTGCCACAATCTACCTACTTTACCCTACATCAGTTATAAAATTTGTTAGTTATATTTCATAATGTCCTCCTATAACTTATTTTTTATTTCAAAATTCACCCTTCTAGCTTTTAATCACTCAATTTTTATTTGATTTGTGTGATTTGCAAAGAAGGAAGAAAAAATTTGTAGAAATCAGGGCCTGCAGTTTTAAGATCAAACTGCATGGTAGTATATTTCACAAACAAACTAGACTAATTTTCATATGAAATATTTTAGCATAATGTGATGGATAACATTAGCTAATTATATGAAATATTTAAGCAAAAATCACTATTTTATTTAGAAAATAGCTAGCTTTAGAAAAGTGCCATTATGGTAATTATTAAATATAAAAAATAGCTTTGTACCTAGATGGTTTTAAACAGGTACTTAAATGGTTTAGAAAATAGTTTTGTACTTAGAAGGTTTAAAAGATAAGTAGGTAGCTACTTAAATGGTTTAGAAAATAGTTTTGCAATTCCTGTTTTCTCTTCAGATCATAATTACTGATCGGAATAATCTTTCTCCGTAGATTCCGTGAAGTTAATGACTCATCTTCTCCCAACAACTCTGTTTACAACTACCTGCACGATACCTATGTTTTTATGGTCACCAACGACTTCACAAATGCCGTGTCTGCGCTAAAACAAGCGCATCAGAAATTTCCTGACAATCCACTGGTTAGTAACTAGAAAGAATTTAGAGGAACTTTGCAGGAATTGTACATACACAGTTCTCAAAAAGTAGGTGTTAGGTTATATGAACCAATCTGACCTTTAGAAATTTCTGATTGTCTTGCGGACATATGTTAACACGCACTATCTGAGTTGGGTGAGTGTTCGAGTAGGGTTTTCAAGTTTTTCCACCAGACTTTTTGCTAAGCTCTTCCTGCTTTTTCCATGAGAATATAAGAAAACACGATATAATTGTTATTTATTTTAGTTGGTATCCATAATTATATTGTTTTTTCTTATATTCTCATGGGAAAAGTAGGAGGAGCTTAGCAAAAAGTCTAGTGGAAAGACTTAAAACAAACCTACGTGTGTACGGCCCCTAATTTGATAAGGGTAGTAAGGATGATACTTTATAGTTATTTACAGCATTAGTTGAATCCCCTATTTTATGTTCCATAAATTTCATTTATTTTCAATTTGCTGATAATTTTTCATTTTCAAAGCAGTTTTTTATTATTCTGAATCTAACATAATGTTATTTTGAATGCTCAATTAGTTTGACTTAAATAGATTTCTGAGCTATTATGTCCAAACTATTAGCCTCATTTTTGTCAGAAGTATAGTTTTTTGTCAATATATTGAATTAGAATATTTTATATATCAATAGTTATTGGATATCGACAAAATATGCATTATTTTCCTATCTGTATAACTTTTCTGATGAAGGAACATTGACATATCTAAATCTGTAATTTTTTTTATTCTATTTCTTTCAGGTGATCAACAACCTAGGAGTAAGTTTGGTGTACATTGGTCATATAAGAGAGGCTATTAATGTTGTAGAACCTGCTGTATACTCAGCGCCTGACCTTCTCTTGCACGAGAGTCTCGTGTTAAACCTAGCTACGATGTACGAGTTGGAGTCGAGTAACGCTACTGCTAATAAGATCAAACTGTTAGAGCTGGTGTCTAAGTATAGAGGAGACTCATTCGCTACAGCTGCACTGAAGTTACACTAAATGACATTAAGGATATTTATTGAAGAAATGTAAACAAAAACAATACAGTTCTACAAGCCGATGAATTATTTCTTAGATATGGCATATATTTAATTTAGAAATGTTCTATAATTACTCAGAAGGTTCACAATCACCAAGTAAAACTTTAGAGGAAATTGATGTTAAATCCAGTTAGAGGAATAATCTTTTAAAATTTTCAAGTGGAATCCTTATTTATATTCAATAGAATTATATTTTTTCTTTTATGTTACTCGTTATTTTCAACAAATGAATCAGTATGTACATATATTGCAAGATTTAAAATTATTATTTAATGTTAGATACTCTTCATATCAATAATTATGCAGCTTATTTCTCGTAAAACCACTGTATGAATATGGAATATCTTTATTTTGTTTAGTGATGCAAACTGTTTATTAAAGTCTAGAAAGCTGTAGATATTTCTTGTTATGAAGTGTGATTTTATTGCCACTAATCTTTTTTTATTTCTTTAGCTGTTAATTTAACCTCAACTTGGTAAATAGACTATACATTCCATTAAGTTTATGAAAGTACTATCAGGGAGAAAAGTCACTGTGATGATGTACTCTCAGAGAAAAGAGTCACTGTGATGATGTACTATCAGAGAAAAGTCACTGTGATGATGTACTCTCAGAGAAAAGAGTCACTGATGAACTATCAGAGAAAAGAGTCACTAACTTCTTATAAATGTGAAATTAATAAACTTGAAAAATAACCTCTAAAACATTGATCTTTGACTTTATAATTCAATAATAAAAAAACCAAGATGTGTAATTAGTTTTAGGAATATTTTTTACTCATATTTTTTTTTCTCCTGTAAAATAATCAAACCCAGTTAAGGATCTCCTAGACAATATTATACCTATTACTAATTCTCATACTATCCTAAATTAACTGAATTTTACTGACATTTTATAAATCAATCTGTGCAGGCTTGGAAATATACAATAAAAATCCACCCTATTTTTATTCCAGGACGTGTACAATATTGTACTTCTCAAATCCATGTTATAATATTAAGATCCCACCTAAAGTAGCTCAGACGAATTAAAGCTACATCATAGTGCCATTGTTGTTGGCATCAACTTCCATTGAAACACTTTAATTTCTTTTCAATTCTGCATTTGACTTCATTATGAAAATATGTGATACCAAAAGAGGATTTGAGACACAGGTGACAGAACACTGCACTTTTTATCATAATTTCCGAATAGTAGCTTTACCTTATTGTAAGAATTTATATCTGAGTTTCAAAAGTTAAACCCAATAATTTATTTTATGAAGAGAGTGATGCGAACTTTCAAGCCTGACTTTATTCAAAATCTATTTTTCTCAACAAATTATCATCTAGTTTGAATACTTAATTTGTCGCCTAACTCTTTCCTTAGCACAACAATTCACTTTGATGATAAGTTATGGTGGACAGTAAAACCAAAAAGTTGCCTTAAAAGTATTCGGTCATTTATTTAATAATCATAACCTAGAAGCCAAGAGGTGTATTTTTGATATCCTCCGCAACCTTATTGTATGCCTCCATGTACTCTTCCTTGGGATACACTAGCATGATTGGGGCCCTGTTGATCTTGCCCCCCTTCAGGTCATCATTACAAGGCACGTATATGTACGGCATGTTCTTCTCTTCGCAAATGCCGGGGATGTGAGTGAGGGTGTCGATAGGCTTTACACTTCCACTTAGTAGCATAATTCTGTAAGGAAAGAACACATTAAAATTTGAACAGAAGACATCTTTTGTATTTTCAGTTCAAAATTTGGTGCATAATAGAGAAATCTGATTATAAATGCTAAGAAAATTGACATCATTCATATACTATAAATTTTGTGGACAATTTTAAAACAAATGAACATTTAGAATGGAAAATAATAAAAAAAAAGTCTTGCCTCATTGCAAATTGTATATAAATTCACTTACCCTTTAGCATTTTTCCGCAACATTCTCTGTACCGATTTTGTTCCATATACTAAACTTGTCTTGGGATCTTTGGCAGCTGAAATGGAAAATCACATTATTGCACTAGTAATGATTAACATGAATATCTATATATAATATATCGTATTAAATATTAATACTGATAATTCATTCTTCTTCAGAAGCTTAAAGTAATGAGATAAAAGTTTGTATTCTATTTATAATTAAAATCAATGAAGTATTTATCAGAAGTTCAAATATTTATTGAATAAATAGATTGTTTAATTAGCTATCTGCCTTATGCATATGCATATTAAAAATAAAAGAAATTTATTCAAGTGAGACTAGATTAATGAATTTCAGAAGTTAATAAAGAAACATAAGCCTAGCAAAACTTGAAAGGGTACAATCTAGCATTTGTTAATATATTTTTAATGGAATTAGCATAATTAAGTAATGTAATATTGAGTTCATCCAAGATTCTAAATAATGAGGAAATTTAATTTATTTTGAAAACATGACAAAAAGTTTTTCCCAAAGTTATTGTCACAATCTTGTCTTGTTCCATTAAGCCAATTTTGTTATAATATTTGATTCAAGCTAATTTCCCTTATTTTAAAATTTTAAGCCAAAGTTAACATGGCATCAGCCAACATAAGATTAAAAAAGAATTATTCACAAAAGAAAAAGTTTTAAAATTTAAGGCAACTAGCTAATTGGCTTAATGGCTTTAACTGACAATATCTGAAACATGGTATATCTCAAATTTGATTAGTAAAGTATTAAATATTTACAAATATAAGATATTTCAAGAATGTACAAATAGTATTATGATTAAAAACCCTAACTATTGGATGTTCAATCAAACTAATGTTATCTAATAAAAATACTCTGAAAATAATGATTTTGCAGAAATATTTCATACCACTAATTTAAAATTAGTCTAGTTTGTTTGTGAAATATACTACCATACAGTTTGATCTTAAAACTGCAGGCCCTGATTTCTACAAATTTTTTCTTCCTTCTTCGCAAATCACACAAATCAAGTAAGAATTGAGTGATTAAAAGCTAGAAGGCTGAATTTTAAAACAAAAAATAAGTTATAGGACATAATGAAACTATGAAATAAACCAGATTCTGTCTAGCCAGTCTGCAAAGCACGTACGTCCATGTCATTATGTCATCAAAAATATTTGGAGATGTTTTTAAATTTTAGAGGGAAATGAAAATATTTTTTAGAAAGATCTTAAAGTTGAAGAGTCATGAGACTAGAAATCAATAACTAAATTGAACTAATCATACTATTTCCTAATTAATGGCAATATCTTCACTCTTCAGATATTCTATAGACTCAATAACAAAGAATTACTTTCTATGTTTACATTAATTTTGCTACAAACAGTGGAACACGATGTGTAGGTATGATTAAATGAATTAATCCATATATTAATTTTATTGTGAACAGAAGAAGATATTATTGTGAACAGAAGAAATGATAAAAATGTCCCATATTCTGCAGACTGGGATATCTCTACAAACAAAAACACTTTACCAGTTTCTGCAGTCTGGTTTAAATGTAATTAGAAATATTTTATTTTGGTGAACATCTTTGAAACAAATTGTTCTTGAAATAAATGTTGGAACAGTTCCAGTCTGTATTTCATGCTAAATTGTAAATTCTAGACATCACAGTGGAATTTAATCCTCTTTGAAAATAATATTCTTGCAAAGTCAGTGGATTTTTAACTATTTATTCCTGTTAGTTATTATGTTGGGAAAATTAGGAAAATGTTGGTGGATCAGCAAAATTAATGGATATTATTGGTGGACTTTTCAATTTTTGAAAAAGTCAGTGGGATTTAGTGCACCAAATACAGACTGACATGTGGTGACCTCAGTTTGGCAAGATGAAGATAAGAGATAAGAACAATTCAATATTTAAATATGTATGTTCATTAGGAACTTTCCAGTGATGCTTGAAACTTGAAAGAATGGCATACAAATAACAAATTAACTACAAGTCTACAAAGATTGATACATTTTCAAAATTCAATAATTATTATCAAAGTAGGTACCTACCTAATAAACTAACAGCTGAAAGAGAGTAAAAAATTAAGTGAACTTACCTTTTTTAATAAGTTTTCGTATTCTTAGTAAAGACTTTTTACTGCACATTGGTTTAGCAATCTTGGAGCAGCTCTTAACTCTCTCTTCAAAAGGAGTTTCATTTTCTTCGTCCTCTACTTGACTGACTTCTAGGAGAGATTTGTCTTTGCCCATTTTAATTGGTATTATTAAATAGTTTTAGAATAACTAAATAGAGGTCTCAATTACAGACAAACAACAATTTCAGAGAGAATAAGGTGAAAGCGCACACCAATGAAACGCGGACGTTAATGAATGAATGTCTGGATTATCCTTCAGGATATAAGTTTGTTTTGTTTGGTGTTAGGTTGTATCTATGGGAATAGCATATTAAGATTACCTTTTATAGCAGCTAGTAGGTATAAGAAATTATGTGATACTAATACATTTGGTTTCTAAAAGATATGTAAGCTATTTTCATCATCAAAACATATAAAAAAGTAAAGAAAAACTGAAATCAATATGAAAATACCGGTAATTTCCTAGGGATCGTCACGATGTTCTTTTCTTCAACATTATGGTGCAATCCTCTTCTACTCCTTCAGTCTCTCGCCTTCCACCACCAACACCATTCCGAGAGTTTCCGCACAGAGCCATCACCCTTGGAGCCAAAACCTCCTCCATGAACCTCCTTTTCTCATGCACCAATATTTCACGTCTCTCGAAACACAGGACATCCTCCACATGACTCGCATCATATATCTATCCCCCTAACCAGAGTACAGTAACAAAACGGGTGCGGTAATTAGTAGACGATGCAAAAATAAGACGTCACCAAAACGACACATATTTTGTTTGTGACCGAGCGTCTCATAATACCAGGATACAGGAACATAACGGGTATAGTAACTAGTAGACGACGCAAAAATATGACGTCACCAAAACAACACAATTTTTGTTTTTGACCGAGTGGTTCATAATTCCTCGTATTTGCATGTTAATATCGAAAACAGTTTTTTGTTGAAACTAATAGTTTTGAGATATGAGGGTTTGAAGTTATTAATTTCCTAGTATGAATTACTGAAGGATTGCGAACTTTGAAAAAACTCGTGTTTTCATTGAAATTACTTGAACAATGAACAATATAGATTTTTTACATGAAACAGTAATGTAGTTTGTTGTACTGCACACTTTATGATTGATTGATGACCTGGCAGTGGGCTTGGGAGGCGGCACGCCATCCGAAATACATATATGGGATATATTTCCAGTTTCCGTGATATTTTCAATTTATTACTTCAATGCTGATATATGTGTACATCAGCATTGATACCTCCCAACCAGGTCATTAAACAATCATGAAGTGTGCAGTACAACAAACTAGCGGATGCAACAAACTACATTACGGCTATCTTTGACCAAAAAGCGTGAAAACACGAGTTGTTTCAAAGTTCCCAATCCTTCAGTAATGCATAGGAAATAAATAACTTTAAACCCTCATACCTCAAAAACTATTAGTTTCTACAAAAAAAAAACGTTTTGATTTTCGGTATCTATGGACAAAAATACATATAAAAAAGATAATTTGAATTAAATTTGGTGGGGGTCGTCAAATGGGAAAGATCCGAGAAAGGGAATAAGAAAAAATAAAATAAAGTGTGTTGGCACATATAATGATATAACATTAAAGGTCCCCTCCAAGCAAAACTTTTTATTGCTTAAATCAACGAGGTTAATGTTTCTTATCATTTTACTGCGAACTGCATAAAATTTGATAGCATATTTTTAATTTTATATGCTTTTAAATATTTTTTTAATCCAAACTCTATAAAACCTACTTTACTTCCAACTTTCTAATTTTCAGTCTGAAGAAGAAGAATGTACACCATTTGTTTTGATTGTCAACTAGGTATTTGATTTAATAAATCTTTATTATTCGTTCAAAGGTTTAAATTTGGATAAACTTATTATAGAAACGTTTATATACTTTTAGGAACGATTAATATCTTAAAAGAAGGCCAAAAACGCATTGTTTGTTTAAAATTTTTAATTTGAAATCAAAACAAAGAGGGTACAATCTTTTTTCTCAGCGTCAGGTTGGAGATTCGCTCGATTGTTGCTCACAAAGTATTAAAAAACTTTAAAAGCAAATAATAAAATATATACTGAACCGAATTGTATGAGGTTTGCGGAATAATGATCGTAGACCTTAGTTCTATAACATTATGTAATAAACTCATTTTTTTTCTCGGAGCCTGGAGAGGACCTTCAACACATGTAATTACAACTTTAAAAAAAACCTTTATAGCACAAAATCCTGACATGATTTAGCAAGGTGGAAATCAGCATAAATCTGTAATCAGCATAGATCTGAAATCAGCACAAATGCTTTCTTTCCGGAAACGTCCGATAATAAAATAATCTAACCTAAAAAATCATGCAGGGCAGTGTAATTTCTTCAATCAATTTAAAAAACCTTCTTGGTTATTTTAGGTATTCACCACATTGTGGCTTGTGTAAGAATTATTTAATTATTATATCAAATTTCGTCAAATTTAGTTAATATTTGACGACTTGATCCGAGAAACAATGAAAATGGGACAGCATAATTAAAACGACGAATGGAAACAGCCACAAATTGTATAAGAACAAATGTTTGATATGATTAGAGTTTGTTCGGACTTGTTCATGAAACCCTTGCCTAAAATCGAAAAATGGAAATATTTACAAATTCTGCTTTGATATTCAACCCCATTGTGTTCAATATCACAATACAAAATTTTAACATTCATCATTTTTTTTTTCTCTCTTCTTTTTTTCCTCTCTCCGGCGAAAGTGTTCAGCGTAGTCTAAATAAACGTGGTACGATCAACATCTATAAACAGTACTCCATAAATAAGGTGCAAGTCGTCAAATTCATTACTCAGATTTTTACTTGTAAACGACTAATAATTAATTAACGTGGAAGTTATAAAGCAGATGAATTTTCCATGTTAGTGAACTTCTATATAACATTTGAAATATACAGTAATAGCTACTTTTTAATTATTTACTTGTTGTGTAATTTTTGATAGTAAGAATACTATCCACGATATTTCAAAACTATTTAATTCATAGTTTTAGGAAATAATAAACCGTGAATAACTAAGTACAATTGTGGAATTGGTACCTACCTTAAATTAAATAATATATATAACATTCCCTAAAAAATCTTGGGACATAAAAAATTTAATATAGATCGAAATATTTTTATTTTGTGATCGTGTCAGTTTGTTCGGTCGGTAGTATACTACAGAGTTGCATATCGAACAGTACCTCATAAACGAGATGAAATGAACAGTTCAAATAAGGTGTATAATTTTTGACTATGTATAATTTTGGAATGGATTAATAAATAAATATGGTTTGCAGTTTTAATAATTTTGTTTATTCATCATTAAAGTTTGTATTTTACAATTTATATAAATTATCCATGTGACCATGTAAAAATAATAGTTATGATTTTCACTCTAGTTGGTAAATAGAAGATGCTTGAAAAGTTTAATAATATCGAGTTTACATATAATTAGTGATTCAAATTGAATTAAATATTAAAAAACATTTTCGATAGAATATAAATGTATTTTTTTTAAATTATTTTCTTCTATTTATTATCGGTGTTACTCCTATTAAGTTTTCTATAATAAAATTCATAGAAAACTTCGATGGATAGCTGACCTATTTTTCTATACATTCATACTCGCTACTCGCAGTTCGGTGCACCTCATTCATTCAGGTCATATTTTTTCCTCAGAAAATTCAAGTGAGTTGATTGAAATTGTTAATTAGTAGTAGTACCTACATTTATTTTTATTATATTTCGAAAATATTGATTTTTTCTCTTCATTCATTAGATAAAAATAATAATAACATCCATGATAGATAGATAGATGATTCAAAATAAAATAAATATTCTAGCAAAATATAATACCTAAATATTTAGTAATACATTTTAATAACTTTTACGTAATACATATTGTATTCATTAATGTTACTTCTATATTTAAAGATAAATTGTTTTGGGAAATGCTTCTTCTGTATACTGTACATATAACAATAATAATTCTTAACAGGTTAAATATTTATTATTTTTTTAAATAATAAATAAATTATATAAATTATATTTGATGAATAAGACACGATTGCATGAAATCAAATGTTTGAAATGTTAAAAATGATAGTTTTGGTATTTTAGTGAATCCGTGATTTTTTTTTGTTATTGCTGGGTGGTTTGATTTGATATTAAAATTGGTTGGTAGAAGGTTAAAAATAAAGTTTAAACCAACACATAATATAAACGAGAATAATTGTTTACAAAGGGTAAGACTGTGTATGTTTAGTGGTAGAGTCAAAGTGTAGAGTGTGTGTGTAGGTGAGTGTGTGTGTGTGTGTTGAAGCCTGTAAGAACAGCAATAAAAATAGTAAATTAAAATTTAGCTTTACAGAAAATTAGAACAACATAATTAAGCAAAGCATCATTACATTATAATAATTATTCCAATATGAATATAGCAGAAATAATATAATTCAAGAAAGGTATTGACAATATCTAAAATTTCAATGATTAATATTACAGAGTCACAATATTACTAATCTAACAAACGACTATATAAGATATTATTCACCGAAACTTACCAATATAATTGGCTAGGTTAGATTTATCAGATGTAGTAAACAAATTGAAAGGAGATCTGAAGCCTAGAAACAGTCTCTTAGGGCCCCCCGCACACGAGCGTTCCATCTCCGCAACGTCAAATGAACGCAGCCGCATGGCCAGGGCACACGAGTGTGTGCCGCAATGGAAAATTAACCTAGATGCATAGAGAGTGACATGCAGCATGTACCAGTCACACTATACCTAACTAGTTACACTGTAGGCTATCTAACTAGTCACACTATACCTAAACGGATCAAAATTGTAAAGTAATTGTTATTGGTACGTATATCGGTTACCAATACGTATCGGTACATATTCATTAAAAAAGTTTATATTAACTTCATAAGGGCTTGATCGATAAAGAAATACCTGAATTAACTTTGTTTTCTCGTTTTATTATTTCTTTGTATTAACTCACAGACTGTTAAAATGTAGGGACAAAAATTTCTTTCTAGTATGTTCAATAAAAATGTTTCTATCTCTACTATTTAATTACAATTACCATTGAAAGATGCGGCAACAAACCGTCCGTGTGCGCACCCACAGTCCCACACGTAGATTATATAGAATTGACTGGTAATGCGGCAGTCACCATCCGTCAAGGGAACGCATTACCCTGCGGTCAGAATTGTCCGTCTCTCTGCCGTGCGGTCAAGAGACGCTACGCTCGTGTGCCCACATACCCGAGAGTTAATTCTATTTTATGGTCATGCGTCAATCGCCGGACGGCGAAGAACGCTCGTGTGCGGGGGCCCTAATATAGTGACCAAACATACTATAACTAATGTTAAAAATATTGAAACATTCGAGTGTATTACAAGACCTTCAAATGTTTATAATCAAGAGTTATTGACATAAGGCACCAAGATAGCTTCTACTTATTTTGAAAACAACTTGATAGATGTTCGTAACATATTAATTTAAGAAACTAACATTAATGGTTATTAAACTGCATTACCATCCTAATGTTAGCGATTAAGAAACATAAATACAAAACATCTCTGATGAGACTCTATCGATTTGACTGCCTAGTAATGTTTATACTTCTAACAATAACAAGGATAAGCAAGAACATGGGAACTTAATCTAACAGTGAAAATCTAATTATATTATAGATTAAAAATACAATGCATTAATATAACATTCATATAAATTATTTGTTTCATTTTATTGTGAGAATAATTAATTAAGCCAGTGATAACAACTAATCTATTATATTTTGAGAATAATTATAAGAGTTAGTGATTACAAATCACTACAGTATAAACCCGAATTTCGCTACAAAATGTATTTTTATTTATTTTATTTTCTCTTCTACACTCGCCCCCGCTGTGCTGTGTTTTCAGGTAGTGTGGCAAATATGAACATCTGTAAACAGTATTCCATAAATATGGTGTCAAGATCAGTCAGTCCCGTTCATATGTTAAAATTGGTCAAACAAACTTGTGTTACTGTTTCGATGTAAAAGTTAAAAGAAATATAATTATTTCACATATTAGTGTTCTTTAAATTACTACTATATTACAATTACTATTCCTTTGCTATTATTATATTTATTTCTAAAATTAATGCTTCATTCCAAATTTAAATATCGAGATGTATTTATATAATAAGTTCCGTTATTGGCAGATCGTTATTGCTGTTGGATGGAGGAACTGGAATTTCGGGAGAATCTAGAATTTGGCTTTTCAGCGCCCCCCTCGACATCACACCTTCCAGCCCCTACCGCAGGGCCGATACCCCATCCTCCAGTGCTCTACCTTCTGGCAGCAACAACCTCCTCCCCAACCAACACCCTCCTCAAATCCCAAGCCTCATCCAGAAAACTCCACACCCCATCAAGATCTCATTCTACAAAACTCATCACTTCAACCTTACTAACTAACTACCCCATATCTCTCCCTCACCTCCACCAGCACAGGACACTCCAACAAGAAGTGTTCCAAAATTTCCTCCGCACCGCACCACACATCCTACACCCCACCCCACCTCTCCTCCCACAAATCTAGCTCTCCACCCCAACCTCTCTTTCTCCCTGTACCATACCAATGTAGTTTTACTTTCCACCTCCCTTCTCCATCTACTCTTCTCCCATCTATCAACTATTATGATGAACATGATGTTGATTGGAACATGATGTTGAATTTCAGACTATAATTTGAGAAGATTATTTATTGCACAAACAGAGATTAGTCATGAGTCATGAGTAGATATTGAGTAACTACAAGACATATGTCAGGTCAAGTGCATGTCATCAAATTTAATAAATTACCTACAATTTATCTATATAAGGTAGGGTTGCTTAATTCTTCTGAGTTACTTATATCACACTTATTAAAGTTCATGTCTCATGGTATCGCTTTGGGATTACAATCAGACAAGAGAAATTTGGATAAAATTTTCTCAGTGAATTTTTGCCTGACTCATTTCAATCTTACTATCTCTATCAGAAACTTCAAACTCTATGCTTAAGAAATATGAAATTTGTCTAAAGTCCTTCATATTGAAATTTGAATCTATTAGGAAGGAATCGATTCATTTCAACAAGCAAAGGAAAATTAGAAGCAGCAATAATCAAATCATCTACGTAGAGTCATAGTCTATGATATAAGTATTTTCGTCCATAGAATCCGAAAATCAAAACCGTTTTTTGTAGAAACTAATAGTTTTTGAGACATGTGGATTCAAAGTTATTTATTTCCTATGTATTACTGAAGGATTGAGAACATTGAGGAAAATCGTGTTTTAAACAATATAGATTTTTAAACAATATAGATTTTTGACATGAAACATTTAATGTAGTTCGTTGTATCCGATAGTTTGTTGTACTGCACACTTCATGATTGATAAATGACCTTGCAGGGGGCTCGGGGGGCGGCACGCCCCCGAAATACATAGGGGGGAACCGGGAGCATTCGGAAACTTATGGGGGAAAATGAATAATTCGTAAACTAATTCGAATTTAACTATATAAATATTTCTGTATGTAGATAAATCTTTTTACTTCAATTTTATTGAGACTATTTTACAGGTTAAACCTTCATTCGAAAGTTATAAGACAAAATGTAAGAGAGGTCCAAGTGTCCGAATGCTCCTTCCTAGAGGGAGAATTCGGACAAGCTGGGAGGATGATCCGGACACCATAAAAATGGTTAAAATATTGGAAATTTGGGTAATTAAACGATAGGATTGAATTCGGATCTACTAATTTAATTGAAATAAACCATTATGACTTGTTATTCACAGTAATAATTCATCGTATTTGATATTTCATCATAATAATCTTATTGTAATGATTGAACATTTTCTCCAACAAAATATAGATAGCCCATGAGTAATCACTGTGAAATTATCCTTATATTTAATAGCTAAATATCAAAAATAAATGTTATAAACATATAACTATATCCTTTTACTTTGGGTATAACTATTTCCTTTTTCTTGGAATTCACCAAAATTAGTAAATTACATCTTAAATATTTCATCTATAATGTTTAAAATGTAGTCCGTAAGTGTAGATCTTGTTACACATCCAATTTCAGCAGCTTTTCTGACAGATAAACCTTTTTGGAATTCATCAAATGTTTTTTTAGAGTACCTTCTTTATTACGGACTCTATCAGTTTTCCTTTTACAGTATAATGAAAAAGCATGAATACGATCGCCAAACTGTCAAATAAAGACACTAATATTAAAAGTTGCAACTAATCTTATAAACGAATGCTATGCCAATTAAAATAGTTCAGAATGTCCTTTTTGATAAGAATTACTTCAATAAATTGTAATGTTGGACTGAATCGGATATAGAGGGAAGGTTCGGACACCGTCCGAACCAACCTACACAGAAGTGTCCGAAACTCCGAACCATCCCAAATGACAATTCAAAATTAAAAACACCACCATTTTTCTAATTTCATTTGTATTATTTTTTTAACACACCAAACGTAACATAAAATATTGATATAATTCATACTTTTGAGATTGATAATCAGTTTCGTATTCATATAGTCCACACACGATCCAATTATCATGAAAAATTACATCAATATTGAAGAAAACAGTAAATTACCCCTCGAAGGCGACACACTGCATCTCCGCACTGAATCTTTCAAATAGCTGACGGGTAACACCTCGCACACATTCAGTTGCAATAAGAGATAGTTCCAACAATTATAAACATGTTTAAACGAGTTGTCCGAACCATTTTGTTTCCAATAAAACTATTATCCTATTATCCTATTATTTCTCTGTCCGAATGCTCCCGGTTCTCCCCTATATCGAATAATATATATTCCAGTTTCCATCATATTTTCAATTTATTACTTCAATGCTGATATATGTGTAAAGAAGGGCGTGCCGCTCCCCCATACCCCTCTGCCAGGTCATTAAACAATCATGAACTGTGCAGTACAACAAACTAGCGGATACAACAAACTACATTAAGGCTATCTTTGACCAAAATTAGTAAAAAAAAAGCGTGAAAACACGAGTTTTTTCAAAGTTCCCAATCCTTCAGTAATACATAGGAAATAAATAACTTTAAACCCTCCTGTCCCAAAAACTATTAGTTCTACAAAAAACGGTTTTGATTTTCGGATTCTATGGACAAAATACGTATAAAAAAATAATTTGAATTAAATTTTGTGGGGGTCGTCAAATGGGAAAGATCCTTCAACCCCATTGTTTTTAATATCACAAAATACATATGTTATTTATGGATAATCTTCAAATTATCTTTCTATCTAGTGTATATGTTCCGCACCATTTGCCAATTTGCACGATCTCGATAATGCGATGCATTGTCGCGATAATGCGCGACAATCAGTGTGTGCAAAGCAGGGCAGGATCTACAGCGATGGAGTAAGGTAATCAATTATTTATGCATTTTAATTGATCGATTCCATCAAAATATGATAGTTAAAGCTATAAATAATAACTTGGTAATGAATTGGTAATTACGCTTGAGTTAGTTTAGTTACTTAAAGAAAACTTGAACAAAACTGGTATTTTAATTTTATTGAGAGATTCATCAATTTAATTTACTTTAATTTACTACTCTCGCCCGTTCTAGTTAGTAGTGGTGTGCGTTTTCAGGTAGTGTGGCAAATATGGACATCTACAGACAGTATTCCATAATTTTGGTGTCAAGATCTAGTCAGTCTCGATCACATAAAATTGATCAAAAAACTCGTGTTACTTTAAAGGATCAATTAAAAACAAAAAACAGAATTATTTATGTTAGTGTGCTTCAAAATACTCTTATATTACAATTATTGATCATTTGCTATTATTATCATTATTATTATTTGTAAAATTGTAAGTAATAAGTGCGGAGTCCCGTATACTATATTATTTTCATTATGAATATTTTGATACTTAGTTACTTACATATAGCAAGGGTTCTAAATAAGTATCTAAATTAGCATACTACAAAATATCAGAACGATTAAATTTTCCCGAGAAATATTTGTTCTACTAAATAAATAAATTATTTGTTATGTCTGCCTGCCTACTGTTGTCGGCGGGCGCCCGAATGTGGTATTTTAGTCCTCTTCTTGAGTTGTATATTGAACAGCATTTCATAAAGAGGGTAAGGAGATTACTTTTTGTGAAATGAATAGGGGTTTCGAATTTCTGACTATGCATGAATAATAAATAATAAGTAGTCTGCTCAAATATTATTAAATTAGCATTGACGTTTATAACGATGAATTGGAGTAAATTATCGATATCCCAGTAAATATAGATAAAGTTTCGATTTTTAACTTTGGTAATATATCCGCGGTAAAAACAATTTAACATATAAAATATTATAAATTAGGATTTAAATTGAATTTAATATTCACTAATATTATCAATAAGGAATATGAATATGAATGACATATATCATATTATTCATATATTTGTATATCAAATTAACCCTACATATTAACGGCGTCACCCCATTCCTATTTTCTATTAGAAGACTTTATAGAAAACTTTTCCCTGAATAACTGATATATTTCATAGTTATTCGTCGGCAACAATTCGGTATTTTTATCCTGCAAGATGAAGGCTGACCCCAAGAAATTTCAGAAAAAGCGTCTAGATTGTGCCATTAACAACGAACAAGTAACATGGCTGAAAAAAAGGAAAATAGAGAATCAAAATATTGTACATAAATTAATAAATCGCTCTATGAAAATAAATAATTTGAGCTATAGAAAGTTTTACCAATGCATCACTCCTAATTTCACAGTTTGTGATGTTAAAAAACCTCCTTGTTTCCTCAGAAAATTTAGTCCCTGTGGAAAGTGAGTTAATTGAATTAATATTATAGTTAGTACCTACTACCTACATCTTCTTATTTCCCCTCTGGCCTCTTCAAAGTTACCATTTTACTCTAATTTTCATTTTAGACCAGTCTGCAGAATATGAGAGATACCTATTTGGGATATTCTCTATGAACAATTTTTAATTATATAATTCCTATGTTTACATTAATTGGAAAGTAAAGATAATGGACCAAAGTCTGTTAAAGTCTAGAGATAACTGATAAGTAAAACCAGTCTGGACTCTGCAGAAGCTTGTTACTGCTTGTAAAGTGTTCGTTAGTCATTACTCATTACCAGTCTGTATTTCATGGTAAATACTAAATTCCACCGACATGTTTGTTCATGTTTCAAAGTGTGGCAGGAAATTTGCCAGTTTAGTGAGAAAATGGATCCGGGTCACCACATTTCAGCTAGGTACTTTAAAGAAGAAATTTGACTTTCTGATGAAGATTTTAGTAATTTTACACTTGAAAATATCCTCATTTGACATTTTTCATGTATGATAATGATGTCAGAATGTCTGATGCATCATGCATGTGCATTTCATGATGATGGAGACTATTTTATTTTTTAAGAGTGATTTACATATAGGCTACATGTTTTTCGACTTATTTCACCCCTCAAAAGTCGCCAATATACTGGCAGTCTGACGACTTTGTCCACAGTCCATACTTGATACTTCGAAACATGGATGTCTGTGTAATTTTTCTCTTTGAAAATAATATTCAAGCAAAGTTGGTGGATTTTCAGCTATTTATTCATATGTTATTATTAATTTTTGGTGGATAAATTGGGAAAATCATTATACAATGTTGGTGGATCAGCAAAATTATTGGAAATTGTTAGTGGATTTTTTTCAGCTTTTTGAGAAAGTCAGTCGAATTTTGTGCACCAAATACAGACGGGTGTTGGTAGAGATCTCTTATTCTGTTGGTAATTCGTAGCAAAATTAATGTAAATATAGGGATTAATTCAGAATGTTTGTTGCAAAATTAATGTAAATTAATGTACTATAGGAATTAATTCAAAATTGTTCGGAGAGAATATCCCATATTCTGCAGACTGGAAGTAAAGTAAAGATAAATGTAAATAGCTACTAAGATTTTATTGAATTTCATTATTTTGATTCGTAATTATTTAATAGGATACACCGCCGATACGGTGATACCTAATTTACAAATTATTGGTCGGTTCCCAGTCTGCAGAAACTGGTTAAGTGTTCGTAGAGATCTCTTAATCTGTTCGTAGCAAAATTAATGTAAATATAGGAATTAATTCAGAAGTGTTCGTAGCAAAATTAATGTAAATATAGGAATTAATTCAAAATTGTTCGGAGAGAATATCCCAAATATCTCGCATATTCTGCAGACTGGGTCGGTTCTACATTTTCAGTCATATGAGAAAAACAAATAAAAAATAAAGATGAAATAACAATTATATACTTATAGCTCTTTCTTACATGATCATAAATGTGGAACCAACCAATAATTCATAACTTTCTCTAATCACTTATTCATAATAAATTAATTTCCACTTCTTTCTTCTCCTTCCATTAGGTACCTAATTGCTTTCTCGTCTACCCAAACAAGTGTAGAAATTTATGATTATCTCGGAGCTGCTGGTGCCAATTCTATTCTGTATTACTGTCCTATTCCCTTGGTGAGTATCTTAAGAGTTATCCGCCAGTTTCACATCTTCCGTCATATAAGAAAACACGATATATCATATACCTAATAATATATTTTTTCAAAAATCAGAATTGGGCTTCCTATGTAAGAGTACACAATCAAGTTTTCCAGTTTAAGGAAAATATCTCAAAAAATGCTCAAAATTTATTACTTTTATGTCGCCTTATGGCATAAAGGATTAAACTACTTTCATGTTTTCACAACATTTTATTTTTTGCTCATCACAATTTTGATTCGTTAACCCTTTACGACCTGAATTAATTTTCAAAAGTTGAAATTTTATAAACTTTGAACCAATAAATAATTAATATATGAACTAACTTTAATTAGTTTTGAAATTTTATTCATTTTGTTTTTTTCCATGTGTCGCGCATCACTATGCTCCACACATTCAATTTATCACAGCAAAGTCCTTTTTATTTTATGTGACGAATTCGTCACGTACGGTTGTAAAGGGGTTAATAAAGTTAAGTTACCCACTAGCTATCACTTCACCAAAATGTTTAAGTTTCTCTTTCTACACTTCCAGGGAGACACAGTCCTCAAAGGCAAGGACCCAATTGTCCGACATGTTCTTAACAATATATTCAGTCGGCTCTTGAAACTCAGATCCTCAGTCGAGGTTTGTGAGAACCAAGAGCAGCTTAACAGGGAGTGCAGTATTTTCACCAGTGATGGAGAGTACGTCATCATTTAAACTTTTAAACCTTTCTTGTTGAAAACTTGCATGATTTGGTATTATAAGATTTTCTTGTTGAGTTAACAAGACAAGTTGGTAATTTTGGTACACTCTCATGGATTTGATAAAAGAAATCTAAGGAATCTAAGTAATGCATATGAATCTTTTTTTTTTTATTTGATAGATAACTAGGTAGGGTAAGTTCAAGTTAAATAATAAGTATTATATTTGTTTTCTTACATGTCTAAAAATGTGAAAGGGACCAATAAACAAGAACTTACCCTACCTAGCTCTTCTTCACTAGTCTGTTAGTCTATAGACATGTTTAGTTTATATTCTTTCTATGAATTTAACTGATGTTGATCAACAAATTTCATTTGGTACATTCATAATTTTAACATCAATTAGCTACTCACCAAATTTATTATTCAGGTACATTATCGTGTGCTCCTCCAGGCCACGAGATCTGGCCTCTAGCAGACCTCTCTTGGACACAAACAGAAACAACGAGAGTGTTACCCCCAATCCGCGCTCTCCTTTGGACGACTACACCTTCCACATGGTCAAACTAAGCACTGGTGTTTGCACTAGCCAAATAACAATGAAACACGACAAGGTCTTCCACGGTCACAATCAAGGCATGAGCCTCTATAACAACACTCTCGTTATTCTGTCTGTGCAGCATCAGACGCTGCATGTTTACCACATCAATGACGGCAAGTTTGTGAAGATGCAGGAAATTGGCCGTGTGTGCTTCGTAGATGATGACTTTTTCTTGAAATCTTGTGTTGCTCACAACTGTCCTCAAGTTTCATCTAACACGGAGACTTCTAAAAGATTAAGGTAATTTTTAGACTAATTGGTTAGATATTTAGCTAGTTGGTATGAAACTATTTACTGAATTACAATTGAATTTGTGCCTTCAATTTTATTCCTTCTCCCCAACAGATCAAAACCTCCACCCAGAGGTCTTGCGACTACCATTCCCCCCACACCAATCACCGTCCACTCCAGAACATCGGATAACATCCCCAATGTACAGAGCAATCGGCCATACCCTGTTTTCAACCTCAATCCTGATTTGGATAATGTCAGACCTGACCTAGATCGCCTACTTCAGTCTCATGACCACAATGAAGGAAGCAGTACCATTTATTCACTAAAACAAAAGTGAGTGTATATGACTACTTCTTACTAATGTTGTATCGATATCATTAGTACTATTGATACTTGGTAATTGCCAATACTTGAAAGTCACAGATGGCTACTCTGATACCGATAACTAAAAAATATGCCTGATGTAACGGGTAACAATACCAATAAAAAATGCCTGAAGAAATTGCTTCTTCTGACAGGGGCCTTTATAAAAAAAAGAACAAATAGTAGCTACCTGTACAGTCCTGCACCTACTATTTAAATTAGAAATGAATAACTTCATTTTATGTAACATACATTAGCGTTTTGTTTTGGAGATTAGGTAAATTTAAATGATTAAGTTTAAACTATGTTATTTTTTGATAGTCTTGTTCCAAAATACAAGCAATTACTTTTGGTAGCTATGGATGGAATGAATTTTTTATTAACAATTATTTATTATTAATTTATTTTCTAAACATTTGCAGACTGCTTGTGCACTTATTCCGCCAAGCAGACAATAAAAGAAAGGAGACAGGAGACATGACTGCGCTGAGACAGTTCTACATGTGCTTTGAAACGTATGTACAACTACGCATGTTGAAGATGCAACTCCTCTCTGAAAGTACACTGCTAATTAAATACGCCTCTGAAGAAGTGGTGACACTGCGCTCTTCTGAGCCTGCTAGCCAGCCCTCCTACTTTGTTGTCTATGATTTCAAGGCAGGACAAATAATTAATGTCTATGATACACATTCGCAAGAACTTACACTCCTCCTTGAACAGTACACGGATTATTTCCGCAATCCGAGACTACCCTGCGAACCTAACTACTTCTGCTCTCCAGCAAATAATGTGCATGCAAGGTAAGGTTGCGTAATTTTACAGTTTCTTCCTTTCTGAAGTCTCTTGTTTTTTATTTTCCTTAAACATCGGTTAAACACATGAGTATCATTTGATTGTAAATTATTTTTAAATTTAAAGTTGTTTTAAATTTAAAATATTAAAATCTTATGAAATTAATATGAATATCCTGTGACATATTTACAGTCTCTAAAGAACATTATTTTTTAAAGTATTTAGCTATATTGGTCATGAATTATTTATCATTTTAAATGTTGATTTTTGTAGGTTTCTAATTTTATTTTTTAAAGGCTCTATATTTTTTTCAGGGCTAATTTCCTGCACCACAAATCTACCCTGAAGACGTCCAAAGGAGGCGGAATGGCGGAGGCCTGCAAGAGAATACTAGCACAGTTACCTGTTGCCTGTCAGGCCTTTTCGCCTTCTCCTTACCTCGACTTGGGGCTTTTCAGCTACCAGGACAAATTCGTCTCCCAGATGGAGAGACCTAAACCTGCAGCAGACCATCCCATTCGGTAAAATTACTAATTAAGATTATTAATTATTTCAATTATTATTAATAATTGTTATTGTTAACCCTTTAGATGGCACTCAACGATAATCTCATCAGATTTGTCTGAAATTTTTGTAGCTATGTAATTTTTTAACACTTTTTGAAAAAAATTATGCTTGTGTATTTCTTTCATATTTTATTTCAAACGAAACCTTTGTTTTTTTTTAAATTCATATTTTTATAGTATTTTATATAGATTATTTGAAAGACAACGAAAGATATTGTGTGTAATAATACAGTATAATTGTAGCTAAACATGTGTGCAAAATAATGAAATGAAAATAATGATGTATCCCGTAGCTACGAGATACTTGCCCGCTAAAGGGTTAGTTATTATTATTAATTTTCTATTCTGTAAGATCAGTGGGCGAACATTAAAGGTTGAAAGGAATTGGCTTCTCATGTTGCTGTTAATATTAGAAAAAATTTGCTATCCTTCCTATTTATATTCTAAAATCTAATCTTTTCGCAGATTCTTCGAAAGAGACTCTGGTCTCTACAAGTTCAGTCTCGACGCCAGTTATCCCCAACAGCCGAATAATGTTCTGAACAGTGCTATGAACAACAGACGACTGGTAGCGTTCACCTTCCACCCTACCGACCCCTTCGCCATATCTATACAGAAGAACTTTGAGACTTACATAGTCAACTTCCACCTCATGCACACTCCTACCTAGTAAAGCTACTAATCTCAAAAAAGTTATATTACAAATCCACATATTCCCACTAAATATCCACATATTCCCACTAAATATCCACATTTCTACTAATAATCCTCATAGTCCTACTAAAAATTCATATTTATACTTAAAATTCACTCAGTTGTACTTTAAATCCACTCGGTTGCACTTAAAATTCACTCAGTTGCACTTAAAATCGACTCAGTTGCACTTAAAATCGACTCAGTTGCACTTAAAATCGACTCAGTTGCACTTAAAATCGACTCAGTTGCACTTAAAATCGACTCAGTTGCACTTATAATCGACTCAGTTGCACTATAAATCCACTCAGTTGCACTAAAAATCAACTCAGTTGCACTAAAAATCACTTAAGTCAACTGAAAATCCACATAGCGAGTCAAAATTCACACTAAAATTCTACATACATAAAATCCACTTGGGACAATTTAGACAATTTTAGGTTCTTGTTAGAATGTTCAGTAATGAGGAGGTGTGGGTAACCGTAGCAGCTCTTTCAGAATTATTATCTTCATTTGGAATCAAATGTGAATATCGTTATTGAAGATAAATATGTTTGAACGTGTTGAGAAGAGTTTGAACGTGTTGAGACGAGTTTGAACGTGTTGGGACGAGTTTGAACGTGTTGAGACGAGTTTGAACGTGTTGAGACGAGTTTGAACGTGTTGAGACGAGTTTGAACGTGTTGAGACGAGTTTGAACGTGTTGAGACGAGTTTGAACGTGTTGAGACGAGTTTGAACGTGTTGAGACGAGTCTGAACGTGTTGAGACGAGTCTGAACGTGTTGAGACGAGTCTGAACGTGTTGAGACGAGTCTGAACGTGCTGAGACAAGTTAGAACGTGCATTTCTTTGAGAAATGTAATTTTTAATTCTTGAGTGTTTTAATATTTCATTCGCTTCATCACTTTTTTTCTGACTGCTCCTCTGAAGTCCTTTGTATCTTTTGACTTCAGCAGTGTAGCCTTTGCTTTCATTGTAGGAATTAAATTTGTTTTTTTGTAAATTGTCTTTTTTTATGGTAGAACTTTGTAAATCTTGATGATATAAATACGATTATATTTTATGTAGGTTGCTATATTTTGAAGAATTGATGTGATGTGTTATGGCTAAAATGTTATTAATTTTATACAGTTATTTATTATTAAAGGCTATTTTTACAACTCATTGTTAATTTCCCTTATTTTATGGAAGTACTAAAAAGATGATTGAACTTTTGTATTATTTCTTAAACAAATAAAATGTTTTATTTAGTAGGACAATTTCCCGTTCGACAAATTCTTTTGTATTTTATTTTGATTATGAAAACCTAAAGTATGAACATCATTTTTTTCTGTAAATTATTTAAAAAAGATATCTCCATTCAAATTATAAGACAGTCAATTGATTCTTTGCTGATAGGAGATGGCGCTTTTTCTTTACATTGGTTATCATTTATTCTTTTTCATCCCAGGGTAAGCACCTTAGAGCTTATGGGCCCTAACGCTCCCAGGAAACCCGAGTAAAATGAATCCCATGACTAAAATTAGTTAGTCGGGGAATCCGAGAAAATTTGGGTTATGATTTTTTTTAATTGATTGATAGGGTTTGATTTGGATGACTAGAATTAATTCTCACTCATTTTATATTCATTGTGCTCAAGCATATTTGTTATTTTGCTCATTCTTACCTTGAAAATAGCTATTTTTCAGAATAGGCATCTTATAACTAACTCAATATTGTGAATAGCAGAAATAGAAATTGAATATCTACTAAATCGAATATCATTTCTTTTATATTTTTTTGAAATTATGACATCTTGCTAAACTATGTCATTAACTAGACTATTTTAAGCTGTAATTATTGAACTATTTCCAAAAAATCAGCATTTAAAGATCATTATGTATACATGGTTAACTCGAAAATACATTTTTGAGATATTGCTCATTTTGAAATTAGTGATAAAATGTTATAAAATCATCATTTAATTTCAGTTAGTTTGATGATAATTCCTCTTTTTCAACTTAATTTAATAATCTGACTTTCCTGTTTTAATTTCAAAAGAATCTCATTTTTACTTATATTAAGAAATTTCCTCTCAAGTTCCAAGCAGTCATGTTTCTGATAGGTGTTACTGGGGGCATCGCCTCTGGTAAGAGTACAGTCTGTGAGATGATCAGGGAGATGGGAGTGAAGGTGGTGGATGCTGACGTCATAGCCAGGAAAAGTGAGACCCCACCTACTAATAATAGCTAAAATAAATTGGCATTAAAAGTGAGACTGTACTATCACAGAAAAGAGACTCTGCGTGATGCTAATTTCACAAATCTGTCTTCTAATTTCCTATTTTTTTCAAATCTTACAAATTTATCACCGTGTACTCAGACCAATTTTAAAATATCTACAAGCATTACAATAAGTAAAGTTTCTTTAGAAAATAAGAAATTAGTAAACTGTCAAATAATCCTTACAGATGCACTTTTCTTTGACTGTACCTACTTAAAATAATATAAATTGGTATTACGGTTCTCACATTGTGAGTGTGCTGGCAAATTCCTTCAAAAAAAGTTTGAATACTGTTAACAAAACTTATGAAGATTCTGATTTTTATGGCAGTTTGTTGATAACTTAAGAGATATGATAATCATAAGTATTAATTTTAATGAAAAAAAAGTTTCATTTCTGTTCTTTACCCATATTAAGGTTGATCTGTAATTCAAAACTATAATAAAAACCTATAATTATCATCCATTAATTTATTGCAAAAGTGGATGCAGATTTTGTTGTTTTATGTCTTTTCCCCATTTTTTAGCATTTCACTGTCATTACTGAGTATTATTTTCTTTCAGTTGTTGAAGTTGGTACAGTCGCTAACGCGAGAATACGAGAAGAGTTTGGAGACGAGGTATTCACAGACAGTGGTGAGAGATTGAAATAAACGAGTCTTGATACAGTGAATCACCATTCTTCCTACAAATGAGTCTATTTTGCAGTGATTTTTATTTTAATGAATGAGTCTATTTTGCAGTGATTTTTATTCTAACGAATGAGTCTATTTTGCAGTGATTTTTATTTTAACGAATGAGTCTATTTTGCAGTGATTTTTATTCTAACGAATGAGTCTATTTTGCAGTGATTTTTATTCTAACGAATGAGTCTATTTTGCAGTGATTTTTATTTTAACGAATGAGTCTATTTTGCAGTGATTTTTATTTTAACGAATGAGTCTATTTTGTAGTGATTTTTATTCTAACGAATGAGTCTATTTTGCAGTGATTTTTATTCTAACGAATGAGTCTATTTTGCAGTGATTTTTATTCTAACGAATGAGTCTATTTTGCAGTGATTTTTATTCTAACGAATGAGTCTATTTTGCAGTGATTTTTATTCTAACGAATGAGTCTATTTTGCAGTGATTTTTATTCTAATGAATGAGTCTATTTTGCAGTGATTTTTATTCTAATGAATGAGTCTATTTTGCAGTGATTTTTATTCTAACAAATGAGTCTATTTTGCAGTGATTTTTATTCTAACAAATGAGTCTATTTTGCAGTGATTTTTATTCTAACGAATGAGTCTATTTTGCAGTGATTTTTATTTTAACGAATGAGTCTATTTTGCATTCATTTTTTTTCCTAAAATGATTCTTTTTTGCAGTGATTATTTTTCCTACAATCGAGTCTTGTTGCTAAGATTTTTTTTCCTGCAAACAAATCATTTGCAATTCCTTTTTCTTCATCCCACACTCTTTTTCTCAGGTTCAGTTGACAGAGGCAAGTTAGGTGCCCTCATTTTTTCCGATGAGTCAAAGAGGAAGTCACTGAATGCCATCACTCATCCTCAGATCTATGCACAGATGAGGAAGGAGGTGGTGGACTACTTCTTTGGTGGTGAGAAATTTAGTCCATTGCCAGATGTTAAAGGAACATAACGAGCATCAGGCTGTTAACCCGTACATGGAGGGCGGCCTTATTTTTTTGACAGCAAACAGACGAGCAACAGAGTATGGCTTAAAGAATCTAAAAGATTCTATATAGAATGAACTGGAGTAGATCAGTTTCCTGTGTAAAATATTTATTCATATATTAAATGAAACAATTTATGTATTAAGTAAAACATCATAATTTTGTCTATCAATTTGTCAATATATTTCGTTCGACATACTTTCACTGTCCACTCTCAAATTATACACCATGCAATTCCTTTTATTGGAATAATTAAATCGCATTGCCTGCATGGTGGTATAAATAAATAGCTATATTCTTAATTAAAACCAATTCTTTGATCTTAAATGACGTAATTTCAATAGAATTAGTCAGTCACTGGTGGTAATTTGACGTCATAGTCGCTACTAGGTACAGACAGGTAGACTATTAATGGATAATTAATTTTCTTTACAGGTGAGCAGATGGTTGTTCTTGATTTACCTTTACTGTTCGAGTCTGGCAAAGCTCTTCCATTCATCTACAAGACCATCGTAGTCAACTGGTGAGCCTACTTTTAAAACTATTTCAAAGGAATAACATTTAAAAAATATGTCAGGCAAAAGAGGTGTCATAAACTTAATGTATTTTTTCAAAATAAGCTTATTTTAATTAATTGCTATTATAACTGCAAATTTGATGCCTTGAAATGGAAAAATTGTATCAATATTTTCTGTTAAAATGAAAATATGAGAATTTCTGTATTTTGAATACAAACTTGATTTTGGATGAAAAAAAAACTGTAATTAATTACCTTCGCAAATTTGCTGAAGGTCATATTTTATTCCCAATTTATTTATCTATTTATCATCTGGTTATTCACATAACTGAGAAAGTGTTGAACCAAATTTCCTGAAATTTGGTGGGTCAATGTTCAGGGACCATCTGGTAAAATTTTAGGAGTGATAGAATCAAAGGTCAAAGTCATTTTCAACTCAAAAAGAGTATTCAACCAAATTGCATTAAACTTAGTGGGACGGTAAGACATTTGCTTCGGCAGATCATTAACATTATCCAGGAAACAGTTTATAAGATTTTGGGAGCGATCAGTTCAAGGAACGACTTACCGTATCTGAAGCAATTAGAATCATCTTCGTTATGCTTTTTCAGTGACCAGGCGGAGCAGTTGCGCAGACTGATGTGTCGAGGTGGTTACTCGGAGTGGCAGGCGAAGGAGAGGATAGACTGTCAGATGTCTTTGGAGTACAAAGTAGAGCAGGCACACTACGTCATAGAGAACACTGGCAGCAAATGCTACACTAGGTGAGTCTAAAATAAGTCTTATTGGTCTCAAATAAGTCTTAAAATAGAGTCTCCAATATTTATATTTCATATCAATATATTCCCGTGCGTATCATAGTTACATTTTTTCATGTTTAATACCCGTCAAGTAAAAGCGAACACCCAAGTAAAGGAATAAACACACAACGGAAATTATTAGTATAGACATGTATAGTAAGCTGTATCACAAATACAGACCACTTTTTTGAGGCAAGTGAATAATAATTTATTCATTATGCAAAATAAATTGGGTAAGTTACGAATTATCGGACAGTTTCACAATTTTGATCATGTAAGAATACACTAGTAAGATTAATTTACATTAATCTGGTAAACAGCTGGTAACATGGACACGAAATTATTCTGACATCAGCTCAATTATATTCAATTTTATTCAGTTGAAAATATTGGAATAAAAGTGGAGCCAGGGATAATAATTAAATAAATTATCAATGAAATTGATATTAAAAATGCCATAAAAAATACGGCACTTTTTACCTGTCCTCATATTTTTTTATTGTGACCGATAATTTGATCCCCAATATTTAATTTTTGAATTTATATTATGTTTAACTCGTCACTGTATTTTCCATTTCGCATTATTTCATATTATTTTATAATTTCATTATTCATTTTGTAAATTAATTGGCCCAATTTTCCATTTCTTCCAAATCTTTGAATTAATAAATTGCACAATATGTACAAAACTTGGTATCTACAATACAAAAGACTTTCCTGATTAATTTGTACCATTATTTTGATATATAAATTATTCCACATTTTGAAATAAATAATTTAACATTTGAAATGAATAAACACAATTGATGCATAAAATAATATCAAGTCTTGGTATCAACAATACGAGTAATTTACAATATAGAGCATAATGTCATTATTATTGTAAATTTTTTAGTCTTCGATGGAGCAAAATGAATATTTATTTTAAACTATTTTATTTGAATATAATATCTGCATACGGGGATCAAATTACCTAGCACCTTTTTTGACATCATTTTATTCTCCTTCATTAGTTAACTTATCTCAAACGATCTCTTTTTCTTATGTATTGACTATATTTTTCCATAAGTAACTAAACACTATTTTTTTCCAGAGAGCAAGTTAATTCGATCTTCAAGGTGTTGAAAGCTAGCAACCATCACATTCAGAACAAGCTAATCATCTACACTCTAGCCTTGGCTCTACTGGCCCTTCTCATCATAGTTTTCTATACTGTTCTGGGATTCTTTGTGTGAAGAGGTAGTCATAACTATGGCTGTGACAATATGCTTTTAAAGTCATAGGAAAATATTATAGAGAAAATTAAAGAGTATTGAATGGTTCTACACCAGCGGTATATAGTATTCGATACCATTTCATTTCGTCTGTGATATTTTAAAAGCATATTGTCACAGCCCTAGGAACTATAGGGGTCTCAAGTTCTTTGAATTTTTTATTAATGCTTGTGTAATATTGTATTTAATGAATGTTGCAGCAAATAATTGTTTTCAGGTTAGTGTACCAATTTCTGAATTTTTATAATATTAATTAAATTAATTATATCAAAATGCAACAAAAGCGTTTCTAAATATTGAACAGTGGGTTGTTATTTATATGTAAATAGTTAAATTTTTAACTTTAATGGGAATTTATTAACGTTAAGTCTGTTATCATTTTATGTAACTTAAATAAAATTATTGACTTAAACGGAAATTTTATTATACATCAAAAATATGATTGAAACAAAAAACCTACGTAATAAAATTTGTACTAAAATAATTTCATGAAAAATTTCAATAAAACTTTACTATATTTTAATAATAAATTCAATAAAAAGATTTCGTTGGCTACAACTATATTGCTCAAAAGTTTTTTTGAAAAATATGAGTGTTTGATGATTTTATCTGTACAAAAGATGGTCTAATTTTGAAATAGCTATTGACAATTTAAAACTTGATAAATAAATTAAACATTCTAGAAATACAATCAACTGAAATTCACTATTTACGATCCAAGTCTTTAACTTAAAAAATGCAGTAGCGCAATCTGAAGAAAATCATATCAATAGAGAAAGCAGATTAGAATTCACTATGAATATATTTGGTGTTTTTATCAACCTTGAACAGCTTGCAGGTTCCGAGTCTTTGATGACATGAATGAATTTATACTAGTAAATAGTTTCAGTTTTTTCTCCGCTGTTCTTCCTTGTCTTTTTCTTTCTGTTGTAGATTGGCATAAAGTTTAGTGACGTTATTTTCTGCTTTCAACCTTCCAGCGAATAGCGGCCTACCATTGCACTCCTGAGCTTTAATTTTATTCTGCATAATAGATAAAAGACTTTGTCCATCTGATTTGCCAAAAGTTTTTCTCTTCTTGCTCTCCCTTTTATCTTCTAAAACTCTTTTAGAGGTTTCCCTCTCATCGGAAGAGTCGTCTATGGTGACTGTGGGCGGGTCTTTGGGTATAATTGGCATTTCTTTATTGGTGCAATGAATGAAGCATTCTAAAACGGTTTGGTGCTGTAAGCTGCTGTTATGTTCCAGAAGAAACTGCTCCAACTCGTTCCACATTGCTTTGTACTGGTCTTCTCTCTTAAGTCCCTTGTTTCGCATATGCGCAGACACTAAATTCTCACCTTGGTGCTCCATGTTGGTCAGGCTGAGAATGACAGTCTTGCACTCTATGGCTTGCTCCTCTGTCATTTTGTGGCGCATCATATTACGCGTGAGAGGTTCAACTGACGCACCAAGGGAAAAGAATGCAGTCTGCGACAGAGTTATCGGCCACACTTTAGTTTGGCGCTCAAGCTGCAGTTGACTTTTTTGCAAACCACCAGGAATGGAAGGGGCTAAAACATTATTTCTAATCAGAGAAGAAAAGTCTGGAATTCTGTAGTCTGTGACTTTTCCCCCCTGCCCTTCACTAATGGACGGAGGGTCTTCCAAAACACTTCTCCTGGTAAGTAGGGTATGAATGTAGATGTCACCAGCATGAGCAGCTAACATGTGACTCAGGACTTTAGTGTGTTGGCTTGGAGTTTTTCTAGGAATTTCGAGCATCACCCATCTTCCATTCAGAAGAAAGTTAGTGAGACAGGATGAAGGTCGACTGTTTACGTCTACTGAGGTAATTCTCAATGCACTGCTGCATTGGTGAAGTTCGTGACTCGCATTGGTTCTGGGTGTGCACCATTTCAGAGTGACGGTTGGGTAGTCGGTGTCAACCCTTGTGGTGCACACGCTGCTATCGCCCATGATGCCAGAATGAGCTTCTGCTGGATGGAACAACTCCACATCGTAATTGGCGGATGAGGATGCATTTTGTTCTTCCTTCATAGGAATGCCTGTCACGGTTGTAGAGGCTAGATTGTAATGTTTGACAACCAGGGAGCAGAATCTAGCAGCCACCGAAGTGCCACCTAGCATCATATCAACCAGATCTCCACTTATTCCACCACCACCCCCTTTCAAACTACCGGCCTTCACAACTTGCATCGCTCCATTAGGAATAAAATTCAATATAACGAGGTTCACATTTGCTATTGCGAGGGATCCTTCCCCAACCTTTCTGTTTACGTTACCGACTAAATCGATGAACTTTTGGTAGTAGGCATTTGCCTCTTGGTTAGAATTCATTCTCGTCACAACAATTATGCGTCCTTTGTTGGTGACAGGTGCTTCTAAGGTGGTTAAGTGGTGTGTCTGTTGAGGGGTGGGTTCAGTGAGTAACTTTAAAGCTTCTAAGCAGCCTGACAAGAGGTCTGGTGTCCCTTTACGTGCAGGTCCTAAATTCATGAAGAGTTGCATCAAGTGTGCCAAATTCTGATCATCGTTCCACGTACTAATAGGAGTGACTCCATTGTCGTCAACACATGTAAAACTTATGAAGCGAGATCCAGGGAAAATGTCCCAAACTATTCTGAAAAAATTAAATATAAATAAATTATTTAAGGACTCTGAACTGAATTTAAAATTAATCTGAATGAACACTTCATAGTTAAACAAACCAGTTTTCATATTTAGTATAAGTGACTAAATATAATCCCTTGAATGATGACGGTTAAGAAATTATAAAAATAATAAACGCCTTGCACTTTAATTTTGAGATCATAGTTATTTAACAAAAAAACACACATGTAACAAGCTAATGCTAAAATATTAATTGATTAACCCTTTACAACCCTATGTGACGAAATAATCACATAAAAAATAAAGGATTATACTGTGATCAATTGAATGTGTGGAGCCTAGTGAACAAATGTGACTATTGCGTCACATGTTAAAAAAATTAATTCAGGTCGTAAAGGGTTAAGACCTAGTACCTACTCCATGAAATTCTTGGAGCTGCCAACTAAAAGACAAACTTTGGTCTAATATAGGTTTGATTTAATTCTAGATTTACCTGCAGTATTCTGAAATAGCTTCCACTGCACAAGTCCAGATAGTCTTTGTTATATCTTCAAGAGGATTGGAGGAACTGCCAGGAAGGTTCGACCGAGGTTTGCAAAAACTGTCCATGTCAACCTTGACCCCTGACGAATGGGACAGTGTGTGATCGACCACAAACACAGTCTTGTGACTCAAAGGAAAAGTCATTTTGAAGATGTTGAAGCTAACTGTAGAGAAATATATTTTGAATTTGAGGATATATTTTGAATTTGAGGATATATTTTGAATTTAGTCTAAGGTTACAATAAATAATATTAATGGAATTGTTGAAGCACATGCAGCAACTTCTAGCATACTAGGTAGCTATGTGATAATTAAATTAAAAACTGATAAATCAGTGTCAGAGACTCCTTGATATAAAACATCTTTGGTAATCGATACATGTAGACAGATGCAGTAGTATTTCATATCTTTTTTCAGCATTATGGCAATTTTATGTTTTACTGTCAAGTCTCAATGGAGATTTTCATTGGGTATTTATTTAACTATTATTTTAAAATATCATTTATAGTGAGGGCTGAGCCAAACTATAATAATTATTTAACCAGGGCAAGTTACATACTAGCTACAGTTACTAAAATACTAGTGTAAAGTGTATATTTTAAATATTAAAGTCTGCATAAACTGGGCCTGACTATCTCAGTCTGGGATTGTAGGTAAAATATAAAATGTTCTACAAAAACATTTCAGTAATCAGCAAATACTAAATACCTACTAACTAGCGTCAACCCGGATCGCTTCCCGCACAGTCTTCATAGCATGCACAATTAGTCTCCAGACATTTAATTTTTGGGGCAATTTCTCTTCAAAGATTTTCAAATTTCTTTCCAAAATGGCCAAAAATCACACCAATAATTGCATGTAAACATGGGAATTAATTAGAAAATTGTCGCCGGATAATTCAGGAGGCTAATTTCAAGGCCTCATTAGTCGCCAGATAAACTTCACAACTTCATGCATCTTTTGCAGACTGGCTTCCAGCAATTCGCGCAAACTTTGCTATAACTCTGAAAATAAGTTAGGTATCTTAACAAAAATTGACACGAGTTTTCACCTGTGTATGATGCATAATCATAGTAATTCTTAAGTTTCTATCTTTAGTACTTATAGGATGAAATATATGCAGAGGGAAATTTTGACTAAAAGGGATCGTTTCCTGCAGTGACTGGGATCAGTCAACTATGTGAGAAGTGGAGAACTCATCCTAAAGACAACTCTGCAGAAACTACACATTATTTCTGGTAAATTTGTGCTTTAGGTCTGCCTCTGATTTTTGATATTTTGACACTTGTGAAAGGAGCCATTTTAAGATGTTTTTCACAAATACCATTTGTTGTGGAAACGCTTCATTTTCAAGATATAGCACAATTAAGTTTCCGATAGGTTAGGACATTAGGTTAAGTTTCCAGTTAAACATCACTGGATACCAGACTTTATTTTATGGTAAATTGCACCAACTTGTCGGTAGAATTTTTTCTCCTTTGAAAATAATATTCTGACGATTTTTAGCTATTTATTCCTATGTTACCATTAATTTTCAGTGGAAAAATGGGTAAAATGTTGGTGGGTCAGCCAAATTACTAGAAATTTATGGTAGTTTTTTTTTAGCTTTTTCAAAGTCAGTGGAATTTTGTCTACCAAGTACATACTGGGTTACCACCGTCAGTCTCGGGCAACCAGTCTGTATTTTGTGGTAATTTCCACCGACATGTCGGTGGAATTTTTTCACTCTGAAAATAACATTCTGGCAAAGTCTGTGGATTTTTAGCTATTTATCCCTATGTTACCATTAATTTTCGGTGGAAAAAATGTGAAAATGTTGGTGGATTAGCAAAATTACTGGAAATTCTTGCATGATTTTTTCAGCTTTTTGAAAAAGTCAATGGGATTTTGTGCACCAAATACAGACTGGACTGGATAAATATCATAACAAATATGTATATCGGTCACAAAAAATCTCGCTATACTCTTAGACAAAGCATTTCTACAACAAATGGTATTCCTGAAAAACGTCTTAAAATGGCTCCTTAGCCTCCTTTAGCATATTAAGTGTCAAAATATCGAAAATCAGAGGGGGGCCTAAAGCACAAGTGACAAATTTATCATATTTCTTTTTTACTAATACTAGGTATGTAAAAATCAGTTAAATATTTCATAATAGGCCTATTTGAAAAAATTGAACTCTGCATGCTATACATGCTTTAATAATACTAAGCAGGGTTATTCATTAATAAACTCTGTGGTTGAGTATTCATGAGTAACTGTAATGTTACAATTTGAGTTTTCCCACTCTGGATGCTTACCAGTTACCACTCAGACTGTATTTCATGGTAAATTCCACTGACTTGTCGGTGGAATTTTTATCCTTTGAAAATAATATTCTGGCAAAGTCGGTGGATTTTTAGCTATTTATTCCCATGTTATCATCCATGTTTTAAAGTAATGACAAAGTCGCCAGTATATTGGCGACTTTTGAGGGGTTAAATATGTTGGAAAACTTGTAAATAACCCTAGTTCAAGAGTATGTACCAAGTCGCCGATTAATTTTCGACCTAATATTTGTGAAAATAAGTATCTTTCACATATATAGACGACTATTGAGCACTTATATTAGAGTTAAAATTAAAATTGGTGACTCATAATCATAAACGGCGGAACCGCGCATCTTTGAAATGTAAACAAAGCAGCCATTTTGTTTTGATATAGCTTGACGCGCTACACGATCACTATGTATAATTCAAATTGAATGTCAGTTTTCTGTTTTCGGTGTTCTTTTGTTATGAATGATGTGGTCACTACTTGTCATTTTAATTTGATGCTCTCTGACTAATTATCAGAAAAAAAATGAATAACAATGAAAGAATAACTATACTAATTTTAGTTGACTTATTTTTGAAAAAAAAGATATATTGGCTACTCAAAGAACATTCTCTGAAACTAGGTAAATAACAAGTGAATCTCTCATAAAATAGTCTCAAGAGATACACATGCATCAGGCATGCAGCATAAGGATGTTTTCAAGTGTAAAATCTTCACTGGGAACCCTAATTTCTCCTTTAAAGTGTCTTAAATGTGGCGAACTGGATCCATTTTCTTACTAAACTGGCGACTTTCCTGCCACACTTTAACCCTTTTGCGCCGAATGGGCTAAATATGTCCCACTAATAACATTCATATTCTATTGGGATATATTGTCCCAATAGTCTGTGATGTATATTATTGGTGGGAAATATTGTCCCATCATAAGTTTGATATAAACACTTTATCAATAGATTAAAATAATATACAAATACATAAATATTATTAAAAAAACTTTATTATTACTCATAATGAACTCAGAAAAAATCGGAGCAAAAGGGTTAAAACATGTGTTATCATTAATTTTGGGTGGATAAATTGGGAAAATATTGGTGGATCAGCCAAATACCTAATTGGAAATTTATGGTGGACTTTTTTTAGCTTTTTGAAAAAATCAGTGGGATTTTTTGCACCAAATACAGACTGGCGGGCAGGTAATAAAGCATGTCCAATTTTCCAAACTCCGAACTCACCATTTTAATGGCGAGTTTGTGACAGTTATTATGAGACATACAATTGCAAATGGCCAGACTGCAGGAACTGGTAAAGTGTTCTCTAAGGAATCCTCTATTTTGCCTTCTTTTCACATTAAAATTAATGTAAATATAGGAGGAAATTAAGAATTGTTTGCACAGAAAATATTGAAAATGTCCCATATTCTGCAGACTGGGCAAATGGCGAGAAACGGGAAGCCGAGAAATATCTACAATAAGTACAATGTTATTTTCAAATTTTGGAGAGAATTTATAATAATTTGATCATTTAGGAGATAAATTTGGTGATTTTTGAAGAGAGCTGGAGAGACAAATGGAGAGTTTATGAGCCATACTATTTTACTTGGACAGTCAGTCTGTCACCATCAACTGCCGCGGTGCCGCCAGTCCAAGTAATAAAGCATGTCCAAACTCGCCATTTTAATGGCGAGTTTGTGACAGTTATTTCAAGCTCTTCAATTGCAAATGGCGAGTTTATCTATTTTTCTCCTATGCTACAATGTTATTTTGGAGAGAAATAATAATAATTTGATCATTTTGGAGAGAATTGGTTGAATTTTGGAGAGAGCTGGAGAGACAAATGGCGAGTTTGTGAGACATACTATTTTACTTGGCCGCCAGTCTGCAGAATGTGTCTCTTCTCCCGCAGAGACTTTAATTTGAGAAACAGTTATTCTCCGACTCTCAGTAGCAGATTCAGAATCTCACGCAGCTAAATTAATGGTAACTTAGGAATTAATTCAAAATCTCCCACAGCTAAATTAATGGTAACATAGGAATTAATTAAAGATCTCCTGCAGACCATGTTTTAAAGTGTGGCAGGAAAGTCGCCAGTTAAGTGAGAAAATGGATCCAGGTCGCCACATTAAAGATACTTTAAAGGAGAAATTTGGCTTCCTAGACCTAGGTTAGATTTTACACTTGCAATTATCCTTATACTTCATGCCTGATGCATGTGTATCTCTTGAGACTATTTTAGGAGTGATTTACTGGTTATTAACTTATTTAAAGGTTTTCCAACTTGTTTAACCCCTCAAAAGTCGCCAATATACTGGCGACACTGTCCATACTTTAAAACATGGCCTGCAGACCAGGATGGAAAAATAACTCTCTTCTGATTGACTAGTAACTCTGTTAGAGATTCATAATTTCATCCTAAAACAAATCTGTAGTCTGCAGAAACTACACATTATTTCTTTTAACTATGTAAAAATTAGTCTTATAAATTTCATAATATTTGAAAAAATAGACCTCTGCATGCTATACATGCTCTACTAGTACCCAGTCTGTATTTCTTCCACCGACATGTCGGTGGAATTTTTCCCCCACTGATAATAATATTCTGACAAAGTCGGTGGATTTTTAGCTATTTATTCCTATATTACCATTAATTTGCGGTGAAAAAATGGGTAAAATGTTGGTGGATCAGCCAAATTACTGGAAATTTATGGTGGATTTTTTCAGCTTTTTCAAAAAGTCAGTGGAATTTTGTGCACCAAATACAGACTGGACTAATACTAAATACTAGTAAACAGGGTTAATCAATAATCATTAATAAACTCCGCGGTCGAGTATTCATGAGTAACTCTGTTAGAATTTGAGTTTTCCATTCTGGCCTGCAGAGATCTCAGATTTCTAATATTCAATCAAAAACTCCCTCCCGCAAAGAGTCTTGGAAAAATGTTCCATATTCTGCAGACTGGGAATATGGGACAGTTTTAACATTTTCTGTGTTAACAGTCCTTAATTTCCTCCTATATTTACATATATTTTACCAAGAACAAAAGCTAAAATAAAGGATTTCTTGGAGAACACTTTACCAGTCAGTGCAGTGAAGGGCTGAAGGCTAGGTTACCTTACAGTTTACACCTAGGTAGGTAGTTATTAGTTAACTTAGTTGCAAGTTGAAACTTACAATCTTAAATTCTTAATAGGTAGTCTCTAAAGGTACGGTAGTCGGTAGGTACATAATAAATTTAATAGGAAAGCTTAGTTTATTTATGAATACGATTAAATAATATGAACAAAATTATCAAAATGTCAGAAATTTAGATAATAAATGATATAATATATACTTTACCTGAAATTTGTTATTGTTTTGAATTCGGACACTGATAAGATTGGTATGGTACTGCTAAAAAATATCGCTACCACAGTTCACTTTGAACGAAGCTGACCTCTATAAATGTTATCTGCAGGCTCCGAGAAAAAAAATGAGTTTAACGTATTACATAATATCAGGATACAGTATTAGAACTAAGTTATGCGATCATTAATCTACAAACCGCATAAAATTTGGTTCTGGAACTGGAATTCGGGGGGGAATCTAGAATATGGCTTTTCAGCGCCACTGTCCCCCTCCTGGACCCTTTGACTTCACACCCCCCAGCCCATTCCGCAGGGCCGAGACCTCCTCCTCCAGTCCTCAACCCCTACCCTCTGGCAGCCCCACCCCCTCCCCCGTCAACAACCCCAGCTCTCCCTCCACGCGCCTCCTCCAGAAAACTCCACACCCCATCAAGATTCCTCTCACCAAAGCTCATCACCCCACTCATACTCACCACCCCATATCTCTCCCTCACCTCCATCAGCATAGGACACTCCAGCAGGAAGTGCTCCAAAGTCTCCTCCTCTGCACCACACATCCTACACCTGACCTCCCCACCCCAAAATCTCCCCCTCCATCCCAACCTAAGAGAATTTCTGTACATATCTTTTAATATGCTAATAAAGTTTTTAATAAATTCTGTGTGCAACAGTTGCATGAAACACTATATCCATGAATTAAATTGTTAGAAGGATATACTGGCACTCGACAGAAATACCGAAAAAAGAAAAAGAAGTTGACGTCACTTGGAACACGATTTCAAGGTTCTTGTATTTAGGTCTAACTAATCAGCTATAATGCCTATTCGATGCAGTGTATTTGCATGTTCTCAAAAACAAAGTAAACGGTAAACAGAATTTAAGTTTATATAAAAAATTCCACTATATACCTATTATATTATAGTTGCATGTATTCTATAATATATGCAATTCTGTAGCTTAAAACTAGCTTTACAGAATACAGCTATATTAGATACTTTATTCTATACCAGGGGTGGCGAACCACTGACCCGCGTGTCACGAAGTGACCCACCATCCCCTTTTCAGTGACTCACTTCACTTTTTTATATTTGTACAATGACGACTAATGTTCACTTGTGACTTGTGCTACTATGAGATGAGTCAAAAATAATCGTTCAAATCTTGAACGAAGAAATTTGGTACAAGATTTGGTAGATTTTGACAATTTCAAGGTAGATTTGAACTAAATGTATATCACTATACAGTACGAGTTAAAAAAAAGCGGGTATGAAATTAAATAGCCATAACTTTAACAAGAATCATCATATCTTCGAGTGGTTTTCTTTGGCTAATCAAAATGCAGATTTTTATCAGCATAAACACATTGTTCGTTTATTTCCCTATTCTTAATACTTTTTCTACAGGGTGGTCATAAGTAGAGCCTTAGAGGGTGGTGAAAAGCTCTTGCGCGAGATATGAAATTGATAAAAGATATCAAAATAAAGTTTGTTCACCCAATATTTTTAGTTATAATAAGGTAGCAATCGCATATTATGAATATCTAAATTAAATAATTCTTTACCAAAATCATCCATTATTCCCCATTTTTTCAATACATAATTTTTGTACTGACTGGTTTCATTGATCTTTAGATCACGTCTGGATTAGATTTCAAGAAATCCATATCATGCGTTTTTCGTTCCTTTAATTGATTCAGATCAGCAGGTGATGAGTAGCATACATCATTTTACAAATAGCTCCACAAGAAAAAATCGCAACCAGTTACATCTGAGATCCTCGGAGACCATTCAATTGCATGACCCTTGGAAATTACTCTATGTTTGAAAACTTCTCTCAGTCGTTCTTTAAACAGCAAGTGTCCTATGTACTGAGAACCATCCTGCATCCAACATATTAGATTCAGAGTAGCTCCAAAAATATATCGTAGTTATCCACTGATTCAACATAAGGGTTCTAAAATCATTCTAATTTCAGGGGATAAAACTTACTCTTTTGATAAACAAGGTTTGAAATAAGCTCGCGCAAGAGCCTTTTCACCACCCTCTACTTATGATCACTCTGTAGAAAAACTATTAAGAATAGGAAAACAAACTAACAATGTGGTTATAGCTGACAAAATTTTGAATTAGACAAAGAAAACCAAACGAAAATACGGTAGTTCTTGATAAAGTTATGACGATTTCAATTTCGTACCAAGATCCGTGCAGAGTGACAAGCTCCGCCCAGGTTCCATACAATTATACGTAAGAAAATATTTGTTTTTATCTTTGATTGTTTGTTGATTTTATTTTAAATAAAAAAAATCCTCTGGCGTTTACCAATGAATGTGAAAATATCAAATGAAGATTCATAATTTGTTAAAAAATTTTAATAGGGTTAGTGAGGACTTGTACGCCCGCACCAGCAGCTAGGTTAGTGAACTAACTTTTGAGGGTTTGGTTACTACGGTATGGCTAATGAATTAAGTAAATTTGTGACCCACTTTTTGCCTTTTTTTATAGATTGAGATATCAAAAGTGACCCGGGTCCATTGAAAAGGTTCGCCACCCCTGTTCTATACAGTTTTCTTTTTTTATTTATTTTGTTAATTTGTATATATTATGAGCCACAATATATAAAGTTAGTGATCTATGATTATCATTCGTTCTTTGATTGAAGAAATCCGTCGACAAATATTAATTATATATATATCACCATATCGATTTTATCGTTTTAAATAGTTCATATACCTACATTTTTATATTAAAATTCACTCTATATAGTTCTTCAATTTCAATCATTGTTGGAGAATACACAAATCCAATTATTATTGAATATCATCTGAGATAAATTCAATAAATGATTTCAGTATTAGGTATATACATAATTATATATTAACATTTACTATGTTTTTAATTATATTTCACCAAGTAATCAAAAGCTATTTAATGAAGATCTATAACCAATTATTTCCGATGCGAGTATCTGTATACCAAGTGACACGTCATTAGTCGCGCGTGTGACGTCACTCTTTCACGCCATTTTCAAGTGCGAGTATCCTTCTAACTATTTAATTCATGACTATATCTATATATAGTCTGGCGCTGAAGAAAAAGATTGCACACTCTTTGTTTTGATTTCCAATTATAATTTTATTAACAAACAATCCACAATCTTCCCTATAAACAACGTAGGTATATCGATTCGATTTCTTTTCGATTGCCTGGGATCTCGAATCGATAGATTGTTAATTCTCTTTCTTCGGACTGAACATTAGCAAGTCAGAAGTGCAACGGCTCTTGTAGAGTTTTGATTCTAAAAATCATATGAAATTATACCATTTTATATAGCCTTATAGGTACGTATATAGGATGCTATCAAATTTCATGGGGTTAGCAGCAAAATGATAAGAAACATAATTAAGCCTCTTTGATTAAAACAATTTAAAAAATTGCCTATTTTGATATGGTAATAAATTATGCGTCCTAAATTTAGTCAGATAATTTAAATGCATTCAGTTGGATACATAATTTAAGTAAATTTCATATCTATAACGTGTATCGGCATGCGCTACAGAGCAAGGAATTAGACACAACCCGATATCGAATCGATTGATTCGATTCGGACCTAGAAGTTTCCCGGCAAAACGGAGTAAAGCTTGTCGCCCACCTGATCGGATCGGAAACGACGCGGAAGCTCTTGAAGCCTCGGAACGGACACGACACGACGTTCGTACGCACACCAGTTCAGATGACTTCGGAAGGGAAACGATGCCGACATCACAATACTTATAAGAATATAACAATTAAAAGTTAAAATTTATCGATCATGACAACTATTTTATACGATAGGTATTTTATAAAAAAAATTCGGTAGCATCGTTGTTGTTTTTAATTTTCAGTTCGAATCTCTCTAATTTATTATCATACAAGTGTACTTCCCCATTAAAATTAATGTTTTTTTCCCCCAGAAAATACAAAAAAATATATGTTGAAAACAATATATATAAAAAAAAATATGTTGAAAATATATAAGCGAAAAAAAAATTATTTACAAAAAATTAGTTAGCAACATATAAAAAAATTTATATAAAAAATTATGTATAAACAAATGTATGCAAGTAAAATTTATATAAATGAAATTATTTGCAAATAAAATGTATGCAAATAAAATGTATGCAAATGAAATGTATGCAAATAAAATGTATGCAAATAAAATGTATGCAAATGAAATGTATGCAAATAAAATGTATGCAAATGAAATGTATGCAAATAAAATGTATGTAAATGAAATGTATGTAAATGAAATGTATGCAAATAAAATGTATGTAAATGAAATGTATGCAAATGAAATGTATGCAAATGAAATGTATGCAAATGAAATGTATGTAAATGAAATGTATGCAAATGAAATGTATGCAAATGAAATGTATGTAAATGAAATGTATGTAAATGAAATGTATGTAAATGAAATGTATGTAAATGAAATGTATGTAAATAAAATGCATGTAAATGAAATGTATGTAAATGAAATGTATGTAAATGAAATGTATGCAAATGAAATGTATGCAAATGATATGTATGTAAATGAAATGTATGTAAATGAAATGTATGTAAATGAAATGTATGTAAATGAAATGTATACAAATGAAATGTATGCAAATGAAATGTATGTAAATGAAATGTATGTAAATGAAATGTATGTAAATGAAATGTATGCAAATGAAATGTATGTAAATGAAATGTATGTAAATGAAATGTATGCAAATGAAATGTATGCAAATGAAATGTATGCAAATGAAATGCATGTAAATGAAATGTATGTAAATGAAATGTATGCAAATGAAATGTATGTAAATGAAATGTATGTAAATGAAATATATGTAAATGAAATGTATGTAAATGAAATGTATGTAAATGAAATGTATGTAAATGAAATGTATGTAAATGAAATGTATGTAAATGAAATGTATGTAAATGAAATGTATGCAAATGAAATGTATGCAAATGAAATGTATGTAAATGAAATGTATGCAAATGAAATGTATGCAAATGAAATGTATGTAAATGAAATGTATGTAAATGAAATGTGTGTAAATGAAATGTATGCAAATGAAATGTATGTAAATGAAATGTATGTAAATGAAATGTATGTAAATGAAATGTATGTAAATGAAATGTATGCAAATGAAATGTATGTAAATGAAATGTATGCAAATGAAATGTATGCAAATGAAATGTATGCAAATGAAATGTATGCAAATGAAATGTATGCAAATGAAATGTATGTAAATGAAATGTATGTAAATGAAATGTATACAAATGAAATGTATGCAAATGAAATGTATGCAAATGAAATGTATGCAAATGAAATGTATGTAAATGAAATGTATGTAAATGAAATGTATGCAAATGAAATGTATGCAAATGAAATGTATGTAAATGAAATGTATGTAAATGAAATGTATGCAAATGAAATGTATGCAAATGAAATGTATGCAAATGAAATGTATGCAAATGAAATGTATGTAAATGAAATGTATGTAAATGAAATGTATGTAAATGAAATGTATGTAAATGAAATGTATGTAAATGAAATGTATGTAAATGAAATGTATGTAAATGAAATGTATGTAAATGAAATGTATGTAAATGAAATGTATGTAAATGAAATGTATGCAAATGAAATGTATGCAAATGAAATGTATGTAAATGAAATGTATGTAAATGAAATGTATGTAAATGAAATTCATGTAAATAAAATTCATGTAAATAAATTTCATGTAAATAAAATTCATGTAAATAAAATTCATGTAAATAAAATTCATGTAAATAAATTTCATGTAAATAAAATTCATGTAAATAAAATTCATGTAAATAAAATTCATGTAAATAAAATGTTATTCTTCTTAGTTATTTCAATAACTTCTCGTGATCTGATTTATAATCATTAAAGTTAATTGAATGAAACTAATTGATTATGTATTAATATCAACGTATTCATCACGCAGTAGGATATTCACAGCTATTCCAATTTTGCATCTCCATCCCAGCCTTTCCAAACACTGTTCTGCGCATGCGCAATCTCTCGGACGCATCAGAACTATCAGAAAAATATTCTTTGAAACATATCCGCGTCGTTTCCGTTCCGATCCGACGCGTCGTTTCGTTTCCGATTCGAGCAGGTGGGCGTTAGCACGTTCAAATGTATGGTTTAGATATTTGTCTGATGCTTCGTGTCCGTTCCGATGCGTCGTTTCCGATCAGGTGGGCGACAAGCTTAACCATCCTGCATTATTAGGTTATCCAACAGCTTTAGCTGTTCTTTTGATCAAAGCCATCAAAACTGAAAAGAAGAAGAATCGATTCGGACATATTTAGGAATGCCGTCAGAGAGGAAAATTCCCCAGGTTATTAAAAATATCATAATAGTATTATAAGAATTAAATGGATTAATAAAAATACTTTTTATATGAAATGAATATATTATTAGCTAAATCCAAATAAATATGTTATTAGCTAAATCCAAATATATATTTATTTTATTAGCTAAATACAAATGTATATAATATTAGCTAAATCCAAATATATATATTGTATATATTAGCTAAGCCCAAGCGTGGACTTGCGTTCCGACTGCCGCGGTGCAGCAGCTGACACCTCCTGCCGATGATAGTAACCCTGGAAATGGATGGTACCTACTAAAGCTCTTTCCCGATGCACGGCCTTCAGAGCAAAACAGACGGTATAGTCTGATTCCCTGGCTTTTAACATAAGTTCATTAAAATTTCTTTTATAAGCGGTTTCTCGGTCGCCAAACGCTTTTGAAACGAGCGGCAAAAACTGCTCATTTGTCAGGGCTCTAAACTTTCCCCCGGAGCACCCATGTACATTCTGTTGTTCCCCTAATTGGTCAGTAGGTCTGTGGGTACATACATGTAAATTATATGATAATAAAAACTATAAATGATTTTTACGAGGTAAAACTTTGAAAAATTCACGCAGCAAAATAATATCTATTCCGAAGTAATTATCTTATTAGGTTCACATTACAATAGCTTATTGTTCACTGATACCTAAACTTCCAGTGTATAATTCATTCATAAAGAATTGATACAATACTGTTAAATGCTATAAATCAAAAGGACACAGAAGAAGAGATCTCTACTTTTATAAATAGCAAATACTTTCTTTATTCACTGTCTTTCATTAAAATTCCCTCTGACAGACAAATTCTAATGTTGCACTGCAAAGCGAGAGGTTATTTATTATGTTCTCAGCATGAGTGGCAGAAGATGTGTACTTGAAACATCTCCTGCTCCCGAGTTGAATCTTCTGAACATCTTCTCCAATCTCAATATTCGAATCTGAAAAGGATATTACTTTATTGTAAATAACTATTCAGTATACAGTTCCAAACAAGCCCCATTTTAAATTCCAACCATAGAAGTTGGATCTTTTAGGATATTCTAAATCTCTGATATCTGCAATAGGCACCATTTTGAAGAGACAAAATCAGATCTCCCCTTAATCAAAATGAGCGGCATATTTAAAAATGTAAATATTTTTCATTAAAAAAGCGGAATATCAAAAAAAATGTTTATATTTTACAAGACGGGTATCACACTTTAAACTTTTAAATCTATCGTAATATCATATATAGAGTTTTCTTATGTAAAAGAGGTTAGTAAACTATAACATAATGGTATGAATTCAAAATTTCTGAACAGGATGGTGGACGCAATCCAAAATTCGCTATTTTTGAGTGATGACGTTATTGAAATTAACAAGATATGTATATAATCTAATGGGTTAAATCTTCAAATTTTCATCATCACTATAGTTTAGAAATCTACGTCTGTTTAAATCGTTTCAATATCTTAAATCCTAGAAATGGAAAGGTCCTCACCGTTTCCAAAGGTCCAGAACATTTTTTTCGTAGCTGTATTCGGCATCTTGAGACCAATCCAGAAACTCGAACTGGTATCAACTGAATTGTAAATAAAAGTCCAGGATTAGAAAATAGAGAGGAAATATAATTCAAATATTTGAACTATAGGATATTATATGTTAGAAGCTCCACCAAAATTTAATTATGCCTTTAGATTGAAGTTAAACTATCGAAAAGAAACCATGCATGAAGTTGGAAGAAACATTAATTAAGTGGTCGAACCCGATCAAACTTTTATCATTTGAATTTTGAAAAATAAATTAGTTATTTGGCAAAGAAAATTATAAGGAGAATTTGTTTATGTAACCAAATAATATTGAAAAGGTAAAAAAAAATGAAGTAACTAAGTGACAAACAATATTCCGCATGTCAGTTCTCCGTTTTGGCAATTTTCCGAACACCATTTAAAATCCAATTACTGAATACTGTGAGATTAATTGCAAAATTATCCTTGTAATACAATCCAATAATCTGTTCTTTAGTTTGTAAAAAAAATTAAACTTAGGTACCCGTACAACTTCAACTTCTACCACCGTTTTGATCACTCACATTTTGCAATTGCGTGACGAAATTCAGACAATCTTCTCTCGTTGTCCAGAACTGCCAGTTGTCCGCCATCTTGGACGCACTTTTCTGCCGCTTTAGTTCTCTTTTTCTTGTCGGTGTAGATTTTATAATACAGAGAACCAAAAGGCGTGTATTCACTTGCTATAAAAATTAGAAGAGAAAATTGACCGAAAATGGATAATTTTATCCGTTAAGAAGTATATAAGGACACTATATGGTTCATCCTTCCGATTTGAATTCATTCAAAGTAACCAAATGAGATTTTCTTTTTAGGTATCAACTTTTGTAACCGCAATGCTTCTCATCTCCATGTTGATGATTTAAAAGTTGTTTTTCTTACCGTAGGAGCATACGACAGTAGTTCCGATTTGGGTGGTCATGCTGTAGACAGGAACGTTGTCTGTTGTGAAGACACAACTGGTCTCCCTCTCATTTCCTGTACGGGTGCTTTGGAAACAAGAACAACCAACGTGAAGGCAGTAGTACTTGCAGGAACCTTTAGGAAGGATAGTAATCATAGTACAGTACACTCCTGAATGAAGGACCTGAGTTATGAAGCAATCGAGTAATGAAGGACCTGAGTTATGAAATGCACCAGAGCAATGAAGTATTTACAATGTTTAAATTATAGAAAACGATATCTGGCAAGAATTTCGTCCAAGTTATCCCTCAAAAACAATAGTTTAATCATAGAAAACTATCAGTGCCCCTGTGATATGAAGTAACTAAAACTTCATAACTCAGGGAGTTTCACTGTATATATAGTATTAGCAAATATATTATACTATAACCAGTAATATATATTAACTTAGAAGGTTTACTACGCCTTGATATCAGATGTAGACTCTTCTACGCATAAACAAATACGCTCATACGAACACACTTCTGGTACCCTGAAATATTACATTACATACTCTATAATCTATATACTATACAGCGGGTTAAAAATACTTTTTAAATTGCATCCGTACACTGCACAAATAACCATGGCAAAATCCTTATATACAAATAACTATTTAATCCTCTGCATAGTATACAAAAGACGATCGGCCTAATATAAATTTTCCCACAAGGTATCGCTTGTACGGGTCTAGGAGAATATATCGAAATTCGTTCAATTTTCCTTTCCATCAATTTTTGATTCAATAAATTTTCCATTTGATCAATTTTTAAGAGTTAAAACAACCACCAATAGTTGTAAATAAAGTGCACAGTGAAGAGTTAAAACAACCACCAATAGTTGTAAATAAAGTGCACAGTGAAGAGTTAAAACAACCACCAATAGTTGTAAATAAAGTGCACAGTGAAGAGTTAAAACAACCACCAATAGTTGTAAATAAAGTGCACAGTGAAGAGTTAAAACAACCACCAATAGTTGTAAATAAAGTGCACAGTGAAGAGTTAAAACAACCACCAATAGTTGTAAATAAAGTGCACAGTGAAGAGTTAAAACAACCACCAATAGTTGTAAATAAAGTGCACAGTGAAGAGTTAAAACAACCACCAATAGTTGTAAATAAAGTGCACAGTGAAGAGTTAAAACAACCACCAATAGTTGTAAATAAAGTGCACAGTGAAGAGTTAAAACAACCATCAATAGTTGTAAATAAAGTGCACAGTGAAGAGTTATAACAACCTCCAATAGTTGTAAATAAAGTGCACAGTGAAGAGTTAAAACAACCACCAATAGTTGTAAATAAAGTGCACAGTCACAAAAACACTGAAATGTAAAATATAACTTCTCAATCACTATTTAAATTAGGTATAAAAACATCAGCTGCTATGACGTCATCAGGAGCATCTTACAGGTATTGCGTAACGTCATCACTGTCCCTGTGGTCTTGTCCTGAGGAAGGGACATGTCCTTGTACGCATGGGCCCTTACCCTTTTAAGGGATAGGACTATTATCACCATCACCACCTTCAGGTCAACCATCTTACTTTGTACTGAAATAAAACTGTCTGAAATAAACCTGAGAAATCACAAAGAAATTCCGTGCAGATCGATTTTACGTATTTATATAATATTTCACGTCACTCAATTGTTGGCTTAAAAAAATAGATGCAGCGTCCATATGATTTATATTTTAGAACAAAGGGGAGAAATTATAGGTATTCATTTATAGAGTGGTATGAATAATATAGATGAACTTTAATATAAAATGACTGGTATAAAGAAATTAGATTTTTTAAATTAAAGAAATACATGGTTTCATTTTTGGTGTTTATTAAACACGTTTAAATATTATCTATACATGAAAATTTCTTCTTGACTTAATAACAAGTTGATCATTTCATCACATAGATCCATTTTTTTTTTCAATTGATTAAAAATCTATATTTAATTCTTCTTTGAAAGCCGTGTAAATTTGTATTTTGTTAAGTCAATGAAATAATGTTCTCAATTACCGTAGATTTCAGACAAAAAACGGCACGCAAAATATAACCTAATATATACCTATACAATTAAATATAAACCGATACCTATTTAATGTTCGTTAAAACTTAATTTGAAAAGCTTGGTAAAATGATGATTCATTTGAATTTTTTTTCGCAAATAATTAATGGTATTATTATGATTTCATCATTTTTAAATCACATAAATTTCCGTTATTTCTGAGAAAAATGTAAGCAATAGAAGAAAAAGAATATCCTCCTGAGTGACCCTGCTTGGAAAGACTGCAAGTAGCATTACCTTCTTAAATCCACATTACTTTCTTGTACACAATAATTCACCACGACTTATTAATAACGAGATGTCAAAGTTAGTTATTACCTATTGATTCTAGCAGCATTTTCAGTGACAAAAGGTAATTAGGTGATAAATCTACGGAGATTGAGTTCATCATTTGATTAATATGACCAAAAATATAGCTTTTTAAAAATTGAAAGTAAATACATGATGAGATATCAATACAATTAAATTAAACAATGTTCGGTAATTGGTTCAGGTTGGTGATTGATGGTTTACCCGGTAGTTTCTTATAATATACAACCCTCATTTTCATCTTTATATTAATTCAATCAATCAACATTGAGAATAAATGAGTTTAATTTATTAATTTAAAAAGGTGTAGCATGATTCACGAAAAATTATAAATGAACTATAATTTACATTAGTTTTAAATTTAGAAAAAATATGTAGTATGAATTATAATTTTATTTCAGAAATTAAGTTTTATTTTTTATGGTTATTAAATTTTAATTAAAACAGAAAACTTAAGTCATCCCTGTTATAATTTTTAAAAGTTCATACAGCAACTCGGGAAGAAAATTTATATCACTAATTAGCTTTTTGACCAGGTTGACTTTATCTTTTAAATTCAATGTAAAAGTAAAATTTAAGTTATATTAAATTAATGCTATTTTTTTGTGGATCTATAAAAATTTATAAGTCTTTAACATTCTTTGAAAAGTTGTACAATAATATAAATCAATTAGATAATTTTAACGTTAAGCTGTACGTACTGATTCTCTCATTCATCAAAAAACTTTTTTTGGCAAATTCTCAATAACTGCAGTACAACTTCTATTATAAAATCCTGTATAGTGAATGTGGTCTGAGTAAGGAAGTAGCCTCTATAGTGAACAATTTACTTTAGTCTCCCATGAGATGGTCATCAGTTTTCTAAACCTGATGGCCTTTTGATGGCAGACGAAAGAAAATTGTTCACTATAGAGGCTACTTTCTTACTCAGGACACTACATTCACTATACAGGAGTTGTACTGTATAGTAAAAACTAGGGTTGTGACAATATGCTTTCAAAATCATAAGAATATCACAGACGAAATGAAATGGTATCGAATACTATATACCGCTGGTGTAGAACCATTCAATACTCTTTAATTCTCTCCGTCTATAATATTCTCAGGATCTATGATTTTAAAAGCATATTGTCACAACCCTAGTGATCAGCCACTTCTTCTCAATAGATATTTTGTTCTATTATTTTCCAATGAATAAAATTTCGAAATCGAGAAAAACATGAAGAATTTCATTATTAAATAGGATATGAGACAAAGAATAATTCAATTTATATAATTCAATCATTGAGAATTAGTTTGCATAGAATATATATAAAAACATTTTCCTCAATTAGTATAAAACTACGAATCAAAAATAAAATATTTTTCCTCAATAACCATAATAATAAAATTAATTTTCCATATAAAACAAACACTCCATCAATTCATAAAAATAGCAGTAGGTATAGAGAAATAGGCTATTTCAGTTATTTCCTTGGCACAAATTGAATGGGCCAATCAGAGGACAGAACTGCCACGTGTCCTGTCCTCTATGATCTACGGAATAGAGAGAGAGATCTACGGAATAGAGAGAGAGAACTACGGAATAGAGAGAGAGAACTTCGGAATGAGGAGAGTAATCTACGGAATAAAGATAGATCAACGGAATAAGGAGAATGATCTACGGAATAAGGAGAGCGATCTACGGAATAAGGAGAGAGATCTACGGAATAAGGAGAATGATCTACGGAATAAGGAGAGCGATCCATAGTTCATAAAATAGCACACTCAGCATTCAGAGTGCTTGGTTCTTCAAGTCTGTTAGTTGTTGTTTTAATGCTGGTGTTTGTCTCGGTTCTATCCCCTGAACCAGTAGTGTGCACTCGTTTCATCTCCTCCGCTTTATTAGTGACAATTTTCACTTCCCCAAATTCCAAGTTGGTTTTAGGTGTGGGCATCTGAAACGTTTGCCTCTGTGCGTCGAAACTGACTCCTCTACTGTCACCATCACGGCGAGCGACAGATCTGCCGTGTCGTTCAGCGTCCCCTGAAACGGAGTAAGATAGTAAGTAAATCATAGTGAAAACGGTATAGAACATCAACATCTAAAGGGCAGTGTACACACGCAGGGTTTTTTGAAGTATTTCTTTTTGCTGAGCTCCTCCTACTTTTTCCACGAAACTTTTGAAACATGAGAAAGACGATATATGAGCAAAAAGTTCAGTGGAAAGACTTTTCAGTTTATTTTTAAATTTGATTTAGTAACGTTTTTAATTGACGAAAAAAATATTTAGCTACTTTAAAAATATAATTAGGTATTAAATTTAACGGTTATGGCAACCTAACAGTTAAAAACATTTATATAGAGTTTATAAGTGAGTCAATATTGAAGAAGAACTGACAGAAACCTAAATAATTCAATCAATACTTGAAACATGTATCATTTAGTCAGATTTATAGCTTGAAATAAGTCATCATGTTTTTGTATTCGAAACACATTTTGCATTGACGGATTTGGAACCTGCTCTTCATTTTGAACATATCATTTATAGTATTTCAGAGTTAAAACAATGCTTCAAAAAGGGACATCTAACTTATAATACGCGCCCGTCCGTCCGTCACAAAATGGGTTAAACAGTCATTTCAGTCATTCTATCAACAGCGCCTCATAAAATAAGAGAAAAAACAAAGAAACAATAATTGAAAAGAAAAACTAATAATTTGCTGCAGGTACTGTACCAGTTACGATAAAACAAGCATACTGCATTTCTATATCTACGTAGACTCAAAATTGGGCCCCAAGAGAATTGAGCCCAGGGAAATTTGTGTCATCATACACAATAACGAGAAGTGTTAGTTTGTTCTTACAGTAACAATGGTCTTCAATTAAGTTATTAGAGTTTGTTTTATAAAAAGTCAAAATCATAATTCTCCAGATTGTATCAGAGTCTATGAAATCAACTAAATTGAAGACAATTGCTACTGTGATAACTAATTAACACTTCTCTATTGTCTCTGCTGTCACAGTAATTGTCCTGGGCTCAATTGTCTTGGGTCCAAATGTAGGTGATCCCAATATCGATTACATGGAGTTCATATTTACTCACGTGAAGATGACATTTTCGCTGATGATGAAAGTGATACTAGTATAGATGATATGAAGACAGGCTGTTTGAGAACCTGATAAAAAAAATAGGAAAAACAGGGTAAGCCCAGAGTTATCGATCATTCTACATTATCGATCGTGTTAGAGAAAAATAACAATTATTATTTGAATTTGATTGGTACCCATGATACAGTAGGACTCAAGAATAACGGATACATTCTTTCATGAAATACAAAATTTACGGACATTTACATTATTTAGAAATACTGTAACCCTCGATTGATAGAATAATATAATATTTTACCATAGAATCAGCAATAATATAACGGTCTGATATGGAAATGTTGATGCATTCAAACAAAAGGAAGAGATATTCCTTTAAAAAATAGATATTGAAAAATTATACATTTCAATGGGAAAAACGAATTTCCTATTACAGGCCTTATGGATACAAATTATAATAAGTAAATAATGTATTTATGCCCTTTTTCATAACTCATAAACACCGCATTGCAAAACTGATTAGTTAAGCATTAATTGGTGGGAAAATGTGTGGCCTGTTTGTAAATAAACACAGGAAAAAATAGTGGTGGAGTCATAGAATATTCACTGGGTATATCTTAATGTGTATGGCCTCACCATAACGAATTAATAAATGAACTTTCTGTTGCAAAATTTTCTTTCATCTCTTTTCCATTATGATTATTTTTACAAATTATAATTCAATAAGTAATAATAAAGAAAGTAATGATATAGGCATATAGCTACCTACCAGTAGGCAAGATAACTATCAACTATGTATAGTAGGCAAACATTAAACATCTTTATTGAACTAAAGGTTGACAACATATACAAGAGAATACTATAATAACTAGACAAAAAAAAAAAAAAAAAAAAAACACTAGGAATTTTACATTCAAGCCCGTATATAAGTATAAAAAATACTTTTCGGGCAAACTCAGAATATTACAAAGTAGATGCGAGTTTCGAATTCAATTTCGAAATTTTAGTTTTCGAAAAGGCACTTGTGACGTCTGTCAAAAGAATGGGGTTAATGGTGAGACACTATTACTGTCTACTGAGCAATAAAAAGCTATATTAGGCTTACCACTATAAAAGTATATGGAAATATTAGGGTACGTTACGAATTATTGGACAGTTCCACATTTCCTAACAAAAAAAAAATGATATTCTAGCTGGTTATTTAATTTGGTGTCCATAATATGTCGGCAGTATGTATCACATATGTATAGATACATATACAAGGTACTGTATAATAAATGTAGTAGGTAGCTACCTACTTAAGCTACTAGTAGCATAGAAGCTTTGAAATCACTAGGGGCCCATACTATACTGGCAGTTTCACCGCCGCGTTTTCACTGCCCTGTTTACGCCTCTTCAACTAATCACGGTTAAATGAATGGAAGGCATATTTGCATACTATACTAGGCACTAGCGTTGCTACCGCCTTGGCAGTCGGCGTTGCTACGGCGCTAGTAACGCATCTGGACGCGTAACCACCGCCGCGGTAGCAACGCTTGCAAAGTATACTGCGCACTTTCACCGCGGCAGTCAAAGTACATATTTTTTATATACCTACATATATATTTATTTATATAATTTTTTATGTACATACATATTTTTAACATAACTACATTTATACACAATATTTTAAAATTATATATATATATATTTTCTTTTACTATTGAATGGGGAAAAAATTGCCATTGAGAAAACAACATTTTCTGTCTTTCTTCTTGAATATCTCTTAAACGGTAGATTAAACTTGCGCGTGAGTCAACCTAGAATTCGTTAGAATTTAATAATCTATCGAATGGTTTAAAAAATATTTCAAAGAAATGGTTATTACCACTGTTAAAAGAACAAAAATCTAACTGCTATTCACGTCGTTGTCCGTTGATTAATGGGCACTGGTCAACATTTTCATCCGCTTTAATTACTGTGGCTAAAAGCCTAAAATAAGAACAAACATAATATTGCAATAATAAAATAAGAAATAAACAATGTAAAATGTCAATTATTGTAACATAGGTTTTAATCTAAAGAATATGTTTTCATATAAAAGAATTTGTACTCAGCTCTTAATAACATTTCGTACTATTTCTATTCGTTTAACCTGTTATAGTCTATGAACCTTGCTTGATCTGGCGTATTCTTATTGCCTAGTCAAGTGGTGAGTCAGTGGCCAAAATAATATCGCGTCTTGGGGGACGCTAAAATCCTTATTTTTGGGTCACGTGACTGGCAATCTAGCGTCAGTTTAATGGAGAAATGATAAAACTGAAACAAAATTTAATGGAGAAATGATAAAACTGAAACAAAATAAGGTTTTACACCGTCTTCCTTAGCGACCTGCAATCGCTGCAACACTTCCTCTCTCTAGAGTAGTTTATCATAACTCTATGTGCCTAGTATACTTTGCAAAGAGGTGGGGCCCACTACCCAGTATACTTTGAATTTTAAGAAGCGGTAACAGGGCAAGTATACAGTTCTGTCAAATCATTGTGCAAATTAACTTAATTAACCACATCTATAATATATTGCCAACTTTCGACTTATTGATGAGTCAACATCCTCGGTTATAAATATTTTATGTAATGAAGAAAGTTCCAAATTATCGAACGGTTCAACATTTTCCGTAATATAACAAAAAAAATCATATACCTACCTAGGCCTAATTAAACTTTTTAATTGGTTTTAATATTTCAATGATTTGGATGCTGGGTATAGATAGGTACCGAATTATTTTTAAAAAGTTAATAATTTATATTTTGTCCTTTTTTCTATATGACCGAAAAAGAGAGTAACATACGGGAACAAAATGCGAACGCCACGTGACTCACGTTTTTTAAAATATTTCTATTTCTCTCAAGATTTTTGATAATTTGACACACTAACAGTAGATTAAAGAAGCCATTTTAAGACGTTTTTCACGAATACATTTTTGGGCACAGAAGCTTCTATTTAGAGATATTAGCGTGGGAACAAAATGTGAACACCACGTGCGACGCGGTTGTAGGTCATAAAGCCCCCCCCCCCCCCCCCCCCCGGTCACGAGCCCAACCGTTTTCAAATCCTTATTTACCTATATTATTTAATCCTTATTGACACTTTTGTAGTTCATTACTGATTAGACATAAAGTATATGTATATCGGGGGGTTTGCCGCCCCCCGAACCCCCCTGCCAGGTCATTAAACAATCATGAATTGTGCAGTACAACAAACTAGCGGATACAACAAACTACATCAAACAACATTAGCAACTTTCAGCTATTTCTATCTAAGTAGTTCTTCATTTGTTTAAATAGGTAAATAAGGATTAAAAAACAGGGAGGGGGGGCTCGTGACCGGGGGGGGGGGGGGGCTCTTGACCGTACCCCGTGCGACGCACAGCTAGTAGGTTTTTTGTGTTGGTCATGTTTTCCTAAATCTAATCACTGAAATTTTTAAAATTTCTAGGTACATCTATTTTGTAAATTTTCTACATCTAATTTTAATAAAAATGAACTCAATAACTCAATTTAAAAATTTATTGTGTGAAAGAAGAAAACAAACCGCAAATTTGATTTAAGTAGGTACCTACCTAGCTAAAGAAATTTTATAATTTTAGACTAATTTGAACACTACGTGGTCGCCACCTGTGAGTCACACTTTTCTAATTTGAGTGTGATTAGCGTATTCTAACAGTATTCTCATGGTATAATATCAAAATGCACTATCCAAGATACATAAATAAACACTTGAACTCTATTCAAATGAATAAACTATTTAATTTAATATTATACCATGAGAATACTATTATAATACGCTACTCACACTCTAATTAGAAAAGTGTGACACACATGTTGCGACCACGTACTGTTCACATTAGTCTAAAATGATAAAATTTCTTTAGCTAGGTAGGTACCTACTTAAATCAAATTTGCAGTTTGTTTTCTTCTTTCACACAATAAATTTTTAAATTGCGTTATTGAGTTCATTATTATTAAAATTAGAAGTAGAAAATTTACGACAAATTATCAAAAATCCTGAGATAGAAATATTTCGAAAAACGTGACCCACAGGAGAAATCTCCTGTGGGTCTCACGTGGCGTTCGCATTTTGTCCCCGTATACTTATGGAAAAACAGTACAATAATTTGTAACTTGAGTACCTACCCTACTGAAGATTATAATTTTATCCAACTAAAACTCATGTTATTTGTTCGTAGAGACCTAGGTAAATTAGTAATTACCTAGGTATTTAAGTAGAGAATACACAACCCATGTTATTGCGTAGGTATATCAGTTAAAGCCAATTAGGTAATTGTCTTACATTTCAATAGTTCCAATCTCAGATACCTAGCTATCTAAGCTATGTGTAATTGGCTTTAAAATTTAAAATTTTGAATTAATTTCTAGGTTTCCATGTTAATTTTGGCTGGGAATCTACAAAAATGAGCCAAATTGGCTTGGCTAAGAATTTATAGAAAATTTTGGCTCAAAAAATGGCTTACAGTTTGCCACCATTCGAAACATAGCAGCTACACAATCATCGATAGATAGGTTTTAATTTTAATTGTTCCTCCACTCTGGTATTTGATAATAAGGCCTACCTACCTACATGTTATTTTATTAAATAGAATTATAGAACTAGGTACCTATCTACCTAGTAGCCCAACTACTTATGGTGTAATTTTGTACGGTTGTACCGACCTAATGGCTACTAATAGCAATAGGTAGGTATAGCAACCTAAGGAATCGTATTAAAATGTAACCTTCAAATATTATATCAAATCTGCATACCTAATACCTAACTAATTAGGTATTAAGAAATCTCGAGTTTGAGTTACGCTAGGTCACCGGCACCCTGGGTACGTAACTAGGTAGGTAGGCAGGCAAATATAAAATAATAACACCTAGGTAAGGTACCTACCTATAACTATTTCGTAGGTACCTAGCTAGGTAGGTAGTTACGAACTTACGTGAATAGTTAACCATTGATTACAAAATAAATTGTAGCTTTCGTTTTCAAGAAAAAAATTAAATTAATTAACTATATTCCTAATTCAATTTTCTATTAAATTAGGTTACTTAAAAAGGGTCCAGATACCTTTACCTAACTAATTTCATTTTCATGATTCTCTCTCTATAGTCTAGGTGTCCAGTGTCCTCTCCTAAATCCTTGGTAGATACCTATGTATAATGTATTGGTAAAGTAGAATATTTGCATATAGGTATAATGACGATGAACTATAATAAATATACAATCGAGTAGCATTTACAAATATATTTTCAAAACAAAAAATATTAAATTATGAGACGTACCTAGTCACCGCACGCAACGTTTTACCTCCGCCACAGTCAGAATTCAAATGACGCAAGAAACGACCATTCTAGAAATCAGGGGTGCCAACTCTTCGAGTGGTTATAATAGCATCTACTAGCTAGAAACTAGAATATAGCTAAGTTGGCAACCCTGGGTCACTGGGAGGTACGCAGTTGTCAGACGTATTGTGATTAAACAAAATAAATATAGTTCACTATTTAAATTGTATATATTTTAACCCCTCAATCATAGTTTCAATTTTACTGAAAGTGGAAGATGCTACATCGAATAAAATAAAGGTATGATCATATGGTTATTAGTTCAACGCCCCATTAGTCCGACACCCCACTATAGTCCGCCACTTTTGTAGTTTATTACTGATTTAGCATAAAATATATTTATATTATGGGGGTGTACCGTTGCCAGATCATTAAACAATCATGAAGTGTGCTGTACAACAAACTATAGCGGATACAACAAACTGCATTAAATTATAAAATCAAGTGAGAGATTGCATGATACTAATTAATATTAGAAATAAAGTACAATAAAAGAGGAATATAAAATTTAAAAAATGAAACATTATTTCATTATTTAAATTATTATATTGAATGAGTATACCTATTTAATCATATTTTTTAGTTTAATCAAAAAATAAAACGAGAAATAACACAGAGAGATGTAACTGTCGCTTTTGGGGCGTCGGCAAATGGCACGTCCCCTGATAATATAAATAGGGTAAGTTTTTGATTTATCAGACAGTTCTACATTTTCAGAAACGTAAGAAAAAGTAGGTAGGTATATACTTACCTCATTATTGATATTTAACTTTTATTTAAAACTCGTTGCTTACCCAACTATACTATGTTGGTAAATCAAACATTGCAATCTTATCCATGTTATTGACTTGGCAGCATCAGCTATATGTGTAATCTTGATTTTCAAAACACATCATTTTAAAAACAACAATGGTATGTCATTTGCTTCTTTACCAGTACGTGGCTTCCGTTTGGTATAGTAAATTGTAACACAGGGTGGTATAATTAAACTTAACACTAATACTACCAATTCAGCAGTTAATTTGACTGCTTTTTATTTTTCAAACAATTGTATTTCATAAATTATTATTGGTAGATAGGTACCTGATTTTTTCTATAAAGAGATATATATCTGTCCTACATTAAAAATATAATAATTAATTGAAAAGTAAAAGGCAGTCAATTTGACTGCTAACTGGGGTCTCCAATGTGGCAATATAAATTCAATAAGTATTTCAACAATCATATGAGATTAGTTATCTCTTAACATTAGTTATTAAATACGTTATGAATATTAAATTAATTTCTTTGGAAGTTTTTAATCATATTAATTTATAGTGATCTCATGATCATTTAGCAATTAACTAGGTATTCTCGTTAATGATATAACTAGGTATTCTCATTAATGATATATGTATAACTATAGGTATTCTCATTAATGATATAACTAGGTATTTTCATTAATAATATATCTAACTAGGTATTCTCATTAATGATATAACTATAAGTATTCTCATTAAAGATATATCTAACTAGGTATTCTCATTAATGATATATCTTACTAGGAATTTGTAACCAACAACATTAATTTCTATGGCAACAATAATGTTGCCATATTTTATTTTGTTTTAGAGTTATCCACTAGAACTAATAAATTAACAACATTTTTCACTGACAGGTTGAATTCTAGACATGATTGACTTTAGGTTAAAGGTCCTCTCCAAGCAAATTTTTTTATTACCTAAATCAACGAGGCTAATGTTTCTTATCATTTTAATGCAAACCCCATCAAATTTGATAGCATATTTTTAATTTTATATGATTTTAAATATTTTTATAATCCAAACTCTACAAAACCTACTTTACTTCCTACTTTCTAATTTTCAGTCTGAAGAAGAAGAATGTACACCATTTGTTTTGATTGTCAACTAGGTATTCGGTTTAATAAATCTATTTATTATTAGTTTAAAGGTTTAAATTTGGATAAATTTATTATAGAAACGTTTATATACTTGAAGAAACAATTAATATCTTAATAGAAGGCCAAAAACGCATTGTTTGTTTAAAAATCTGAATTTGAAATCAAAACAAAGAGTGTACAATCTTCTTTCTCAGCGTCAGGTTGGAGATTCGCTCGATTGTTGCTCACATAGTATTAAAAAACTTTAAAAGCAAATAATAAAATATATACTGAACCGAATTGTATGCGGTTTGCGGAATAATGATCGTAGACCTTAGTTCTATAATATTATGTAATAAACTCATTTTTTTCCCGGAGCCTGGAGAGGACCTTTAATACTTCGATATTAATGGTAACTCAAATTTAACTAAGTAGCTTCAGTATTTTGAAAAATACTTTATTCTATTTTCGAGTTATTCACTACCTAGAAGTAATAGATTTACATTTTTTCAATGAAAGATTGAATTCTAAACATTATTAATTTTAGGTTAATACTTCCATATTAATGCTTACTCAATTTTAACTAAGTACCTCCAGTACTGTGAGAAATTATTATTTTATGTGGGAATAAAATTTAAAATTGTAGTGTCTTGTGGGGTAGATGGTTTTAACAAATTCCTCATTTAGATGATTAATTTATACAAATTTCTGTCACAGCCTTCCTCGAATGACCCAGATTTTCAGGAGCCCGAGCTGTTATGTTCGTATGCCTTAATTGCATGAACCGATGAACCCACGTTTTACAGGGCAAATTATCCGAGAACAGCTGCTCATCAATTCCTGTTAAAATGAAAATGAATTAATAATAGATCAATATATTTTATTAAAGTACAAATGATTTCAATAATCTGTAATTAGTATTATCTACCTTCATTCTTTTTTGCTTCGTCAAGCACTTCTTTAATAATGGTGACAGGACAATAACCCCCCGAGCAAAAAAAAAAAAAAAAACCCGCGGTCAAAAACCCCCGTACAATAAACCCCTCGGACAAATACCCCCCGGACAAGAACCCCCCAAGCAAAAAAACCCCGGTCGATATAAATAGCATAATTAATTTTAATTAATTTTCATTAATTTTTTATTAATAAAATTACTATATGCTATAAATATAAAGAGATATAGTGCACCTAAGGTTAGGTTAGCGGTCCGATTGGGGGGTTTGGGGGGGGGGGGGGCTTGCCCCCCCGGCCAGGTTTGATAGTGACAAAATGTCTACTGTACTTATTTTTACTTACCTTATTTTACCTTATTTTGCAAAAAATTTGTCATATTTTCGAAGAAAATGTAATAATTATTGGTTCGCATTGAATAATGTTTAATATATTAATAAAAATTAATTATGCTATTTATATAGACCGAGGGTTTTTTGCACCGGGGGTTTTTGCTTGGGGGGTTATTGTCCGGGGTTTATTGCACGGGGGTATTTTGCACGGGGGTTTTTTTGACCGCGGGTTTTTTTTTTGCACGGGGGGTTATTGTCCTGGAATCTTTAATAATATTTGTAACTTCATTCCGGGTTGCTCCATTGCCGATTGCGGAACGAAACAAAAGATAGTTTACCAGCCTTTCTTCTTGATCCGCACGCAGTTTACATTGTCTTCCTAATGGATTATATTATAAATGGAAATTAATTAATATTTTTTAAAGTCCTACATTATTTGCACACAAGACAAACAAGACATACCTGGCCTTTCAATCAGAGGTGCAAATCTTCCGGAAGCTCGATCGCCAAGTGTTGAAATGAGGAGCCCTGTATTTTTCGGCAGCCTTTCTTTTGGTTAGGGTTTAATTTTTCACTTCAGCTAAAGCATTAAGTATGTGAATGTCTTCTTCACTATTAGAAGGATTAGAGGACCTTTTCTTAGGTGCCATTATAGTTATTGCTGTGTACGTTAAGGTACCTATATAAAATTATTTATTACCTACTGACATCTATTTTGAAATGAAAAAATTGAATTTATTATACTGTATCTTATTAAATATAGGTAAGTTTCTTACTAATAAAAAATCCTATATCTTAGATTCAAAATTGAAAAAATAATCTGTCTGACAATTCGTAACTAAATTAGCTAGCGTTTCGTTCATCTGGACAGTTGTCCGAGTAAAGTAGAACTGCTCATTTTGGTTACGTTTTATCGGACACGATTATTATTTTTATGAGGTGAGTAAAACTGTTACAAACCTTATAGGTATGTTTACAATCCTATTTATAAATGTAAATATGACGGTACAACTCAAATCTAAACGAAGCCAGTATTGGTATAAATGTTTGAACCTGGGAATGTTTGTTCGTGTGTTCGATGTGGGACAAACAATAGCAGTGAAAATTATCGAATAACGTTAATTTAGACTTAAATTGATCAACTTAATTCACAGAGGACATAGACAATGATGAAATAGAAGTCTCTGAACACGATGCTTCCTAACACATCACTCTACGATCTACCACTGTTCATTTTTTCTTTGACTGTCCGATATATCGTAACTTACCCTAGGTATTCTCATTAATATTGATACAACTAGGTATTTATTCTCATTAATAATATATCTAAAAATTCAGTGATTTAACAATTTAAAATCAGTTGAAATCTGTATAATAAATTCAATCTGTATTTATAGGACACATACCTACTTTTTTTCTACTTCTTTTAATCATTATTTTAATTAATTTAACTCAGTAAACTGCACATTTCATTTATTATAACTAGAAAATAAAATGTTTTTTTTTAAGTATTAGATTCATAGACAAAATAAATTATCAACTGCAGAATTATGGTAAGCTCCGAATTATTGGTCAGTAGGTACTACATCTTTGAACATAAATATAAGAAAAAAATAATATAAAAATTGTTATTATAACAAAGTGCTATCTAATAACAATTTTTATATTTTTTTTCTTATTTGTCCGAAGATGTAGTACTGACCGATAATTCGGAACTCACCCTAACTAGAATCGAGATCTCTTTAGATTATAGAAGAAAAATGATATAATAATTTATGTAGTTTGATACAGATTTATAGTTTTCCTTAATAAAATTCACTAATGAATTCCTAGCCAATACGCATGCGCCAGATGTTTTTTTGTGTGTACTTTTCCTATATAAGAAAATGTCGCAATAATTAAATCTCAACAATCGGAGGGGAGAGTGTTTGATTAATGATTATCAGACTAGGGGTTTAAAATCATTATTGCCGATCCCATCTTCATATCCGGAGGCTACCTCTAGGTAGGCCTTCGTTTCGTTTTTATTTACACAATAAGTTTATATTCAGTTTAGCGATTTTTCTATTCAGCCTGCTTTTAATTCTTGTGATATATCTATGGCTAAGCAGACTGACTGTGTAGGTCTCTTATCCATGGGTAAGCAGACTGACTGTGTAGGTCTCTTATCCATGGGTAAGCAGACTGACTGTGCAGGTCTCTTATCCATGGGTAAGCAGACTGACTGTGTAGGTCTCTTATCCATGGGTAAGCAGACTGACTGTGTAGGTCTCTTATCCATGGGTAAGCAGACTGACTGTGTAGGTCTCTTATCCATGGGTAAGCAGACTGACTGTGCAGGTCTCTTATCCATGGGTAAGCAGACTGACTGTGTAGGTCTCTTATCCATGGGTAAGCAGACTGACTGTGTAGGTCTCTTATCCATGGGTAAGCAGACTGACTGTGTAGGTCTCTTATCCATGGGTAAGCAGACTGACTGTGCAGGTCTCTTATCCATGGGTAAGCAGACTGACTGTGTAGGTCTCTTATCCATGGGTAAGCAGACTGACTGTGTAGGTCTCTTATCCATGGGTAAGCAGACTGACTGTGTAGGTCTCTTATCCATAGGTAAGCAGACTGACTGTGTAGGTCTCTTATCCATGGGTAAGCAGACTGACTGTGTAGGTCTCTTATCCATGGGTAAGCAGACTGACTGTGTAGGTCTCTTATCCATGGGTAAGCAGACTGACTGTGTAGGTCTCTTATCCATGGGTGAGCAGACTGACTGTGTAGGTCTCTTATCCATGGGTAAGCAGACTGACTGTGTAGGTCTCTTATCCATGGGTGAGCAGACTGACTATTTAGGTCTCTAAGACTCTTATCCAGACTGACTGCTTAAAATAAGTTAATGACGTCTTAAAAACTTTAATGACGGTAAAATACTATAAATATTTACCACAGTGGACAATAACAGACTATCTATCGTTTACATATTTTTTCGGCTGGGTTCGTTTTATTTTTAAATTACCTAAACTTAGTAATATAATTATATGTGTTATACAAAATACATATAGTTTATATCAAATATATTTTGCAGCAATTTCACGTAGTTTTAGGATGAATAAGAAAATGGTAATTATCAATAACTTTATAAAAAGATTTTTACCTATTTAATGAATATCTTTGGAATGAGTTACAATATAATAAAAGTTATCTATGACTCAGTTATTTCATTACAATACGCCAATTTCTTATCTTAGATATCGTTATATCTTATCTGATATATATATATAGCTATTTTGAATTAATGATGATAAAACTGAACACAATCAATTATGCTGAATATGATATCAATTTCAATGGTAGAGGGATCAACTATTGAACTATATTCAAGAAAATAATAAAGTGAACCTTTAACAATGAATTCGAACCTTCGTTAATAATATTTTTTCCGTAATAAAAAAGTGAAATGAACTAAAACAATCATAATAACTATTTCCATATTCCATAGTATTAATAACAAAAAAATCAAGAAATGAATGGTAAATTAAAGAATGTTTGCCAACTAAGTACTATGTTACCTTTGGAAAAATTAGTAGGATAAGTCACGAATTATCGGACATTTTCACATTTTCGGTCATGCGAGAAAAAAATTAACATTAACACTCGTTAATTAATTGTATCCATGATACCTAACAATATTTGGATATTGATTAAAATAACGAATTAAAATGTTCTATTTTTTCTTATATGACCGATAATGTGGAACTGTCCGATAAACACAGTCAAGAAATGACACAGTCAAGAAATGACACAGTCAAGAAATGACACAGTCAAGAAATGACACAGTCACTTTCAACGGTTGTTGGTGGAATTTTTTTTGCCGTGATTGTTAGCTTCACACTTTCAATTTCCATCTCAATTTCTCCATTGGCAGCTTTGTGTTTCTCGTGTCTACGTTCATTCTCCACCTTGATATCAGTCATTCCACCATACTCCACCCGGAGAGCGGGGGAAGTAGCAGGGGGTGCACCCCTACCTTCCACCATTCTGCTTTCCCCTGAAAAAAGTGTAATACAGGTAAGAGGGATTTATTCCTGGGATATTAAGGAGGATTTATTCCTGGGATATTAAGGAGGATTTATTCCTGGAATATTAAGGAGGATTTATTCCTGGGATATTAAAGAGGATTTATTCCTGGGATATTAAGGAGGATTTATTCCTGGGATATTAAGGAGGATTTATTCCTGGAATATTAAGGAGGATTTATTCCTGGGATATTAAGGAGGATTTATTCCTGGGATATTAAAGAGGATTTATTCCTGGGATATTAAAGAGGATTTATTCCTGGGATATTAAGGAGGATTTATTCCTGGAATATTAAGGAGGATTTATTCCTGGGATATTAAAGAGGATTTATTCCTGGGATATTAAGGAGGATTTATTCCTGGGATATTAAGGAGGATTTATTCCTGGGATATTAAGGAGGATTTATTCCTGGGATATTAAAGAGGATTTATTCCTGGGATATTAAAGAGGATTTATTCCTGGGATATTAAGAGAATATCCCAGGCAAGAAGGATTAATTACTGGAATAATCCCTTGGTATCCCAGGAATAAATCCTTCTTGCTTTGGAAATAATTGGAAACAAAACAAAAACTATTTGATAATCGAAATTTCGCTGGAGCCCAGCATCTTAATCCATAGAAGATTAAGACTCTTAATCATCTGGGGACTTTATATATTTTTTAACTTTTATCTGGTATTTTTTGCGCCAAATGTCAATCTTTTTCAGTTAATCTTTCTAAATAAAGTTGGAAAAAATATTGGTGGAAAATTTATATTTAGCCAACATTCCACCAATATTTGGCCAACATTACCACGATATTCGATATTATAGTCACTAAAAGAATGCAAGTTAATTTCAGACAAAATTATTTTGAAAGTTTTTCATACTTACGTGGAGTTAGGGACATTTTCAAATTAACTTGCGATGATGTAATGCTCAACTTAATTTCTCTTGTATATAATATTCAATATGGCTGAATAAGAATAAATCCTGAAACAGAAAATATATCACAGTTACGTTCCTTATTTATTTTGTGAGTTATCATAACTCAGAAATTGTATAAAATTGATGTAAACAAGAAAATAATTGTTTTAGGTTCCTTTTTTCTAAAACTAATCAATTATTGCAGGTCTAACTTCGTAGTCTTATCTTCTCCAATCTATGTTCAGCCGTCTAATTTTGAACCATCTAGGTTCTACCATCTATTTTTGTACCATTTATCTAACCTTGTACCATCTAGGTTCTACCGTCTAACCTTGTACCATCTAGGTTATATCGTCTAACTTTGAACAATCTAGGTATTGTTGTCTGTCGTTTGACTTTGAACAATCTATGTTTTGCCATCTATCTTTGTACCATCTAGGTTTTTCCAACTATAACTTTGTACAATCTAGGTTGTGTCCGTTGTGACGTCTACTTTTGTACAATCAAAGTTCTGTCGTATATTTTTATACAATCTAAGTTCTGTCGTCTATTTTTGTACCATCTAGATTCTAGGTTCTGCCGTCTAACTTTGTACAATCTAGGTTTTGTCGTCAACTTCCATTTCTTAAAAACCTAGTATTCAGCCTACCGCTACGGTGCTACCCTAATATAATGCATAGATAGGTATTGACAAAACTAATGTGATTTTATAAAGCTAGTAGGAATATAAACTATGAAGCATCCATTAATTGGTCAGTTTTCAGAAAGGGGGGGGGGGAGATAAATAAAGTAAAGGCTGAACAATGCACATTCACCACCTTATGCCAATGATGCAACGCGTCGACTGAAGAATATTATCATTTAGGATTATGATTCAAATTCTAAGAATTAATAAAAGATACCTAACCTAATCCTCTCGATGCTGTGTACTGATAATCAAAATGTTTGTTTACGTAACGTCATCATTACCTTTTAAATCATATTTAAGGTAATTTAAATATGAAACTGTATACGTAATTATACCTACCTAATCAAAAATCTACAGCGACTATTTATTCTGTTAATAGTGGACAAACCCTAGACTTGATGAAAATAGGATTAAAAAGTAATAAAACAATTTGGAGAATAATAAATATATTATATATATAATAAAATATCAAGTAATATTTAAGTAGTAAAATCTATTATAAAACTTTGCAATAAGTTGCTATGAAAGATTATGCAGAGTAGTTGCCAGGTGTCACTATAAAAGTTTAAACAGAATTGTTTACAAATGTTGCTATAAAATATTATAAATATAATTTCCAATTCTTTTAAAAAATTATACAAATGCCTTTATAAATTATGCACAACATTCCCAAATATAGCTATAGATTATGAAAAATGTTGCCAGATGTCGCTATAAAATATTAGGCAAAGGTCACTGTTGCCAGATGTCGATAGAAATGCATTACTGTAAATTCATCCGAAATTGTTATGATCGTACGAGTGTAAACTTTATATATTTTGTATTAACTTTACCCTCTAGACATCAATATTTGAACACGTTAAGTAGCTATAAAGTCGTGAACTAGTTCATATCTCTAAACAGGATTTAAAAAATGCACTAAAACTATGCCTAGCTCTATTCATGAAAAGGTGAAAGTTTTCATCAATTTTGTAAGATTTTAACGTCTGATTCGGAACCAAAGGGCATATTACAGAAAGTAAATTGGCTCCGTGAACAGAGTCCCCAACCAACGTCGATGACAATGCTCATGGATTTAGAAAAGCTACTCCGTGAATACGGTCACTTACCAAGGAATGTGACAAAAAGTGACACAAGCACCGGTGGCTGCACTTAAGGATGGAAGAGGAAAATGAAGAGGTGATAGAAATGAAATCTACGCATCTGCCAATGACCCAAGAATCTAATGCTTCGTAGTTTAAGAGCATAACCCGAGCGCTATCCTCTAAAACAGCAAGTAGCGTTAAAATGATAAAAATGAAAATACATTATCCAAATAACAATAGTTTGGGTTCAAAAATTTACCACAGACAGCTTCAGGATAGAGACCCTGGGGGGGAAAAACTGAAAAAGATAAAACTATTATACAAATTACAACAGTTCGGGGACCTGGGACAGTAATCCCTTTCTCAACAAACCTCTAGTCAGCTTGGCAAGAACCAAATAAAATCCAAATTTTTATTTTTATTCATCCGCCACTTATTATAGACCCACCAGGGTACTTTATATATTACCTTAATAAATACCAACTACTACTTATAAAATATGAAGTGCAAACAATCTTTAGGGATTTAATTTAAATTCTGTGAATCTTATTAAAATATACATAAATTGTGCTGAATTATAAAAATATTTCTACTAAGAAAAACATTGAAGTCTATTTCAATTAAATATATAACTTATAAAATCACAAATTAGCAGACTTAAGTCAGCTAAATTAAATTATCTCTTAATATAGACACTAAATTTTGATAAAAATATTAAGCTAAAATTAAAATATTAATTAAGAGACAGACTTAAAAGTGATTTTATGAAATTAGGTTCTATTCAATAGAATTAATATAAAATTAACAGATGATTTCATGGTAAAGCTCTAAATGAATGACATAGCAACTTTTGATACAGTTTCCAGTGCAATAAGGCGAAATTTGTACATTTATGAGATATATTCAAAAGTACCAAAGCTCGCTATATAAAATGACGGACGTATTCAAAATAATTGCCAGAGCTCGCTATATAATGTAGAAGGTACATACAAAATAGTTACCAGAGCTCGCTACACAATATGACAGACTCAGGAGTTGCCAGAGCTCGCTATATAATGTAGAAGGTACAATCAAAATAGTTGCAAGAGCTCGCTATATAATATGGAAGGTACATTGACAAGAATGGCCAGAGTTTGCTATCAAAAGTGGAAGATATAAATGTAAGTAAAATTTAACGGATGTTGCTAAGATAAATGACAGGAATCTTTAGAAGAGTTGCCAGTTGCTGCTGTTCTTCTATTGTCTCTTTGCCACTTCTTATTCGCCTCTTCTTGTTCTGATTGAGAGAGAGCAAGTGCCAGGGCTTCGTCTTCAGACTGAAAATTAGGAAATCAAAAGTAATGAATTGATTTTGAAATAATGATATCAAAGAGCATAATAACGAAGGTAAAAATAAAAAGATAAAAAATATTGACCCTAGATCCTAAAGACGCTTTTGTTCTATCATATTCATAATATGATACTATAAAAACTCATATTTACCACAATTTCTACGTTAGGATTTGCATTTCATCAAAATAAAGGTATCAAAAAGTAACTCACCATGTTTCCTTGCAGTTGCGTCAATTTCTCGTTGTTAGGTCTGCTTCTCGCTGGCTGTTGTTGTTGGTTCTGACCAAATCCTAATCTGTTCCTGTGTTAGAGTGTGTACAGTCAGTGCTTTAGTGCTAGCAAACTTAACAGAAAAAAATCTATTGGTTTAAAAATTGTGAGAATGATGTAAAATGAAAAATTTGATTTTTAAACCGTACTTATTTTCAGGTCAATTTATGTTTATTTACAGTTAGAAATGGAAAACTTTTACAATAGGTTGTGGACTATGAAAATTACAGATAACTTACTAAAAGTTACAAAATATATTTGTGAATGAATAAAAAGTGTTATTTTTAACTGATACATATTTAAATTATATCAGTAAAATAAAACATTTCAGTGATCAATTAATTTTGGTTTGTTTAAGAAGACGATACTTTTCCATGAAAAATAAAGTGAGAATTCTCCCGTCTTAGCTACTTCACATTAGTCACAAACTCACAAATAATTGTACATTTTGAATGAAGGGTAACTTATGTTAAAGAACAAACCCCTAAAACCGAACATATTTACTTGAACATCTTTCTATGCCTGTGTTCAATTGATATAATTATACATATAAAACGAGTTTGATTTTGTTACAATTATCAATATCTCAAGTTTTATAATTTGTTAATGCTATATATGGAAAAATAGGATGTAAATAGATTTTGCTCTCAAAATTTAAAAATGACATGCTTGTGTTTTTTAAAAGTGATGTGTTTTGTTGCAAGGGAGCTAAGATGTGCCAGCTTTTCATGTTAAATAGAAATTAATCATCTAAATGACAGCAGAAGTATCGACTACTCAAGGCACTGGATGATTGAACAAAAATAATCATACCTCAATCACAATTTCAAGGAAGAGATATAAGTTAAACAGAAAATACACCAGTGAGAAATATTAGATGCGAGAGTACAATCTTAAGCAATTCATTCAGCTTGTTAAATAGTAGTAACAACACAGCCATTGAAGATTAAATTAAATTGTATTTATAGCTAATACTTCCATACTTCGATTTTGCTCTATAGCTAGGTAATCTAGAAATGATGGAATCATTATGTAACTAATATCTTTGTAAGCTTCCATTAATAATCTTATTATTACATTTTATTTCTAGCTTCGGTTTAACTTACGAGGCACCATCTCTCAAAGCCTGAAGAACGGATCCGTTCCTCGGTGAGGGCAAAGTAGGTTTGGAGAGGTCTTTACGCTCACACTTGTGGTCATTAGGGTGTCTGTGCGGTATGCAGTAATTAAGGTTACATTCTCTACAAAGAACAGGCATCAGTTCTTTCTTTTTGCATCCTTTAAAAGAACATTTGTTCTTGAATATCTGCAAAGTAATATGGAAATTTAGTTGCATAATCAAACATTGGAGGAAAATTCAAAGCAATATCAACAGATAGTTTTCATATGAATATATTTAGTTATATATTAAAGATAAAAGTGTTTAGGTAACTATTAATAAAGGAACTGTACATAAGGATGTAAGAAAACTAATTACGGACCTTATTACTGTAGCTAACAATCTTATTTCAGCAAAAATACGTACATTATTTTTTTTGACCACACAGTTATTGTCTAGATGTTCACTGATGGCGATGTCTGGCAACATTCCCCTTTGAGCCGGAACTGCCTGGTCACACAGCGGACACACGGGTATTCTAACATCCACTGTGCCTGACTTGGGACACACATGAGCATCAATCTTGTGGTGCTGTAAACTGTATAAAAGAATAATTTAGTGATTCAGAGCCTGCAAGTGTGATAAAACTTTAAAGAAAAAGAATGATAAAATTTGAAAAAAGTGAACTTGAAGAAAAAGACACAAAAACAGGATAAAATTTGTAAACAATTTCTTCTAATAGGTGGTTGCATATATACAGCATAGTACATAGATATACTCACCAGAATATTTTCTTGCATAAGGAACATGTGAATGGCAGAAAATCTGTGAAAGAGTAAGAGTTTCAGTTAAGATCCTTACTTTACATGTCTACCAGGCTACCTCATTTCTAAATAAGCTGCTAAATTATAATAATAAATAAAATTGGTAAACCAGATTATATGTCAATAAAAATGTCATGGTAGTAATTGGTAAATTCCCAGTCTGCAGAAAACGGGTAAAGTGTTCATATAGAGCTCCCTTTCAGCTCAGTGCTCACACTTCACAGTAAAGTTAATGTAAATATAGGCCAGTCTGTATTTCATGGTAAATTCCACCAACTTATCGGTTCAGTGGTATTTTTCTCAATTAAAAATAATAATCTGGCAAAGTCAGTGGATTTTAAGCTATTTATTCCAATGTTACCAATTACCATCAATCCTTAATTTCCTCCTATATTTACATGTATTTTACTGACAACAAAAGCCAAAATAGAGGATTTCTTGGAGAACAGTTTACCAGTTACTGCAGTCTGGGAATACCGAATATGGGACATTTTTAACATTTTCTGTGCGAACAATCCTTAATTTCCTCCTATATTTACATGTATTTTACTCAGTCTGTATTTGGTGCAAAAAATTCCACTGACTTTTTCAAAAAGCTGAAAAAATCCACCATAAATTTCCAGTAATTTGGCTGATCCACCAACATTTTACCCCTTTTTCTACCGAAAATTAATGGTAACATAGGAATAAATAGCTAAAAATCCATCAACTTTGCTAGAATATTATTTTTAATGGGAAAAAATTCCACCGGGCACCGACATGTCGGTGGAATTTACCATGAAATACAGACTGGTATAATTTTTACTGAGAACAGAAACCATATTAGAGGATTTCTTGGAGAAACACTTTACCAGTTCCTGCAGTTTGGGACTTAACTAAATTTATAAAATTCTAGGCTTCCACTAATAACATTCTGGCAAAGTCGGTGGATTTTTAGCCATTTATTCCTATGTTACCATTAATTTTCGGTGGATAAATTGGGAAAATGTTGGTGGATCAGCTAAATAACTGGAAAAGTGAAAATTTATGGTGGATTTTTTCAGCTTTTTGAAAAAGTCAGTGAGATTTCATGAACCAAATACAGACTGGTGCAGCCAAGGTATATTAACTACAAGGTAGAGTATTGCGCAGGTTCATATCAAGATGATTACAGTTTTGTTGTGAAAGACGCTGGCTGGTATGCGGCCGTGTGCCCCATGATAATTATTTTTACATGGAAACAAGGTCTGTTATTCATTCTTTTTCGAATAAAATGCCTTTCAACTTGTTTTTTTGGACTAAACTGGCTGTATTCACTATTCAGCATTGTGAAAACTTTTCATATATTTTTTAGTAAGGTTTAATAGGGAAAAACGTATTGTTTTTCTTCAAAGTACATTTATGTAAGAGCTGTCGATCCTGTCTCTTTTTATCCTGTCAATTTCTTCCTAATTCCTACATTTTTAGAAAACCTAAATAATAATTAATAATTTAATCAGAACAATTACACTTTTTTCATTGCATCCGCACACAGCACAAACAAGAAACAACCACGGCAAAAATTCTTATATACGAATAACTAATTAAGTAGCTGTATCTATTATTGCAGGGGCACACGGCCGTGTGTTCGTATGTGCGTATTTGTTTATGCGCTGAGGAGTCTAAAATTCATATCAAGGCGTAGAATACCTTGTTAAGTTAATATACCTTGGGTGCAGCGGTGCTGGTGCAGAATGCCAGATTGCAGGAACTAACTGCCAACTGGTAAAGTGTTCTCCAAGAAATCCTCCATTTTGGCTTCTGTTCTCAGTAACATACATGTAAATATTATAAAATATAGGGGAAATTAACTATTAAGGATTGTTCACACAGAAAATGTTAAAGATGTCCCATATTCTGCAGACTAGGCAGACTGCAGTGGAATTTCAGCCCTTTAAGTTTAAATTGCAGCCCATTCAAGAGAGCCACTAATACATTCTGAACTGAAATTACGTTAAAATTAGAGGCTGCAAGCCTGCAACTAACTCAGCCTTGCAAGCCTTGAAGCCTGCAGTTAGTTAGTGTGACTGTGCAGTGTGCCGCAATTTATCTGGTACCTAGGTACATTCATTATTCATACTCAGACTTACTTTGTAATGTTATTAAACGAATCCTCCGAATTATAAATTCAAGTTCACTTATCAAAATAATAAATATCAATGGAATCTTAGGTACCTACTTACTCTTAGTAACTTTTCTTACCCAATTGTCTGCAAGATGATTCACTGCACTGTTCACCAATATGAGGTAACTCCATTGTTATTTATTATCAACAGAACGAAGAATAAAAGTGTTTCAAATACTGCAAATATCTATGGATGATTTAAACACAATCTTGACCATCCCACTCCCTTACTTCCTCACGAATGACAGTATTCCTCTCAGTCTCTTGTTTATATTGGTCAGAAATATATTGTCAGCTGATAGACAATCTTTTAAAAATGTTAAAAATGATATCAAATGAGTAATGAGCATAATGATTTCAAAATGTATAATAATAAATCATATACCATTTGATGAAAATATTTTTATAGGAAAATATTCCAATTTCTGCCTGTAATCAGTGAAAGTACCTATTCACGTCAATTCATTTTGTTGTTCCAATAATGGAATTGAGAATTTGCGTATCATGTTCTTTTCCTGTTCAATATACCTAATATTACGTCATGGTTCTTATTCTTCCCGGATCAATCGAGAATATTCTATTTCGTTCAATGACTAACCTAATGAATTAATAATTATAATGTAAATATTTTAAGTATTACATTATAAAGCATAAAAAATATTTCTCTTCGTACAGGCTTGAAAGTAATATATCAAATTAGTTCTTTATTTTTATTTTATTTTTCCTTTCTTTTTATGTAAATTTTATATACCTATTGTAATTTTTTTTGCTTTATCGTTCTGTATTTTTCAATAAAAAACTATTACTATTACAAGAATAAATCTTTACTATTAAATATGGTATTAATTTTTTGTTAATTACAAAATAAAATTATAGTTTCTAGGAGAGGGGAATTAACACAAGTAAAAAATTAGTATAAAACTTTAATAGAAAAAACTAATTACAGAACATTTCTAATTCACTTTTATTTTCCCGAATCATAAAATGTTTATAAAAACCTATTGTAAGGAAATTAATTATACCTACCTATTATTTTAATTAATTATATAAAAATTAATTAATAATGAATTCACTCATGGTCAAGTATTTTTTTAATACATCATACATCAATGAAACTATTAATTAGGTAGCCAAGTGTTTCATTATAGAAATAAAAAAAGTTTCATTCTAAATTAGAAAACAAATAAAAATGAAATTAGGAAAATATTTACAAATGGTAATAGGTTTTTCTCGACTTAATTAAATATATACAATTGAGCAAAACGTTTTGGGAATAATATCTAGACTATATCATTCAATATGTTTTTAATATATCGTTTGATACCTTTTTTTATGTATGCAAAGATTCAGTAATATACACATTGATTTCGGTGATTTGATTAATGAAATTTAAATATATAGTTGTTTAATTAATATAGGTATAGAAAAGTTAGAATATTTTTAAATCTTGATCACTTTTAAATAATAACTAAAATCATGTTTCAAGTAATGGTATAAAAATATGATGAACATTTCTATGAGTCATTTCATGATATATTTTAAAAAATAAAACAAATGAAATTAGTCAATCCTAAAAAATATCCCAAAACTCACTCTAGGAGTCTAGGGTAAGTTCAGAATTATCGGTCAGTTCCACAATTTCGGTCACGAAAGAAAGAAATATTGTAATAATATTACAATTTAACTTCGAGTACATGATACCAATTAAAGTTGAATAATAATTGTTATATATTTTTTCTTAAGTGACCTAAAATGCGGATCTGACTGATAATTCGGCCGAACCTATCCTACTGATCACTCAACGATTTCTTCAGTGTAATTTGTTACTCTAGAGAGCACGAAGGTGTCCCTGTGGCAGGAAGAAGGCCTCTATCTCCTCCAAAGTCTTGCCCCTAGTCTCCGGAATGAAGGCACTGAGAATGACTCCTGAGAGGGAGAAGGCGGAGTACATCCAGAAGGTGGCATGAGTCGGCATCAGCTCCAAAAACATTGGGAACGTGAGACTTGGGGGAGAAATGAAATGAGATTAGAGTTACAAGTGCACAGTATAGTGAATAAAGAAAAAATAGAGTAGTACACCGATGTGACACAATAGTTGATAGATCACACCATGACAGTAGCCGATTTTGACACAGTAACCGATATGGCACTGTAGCCGCTAGCAAGTTACATAAAGTTGTTCAGTTTTCGATACGAATTGGCTAGGATCTTTTCAATGTACCAGCCGTGTCATGTAAATTATAAATATTTCACAAATTAGAAAGGAGAATTTGTATGTAATCTACCCTATCGAGTACGGGTGTAGGACATAAGCCTCTAATAGGTAATGTGTAAAGTGGGGAGAGGCCGACCCACGAACCCCCCAGCCGGGTCAGTGAAGTGTGCAGTACACCAAACTACCGGATACAACAAACAGCATAACGGCCATATATGTTGATTTTTTTCTTGATAACCTAGTTAAAAAAGGAGGCTCGTGACCGGAGTGGGGGCGGCTCGTGTCATGGGGGGGGGGGGGGGTTACTCACCTGATTAGGAAAGCAGACAGAGAGTAGGCAGTGACAGCTACTCCATTACCTAAAGTACGGACCGCTAGAGGGATTAGCTCCCCAGCTAACAACCAGGGAATGGGCCCGTACCCCAACTCATTGAAGAACACGTAGAAAAGAAGAGATGCAAGAGGTATCCAGCCAAACTCCTGAAAATAGAAAATAGACTTTGACTATCTTGTAATGTTTAATAACAACCAAAATTATATGTTCATACGTGACTGGACATATTTGATGTGCTTGAACATGTTCTAACGTGTTTTGACATGTTCTGACATGTCTGGGCATGTTCTGACGTGTTTGGACATGTTCTGACGTGCTTGGACATGTTCTAACGTGTTTGGACATGTTCTAACTTGTTTAGACATGTTCTTTCGTGGTTGAACATGTTCTGACATGTCTGGGCATGTTCTTACGTGTTTGGACATTTTCCGATATGTCTAGGCATGTTCTTACGTGTTTGGACATGTTCTGACAAGTCTGGACATGTTCTTAAGTGTTTGAACATGTTCTAACGTGTTTGGACGTGTTCTGACATGATTGAACATGTTTTAACGTGATTACTCTGAGTACGTATATCATGTAGAAATATATTCCTACTCCTAGTAACTAAATTCCTCACCGTAACGGTATACTCCGCGTATATCATGTAGAAATATATTCCTAGTAACAACATGCCGACGGCAGAGCCAATAGACGAGATGATGAGAAGTGGTTTGCGACCCATTTTGTCCAGGAGAACAGCTGAGAAAATAGTGCCAATGAATCTGTGTGGAGAAGAAAAATAAAGATGATGATCATATGGAATAATATAAAAACTTATTGCAAACCTATTAGTGATTTTATAATAACTAGTGATATAAAACAGAATCTGTTCATATCAAAACTAAAGATCGCTTAGATGTATGTTTTTAATATATATTTTTTTCATTGTAAAAAAATGTTTGAAATTGTTAAAATACGTTTGAACTTGTTTAAATATGTTAGGAAAAGATTAAATTTACTAAACGATAATTGAAATTTATCATTTTCTAAAGATAGAAAAATAGGATAAGTAAAAAAAAATAGAAAACAGAAACTACTATATACTAATTATATAATAGTAGAGAAAGTTATGGTGGCGTCATTGGAGAAAAGTTATGACCCTTCTTACCATTTTATGCTAGCAAATAAAACGCCGCGTTTTCACAGCATAGTTTATGCCTATACAGTTAATCACGGTTGAATGAATGGAAAGCGGTAGAGACGCTAGTATAGACTGAAAATTGCTTTACATTCATTTAACCGTGATTTAATGAAGAGGCTTAAAGTGGGCGGTAAAAACGCGGCATTTTATCTGATATAGTATAGAAAGGGCCCACCATAACATAACCACCCTCATCATTCACGTACCTGACTATGCCAACAATGATGGTAGAAGTGTTGGAATCTATGCCCGTATTCGCGGCGTCGAAAATGTACACCGTGTAGTTGACAACGACGGAGAAGCCGCTGAACTGACCGCACATGAAGACTAGGAACACTAACAACATTGGCTTCCAATTTTGAGCAAATCTGAGGAGTAAAAAAAAAAGAAATAAGTAACCAGTTGGGAATTATTTTGAATATCTTATTTGCAAGAAATTCTGAAATTTGGTTGAGAAAAAAAGTGAAATCAACCATTTAAAAGTGTACATAAATTTTTTTATTTTTATAATTTTTGATGTGGATCGTAAATACAGTAATACATAATCCGTGTATATGCACTTAGAAATAATTAGCTAATTAAAAATGTTAATTGTATGAGTACGACAAAAGCATATATTTTGATATATCTTTGGGATCTATTCGTTTTTTCGAAGACTGAATTAGGGATGCAAACTTGAAAAAAAAAAATTCTTAAAAAAACCCGGAGATTTAGCTAGCCATCGAACTTTTCCAAATGTAACCATGAAATGAGACAAATAACGTGACTGTATTTTCAGAAGTTACCTGAACAGCTTCAACTGCTGCAAGATGGAGATATCTGCCCCGTCAGTAGCTATGATGTTCTCCCTGATCATATGAACTTCCTTCTCTGCGCAGTAGCCTGGCTCTCGGAAAAACCTGCACATAGAAACACAACATCAGAACAATCACCTGTAAAGAGCTTAATAACCAGGGCTGTGACAATATGCTTTTATAAATATAGATCTTGAGAATACAATAGAAATTGGAAAAGTAGGTTCTTGGAAAATCCTGCATAGAGAAACACATCATCAGAACAGTTAAAGGCCGTACACACGCAGGGTTTTTTAAGTCTTTCTACCAGACTTTTTGCTCAGCTCCTCCTACTTTCTTCACGAGAATATAAGAAAAAAAATATAAATCGTATAATTATTATTTCGTATCCATGATACCTGCAGGTATCATACGATTTATATCGTTTTTTCTTATATTCTCGTGGAAAAAGTAGGAGGAGCTTAGCAAAAAATCTGGTGGAAAACTTAAAAAACCCTGCGTTTAACACCGGCGTTTCTTTCATACCGCAGCATAGAACATAGTTCATGAAAAATGGCTACGATTGAATAAACGTATGCACTTTCTATGTACAATCAGATTGAGCGTTCTTTCATGCAGCATTTTTGTTGAAAAAAAAAAACACCGCGTGTAAAATATGCATTACACAACTCACCGTATGGATTTCTCCGCTTGCTTCAGTTTGCTCTTCTTTGTGAGCCATTGTGGAGATTCTGGTAAAAGCAACATCGAGATGAAGAGCGGTATGCCAGGTACCAAGGCAGACGTTATGGCTAGCATACGCCAGTCCATGATGTTACTGTAATGGAAATAAATATTAGAGCATTGAAATAGAAAATCAAAGATTTTCAATCCTTGTAAAATTAATATTTAATAAAACCAAGTCGAAAAATACACAATTGGCAGATCGTCTGTTATTTTAATCGAGGTTTATCTTAATACATCCCAATTTTATAAATTATCGTCGAAATAGTTTTACCGATAATGTCAAAGAAAAAAAAAACTGCTTATCATTTATGATATGTTAAATTGGATTTCATTGAATTATTTAGCGCCATTTTAATTCGCCACCACTTTTAAATATAAGTTATAAATTGAGCTTAACCTTCGACCGGATCGCTCCCAAAATACATTAGCCAATCGTTCCACCAAATTTCAGGCCATATGGTTGAAATTTTTTTGATTTATGCGGATAACAAGATGATAAATGAATAAATTCCGCATAAAACATCACCTTCCGCATCTGCACAGGTAATAACTAGAGTTGTGACAATATGCGTTTAAAATCATAGATCCCGAAATTTTATATACGAAGCGACTTGAAATGGTGTTTAATACTATATGCCACTGGTTTAAAACGATTCACTACTGTTTAACTCTCATCGTCTATAATATTTTCGGGATCTATTATTCGAAGAGCATATTGTCACAACCCTAGTAATAACTCACCCAAAGACGTAGCAGAGCATGGTACCCAGGGCCACGGCAGCTTCTGGAAAGGCTCCCATCAGGCCTCTGTATTTCGGTTCTGCTATTTCGGTTGCATAAACCTAACAATCGAAAAAGGAGATGTATGAAAGTTTTGCATCGAGTAAAGTTTTCAGTGGAATAAGTTAAGGTGGGCCATAGAAGATTATATCTGGTTCCCTTTTAATCTTCGGTTTATCCATTAATCTTTCAGTAATAGACTAAGTACTAACACTATTAGATTATATCTCATAGGTCTCATGATTGTAATGCTTGTAGATAGTTTAAAATTGGTCTGAGTACACGACGATAAATTTGTATGATTTGAAAATATATAATTGATAGTTAAAAACTGCGATTTGATAAATTAGCATCATGAAGTGACTCTTTTCTCTGATATACAATAACAGTCTTCTCCTAATAACACTTCTAAAGAACATTTCTAAGAATATTTTTTACCTGTGGAACTGGAGAAAAGATTCCTAGGAATATTCCGGTGAAGCATCTTCCGACGTTTAGGAAGAGGACACTGTTGGCGAAGGCTACGAACCCCCAGGACAGGAGGCACGGGATTGCAGTCACAAGAAGGGTCATACGGGGTCCTATCTTGTCCATGATTATCCCGCCCACCAGGGACCCAAATATGGAGGTGATGGATGGAAGGGAAGCTGGAGAAAAGAAGGCGGTTAGGGAATAAACTTTCATTCTTTGGAATCAACTTCAAGAAGAAAAATTTATGGCGAGATGTCAAATTTTCATTTCTTTCAACCACCCCAAAAATTCAGAAATCGAATATTTTCTTAACCACAAATAACTTTTACAAGACATCTTCTAATCTCCCAAAAATTAAAATTAAAAAATTTAACCCCAAAAAACTTTTTCGGTGACACTAGAACAAATTTGAACAAAAATTGTTTCCCTAGTTTGCAGATTGAAAATTGCGTGTAATATTTCTAGATCAAATTTAGTAACTAGGTCTCACCTATCCAGTTGGCATCTCTTTTCTGGACATAGTCAATACTAGTGTCATTTACTAGTTGTGGAAGAACCAGAGAGGAGTAACCAGTGATGAAACCAATGGAGATTGCACTCAGGGAAGCACAGAAAGCTGCGATAATCTGAAGAAAAGAGAACACATTTGTAAATTGGATAATTGAGAACTTCTTTAACAATTGAGAAAAACGAGAATTTTCTACAACTAGGATAATTGAGTATACATAACAACTAGGATTATTGGGAATTTTTAACATCTAGGATATTTGAGAAATTTTAAAACTAGGAAATTTGAAAAATTTCATAACTAGGAAATTTGAGAAATTTAAATAACTAGGAAATTTGAGATTTTTCAAGAACTAGGAAATTTGAGAAATTTCATAACTAGGAAATTTGAGAAATTTTATAACTAGGAAATTTGAAAAAATTTATGACCAGGAAATTTTATAACTAGGAAATTAGATAAATTTTATAACTAGGAAATTTGAGAAATTTTATAACTAGGAAATTAGATAAATTTTATAACTAGGAAATTAGATAAATTTTATAACTAGGAAATTAGATAAATTTTATAACTAGGAAATTTGAGAAATTTTATAACTAGGAAATTAGATAAATTTTATAACTAAGAAATTAGATAAATTTTATAACTAAGAAATTAGATAAATTTTATAACTAGGAAATTTGAGAATTTTATTTAACTAGGATAGCTGTGAATTATTCACAACTAGGACATCCCACTTACTTGTTTCATAGGTCCTCTCCAACTAGTGCTAGGACCAGCACTAGCACTAGATAACAGGTCTGTCGTGTACGTAGGTCCATCTTGATCATCTCTAGCGTAATAAGCGTCATTTCTATCGTACCGTGACATTTCTTCTTTTCTATATTGCACCACTTAATTTAAATATTAATTAATATAATTACAATGCGAATAAAAACTTATATATCATTTTAGTATCCTGCCTACAATTTAAGAGAAAAATAAATCAAATTATATTATTTAATAGAAAATAATTATCACTACAAGAAAAAAAAGATTTTTACATTGAGTTTAATTTTTGTTTCGTTTAATGCAACAAAAAAAATACAAATAATCAACTCTCAGATTTGGCTAAATTTATTAATTGAATAATGATGATATAATTATAGCATATGTATATACAGATGTGGCCTATATAATATACATATTATTTACATCATGCATGCAGTAAATGAATTAACTATAATTAATTAATTTAGTAGAGTAGTAAACGTCTGTTTCGGAAAAAAGTTTATAACTTTGCAAGTTACTGCACTCACAGATGGAAGAGGAAAATGAAGAGGTGATAGTAAATGTAGCCTATACGAGCCTACCTAACACAAAATCTAAGACCTCGTAGTTGAAGAGTATAACCCTAGCGCTATCCTCTAAAACTGCAATTTATAGCGTTAAAAAAATGACAAACAAGTTAAAAGTTCATAATCCAAATTACAACAGTTCGGGGCCCAAAGGACGCCACCCCTCTTCTCTTCTATTCACCACAGACAGCTTCAGGATAGAGCCCCTGGGAGCTGAACAATTCTTAATTGTATGAAGTAGAAACTCAATATATTTTATTTATTCCTAAAGTTATCCTTTGTATTTTCTATTATTTCCTTTATAATTTCCTATATATATTTTTCCCCTGTACTTTCACAAGTGTTGAACGTTCACCACAGACAGACAGTTTTACACTAAACGTAAAAGGAAACGACCACTTCTTTTATAGCTTTAATAGATTTGTTTATAGATAATAAAACCCACACTATCTACGTTAATTGATGATATAATATGATTATGTATAAATTAGAAGATGTGATTATATATAGATTGAACGATGTGATTATTATTGTTGTGACAATATGCTTTTAAAATCATAAATCCTGTAAATATCATGACGGAGAGAATTAAAGAGTATTGAATGGTTCTACACCAGCGGTATATAGTATTCGATACCATTTCATTTCGTCTGTGATACACTTAAGATTTATGATTTTAAAAGCATATTGTCACAACGCAAGTGATTATATAAAAACACATGTTATTATCTTATTGATAATCATCAGATGCTGGAAATCAAATTAATATCCGCCAGTATGAAATATAAATAGATTATTTAATACATCTTATCTTTTGTTTATTTTGTTTGATTTTTATCGGGTAATTTGATGACTTAGACAATATAATAGTGGGTGTAAAAAGAAAACGTAATTACACTTTAAATGACAAGAAAACTGATATCTATAAACACAGTAAAATGTAATAACTTTCAAAATAGAAGACAAAAGTTACTGAAGAATTAACTTCACAAATGTTCCAAATTGACGACCCTTATTGTTTGATTTGAATAAAATGAAAGGAAAAATATATCTTATAAATAAAATAGTTAGTATTAATATAAAATACTCACACCTCCATTATCACCTGTTTCAACAACACACTTAGCTTCTTTAGGTGTTTGATCAGCTGTTAAAACACGTGTTCAGGTTTTTCAGTCACTTGAGGAAAATTTTACTAGGTATTTCTTACTAGTTATTTTTACTTGGTACCTATCTGTTACAATTGAGTGGTATGCCCCAAAAAGGTTATGTTTCTTCCGCCTAAAACTTTAAAAATATAGTGCGTAAACAGCGCATAAGAATTTTGAGATAATGTCTGTACCGCATACATTTCATTCGATAATGTGTTCAAGGAATGTATGTTTTTACTGATATTGGCTTATACGTAAAATCTTCTCTAATTGGATGGTAAGGAGGAGGGGGCGGAGCTCTAAAGCGATAGGGCTCCACCCCCTGTTGACTCCTCATATTGTCACAACCCAATCCGTTGAAAATGCTAGGTTACTTGTTCTCACCAATCCGTTCCTATGTAACCAACCATTCCTGCCAAACGTCTCGTATATTATATAGATAATAGGACATATTTACCTTCGCAAAATGCGGAAGGTATTGTTTTTGGTGGCATTCATTTATCATCTTGTTATTCGCATAACTCAAAAAAGTATTTAACCAAATTGCCTAAAATTTGATGGGACGATTGGTCAAAGTCCAGAAACCAGTTTATTATATTTTGGGAGTGAACGGATCAAAGGTCAAGGTCAAAGGCGGTGAAAGTAAGCGCTCTACCGAGTACCCGTTCTAGTTTCATATATAGGTCACAATATATGTTTCCCTATATACGAAAGATATGAGGATATGTGATATATCATTCTGTAGTTTATGATGCTAATTAATGTATTATAATATTCAGTATAATACGCCAATTAAATAAATAATTAATTTATTAGGGGTTTAACGTCTGCTTTGGAACCAAAGGCCATATCGCCCACATCAAAAGGAAATTAAATACAAGGGACTGGAAGAAGCAGTCAGAAAGGAAAATGAACCTACCACAGTTGGTGACAACGCTCATTGATGAAGAAAAGCTACTCCGTGAATACAGTCACTTTCAAGGAATGTGACGAAAAGGTAAACAGTACAGTGAAAAGTACTCAAAATGTGTGATTACTAATTAAAGTATCTTGTTTATTATTTTAAAATCTTGCATAGACTGTACCTATAAATACTGAGTCAGCGATTATTTTTATCAGATTGCATAAAATGAATAATAAACACAAGGCGCGAATGAGAAGTAACTAACTAGGTGGTAAAACGACTGAAAGAAACTAGGTGGTAAAATGACTGAAAGAAACTAGGTGGTAAAATGACTGAAAGAAACTAGGTGGTAAAATGACTGAAAGAAACTAGGTGGCAAAACGACTGAAAGAAACTAGGTGGTAAAACGACTGAAAGAAATTAGGTGGTAAAACGACTGAAAGAAACTAGGTGGTAAAATGACTGAAAGAAACTAGGTGGTAAAACGACTGAAAGAAACTAGGTGGTAAAACGACTGAAAGAAACTAGGTGGTAAAATGACTTATTGAAACTAGGTGGTAAAACGACTGAAAGAAACTAAGTGGTAAAATGACTTATTGAAACTAGGTGGTAAAACGAATAAATGAAACTAGGTGGTAAAGGACCAAAAGAAACTAGATGGTAAAATTCTTAAGAGAAACTTGGTGGTAAAATGAGTAAGAGAAACTAGGTGGTAAAATGAATGAATAAAACTAGGTGGTAAAACAAATATCACATAGATATTATAAATTTATATATCTATTATCTAATCCCACGATACGATATCCTTAATCTTCTATGGCCCCACCATACGATATCCATAATCTTCTATGGCCCCACCATACGATATCCTTAATCTTCTATGACCCTACCATACGATATTCTTAATCTTCTATGGCCCCACCATACGATATCCGTAATCTTCTATGGCCCCACCATACGATATCCTTAATCTTCTATGGCCCCACCTTACGATATCCTTAATCTTCTATGGCCCCACCATACGATATCCTTAATCTTCTATGACCCTACCATACGATATTCTTAATCTTCTATGGCCCCACCATACGATATCCTTAATCTTCTATGGCCCCACCATACGATATCCTTAATCTTCTATGGCCCCACCTTACGATATCCTTAATCTTCTATGGCCCCACCTTACGATATCCATAATCTTCTATGGCCCCACCATACGATATCCTTAATCTTCTATGGCCCCACCATACGATATCCGTAATCTTCTATGGCCCCACCATACGATATCCTTAATCTTCTATGGCCCCACCTTACGATATCCTTAATCTTCTATGGCCCCACCATACGATATCCTTAATCTTCTATGACCCTACCATACGATATTCTTAATCTTCTATGGCCCCACCATACGATATCCGTAATCTTCTATGGCCCCACCATACGATATCCTTAATCTTCTATGGCCCCACCATACGATATCCTTAATCTTCTATGGCCCCACCATACGATATCCTTAATCTTCTATGACCCTACCATACTATATTCTTAATCTTCTATGGCCCCACCATACGATATCCGTAATCTTCTATGGCCCCACCATACGATATCCTTAATCTTCTATGGCCCCACCATACGATATCCTTAATCTTCTATGGCCCAACCATACGATATATCCATAATCTTCTATGGCCCCACCATACCATATCCTTAATCTTCTATGGCCCCACCATACGATATATCCATAATCTTCTATGGACCTACCATACGATATCCTTAATCTTCTATGGCCCTACCATACGATATCCTTTTCCCTTTCACTCCTAGGTTTGGAAGGATGTTCAATTGGACATAGGAAGGATGTCGTAATTTAGGGCAGACTTAGTAACTACATTTCAGGGTTACACATAAGTGCAAAATATTACATAAGTGAACTTAAAAACAAGGAATGGGGTCAATATTGTGCGGTTAAAACATACCTAAGCATATAAGACGATATTGTGTAATGAGAGTCACAACATATTAAAAAGTATTAAAAAAATGGTCGGGTCGATTTTGTTGTTTCATTGTTTTTTAATTTCGTTAAGTGTAGGTACCATCCAAAAGAGTAATCATAGATATTATTTTAGTGATGGTACTTGAGATTAAGTTAGCGAGGGGTTTATAGAAGGTTTAATGGTGTCCCCTCTTAATCTTCTATACCCCCACCATAATCCTCTCTCTACGATAATTAGAATCAAAATAAACGATGAAAAAATACAGTATTTGACAGCTCAAATTTTATTTAATATATGTAGGTTTTCACTATTTTGAAATTTTTGAATGATTTTAAATTTATAGGATATTTTCTATATTATTTTATTTCAAAATATAATATTCGAATACCAAATAATAATAATATTTGACTAATATAAAATTTATACAATATTTTTTATATTATTTTATTTCAAAATATAATAATTGAATACCAAATAATAATAATATTTGAATAATATAAAACTTCTAAGATTTCTTTTATATAATTTTATTTCAAAATATAATATTTGAATACCAAATAATAATAATATTTGAATAATAAATATAAAACTTCTAAGATTTCTTTTATATAATTTTATTTCAAAATATAATAATTGAATACCAAATAATAATAATATTTGAATAATATAAAACTTCTAAGATTTCTTTTATATAATTTTATTTCAAAATATAATAATTGAATACCAAATAATAATAATATTTAAATAATATAAAACTTCTAAGATTTCTTTTATATAATTTTATTTCAAAATATAATAATTGAATACCAAATAATAATAATATTTAAATAATATAAAACTTCTAAGATTTCTTTTATATAATTTTATTTCAAAATATAATATTTGAATATCAAATAATAATAATATTTGACAGATATAGAATAAAATTTGAAATATTCGATAAATACAAACAGTATCGCATAACAAGAGTCACCGGTGCCAAGATTTAAACTATGGGATCATTGTACTTTGCCCTACTCTGATTAAACAAAATCACGAAATCATTAATTGAATTAACTATTAAGCACTCAAAACAATGAAATACGTGATCTAATAAATATATATTGAACGTAACCCAGAGATAAATTAAGGTGGGACATAGAAGATTACGGTTGTCCCACTATAATCTTCTATGGCCCCAGCCCCACCATATTTTTTTCTTGGTTAAAATGAACAAGAGAACTGTATATTTTTTATGGAATTTAGTAATATAATCTTAGAAAATTATCGTAGAATCATAGAAGATCCAATACAATAGAACTCTTCTATAATGAAATTCTCTACAGTGAATGTAGTGTCCAGAATAAAGAATAAGCCTCTATAATGAACAAATTTTCTTTAGTCTGCCATCAAATAGTCATCAGTTTTAGAACGGGTTAAATACAGGAAAATTTGTTCACTATAGAGTCTACTTCCTTACTCAAGACCCTACATTCACTATACAAGATTTCCCTATAGAGAAGTTGTACTGTCTAATATTCTATGTCCGCTATATAAACATGCTCTCATTAGTTGACTATATTAGGGAGGGTAACGATACTGTAACCCGATAGACGGTATGTAAACTAACCTCCTATGTAGCAACCAACATAGTAATTAACTATGTCTGGGTTAGACGTAGTAAGACAGGTAAATGAAAGTTCTGAATTAATGGTAATAAAGGATAAGGATAATGAATATGATCACCATAAGTATAAAGCACTCACAGAGAAAAAAAAAGCGAGTCAGCCTGACTCATCGGTTGAGTCAAGGCTGCAAAACTCAATATTGGAGTACCGGACTCTATACCTGAGTCAATCTGACTATGAATTAAGAGTCAATATGACACTCCTTTTTGAGTAAAATGTTAGGATGAGTCAAATTGACTCACTTTTTTGAGCCGGTTTTGGGACAAACTGAAATCTCAAATTTTGAGTCAATTTGACTCGTATTTTTTTTAAAGAATGTTTATACCTATCCAACATATCAGCAATATATTATAATTATAATTATTCCTTCATTCCATTTATACAGTTAATATTAGCAATTTATTATTATTTAATATTACTACTAAATATAAGGTACGTCTGCAGTAAATTCACGGTTTAATGGCCTTAAATAATCTATCAAGTTGCTCACAAAAAAGAGTTAACTAGGAATTATAATTCCACATCACAAACCAGTATAGATTAACTAGTTAGTACATAGGTACTTACTTACAAGTTAATATCCTGAAGATTATGTCGAATTATACACCGCACGTGTTGTTAAATTAATTAATTAATTTATTTATTTATATAAACTCATATAACCAATACAAAAAAAAATTATAATTGACAGATCGTCTGTTATTGTTCATTTATATAATAAATATTAACGATAATTTATCGCTAAATATCACAAAGTCATCGCCTGTAATGTCCGATGATAGACGATCAGTATTTTTAATCTATACTAATAATTTCCTTAGTGTGTTTATTTATTTATTTGGTGTCCGCTTTTACACTACGGGTATTAAACATGAAGAATGTAACTATGATACGCACGGGAATATATTGACTTGATATTTAAATTCCCCTGTTTTTATTCAATTTTTAAATGCATTTTATCTATAAAATAAATTAGACTATACATAATATTTAGTTTCAATTTAATTCATTAAAAGTAACCTAATAACGGGTAATAAATTGGTACTGATGATGACCCGTTATTTTTAACGGGAAAGTACACCGATCGGATCATATATCAAGTGTTAAACGTATATTATTTAGTGTGTTAAATGTACATACATTTTTTCCAAATTTGTTAACATATCAAGTGTTACAAATACATACAAATATATAGATATTAATTCACCTGTTTATTATGCAAATCTTTAATCCCTACTTAAAAAAGTTACCTTCAATTTAAGCTATAATATCCTTGATATATTTGAAAAAAGATATCTATGCATATACAGTAAATTAATGTATATAAATATGTGTTTAAAGAACATACAATATTTTGGATCTTCAACATGGAACATTTTTTTTCGAGAAAATATTGATTATTTTAATTGGAAAATATTTTTGAGTAATTCCTAAATTGAAATTAATATTAATTAATGGGGGCTATCTTATGTAAAATACCGACACTTTCGTAAAAAAATGTTATTAATTGTAATATATTTATGAGAATACAACGTCTGAAGTACAACGAACAACTAGAAAAAATATATCTGTAGTATATTCATTTATTTATTTGGTGTCTGCTTTTACACTACGGGTATTAAACATGAAGAATGTAACTATGATACGCACGGGAATATATTGACTTGATATTTAAATTCCCCTGTTATAATCAAAATTTTTAATATTTAATTTTATCTGTTAAAAAAAATAGAAAATCGGGAAAACTTAATTTTAATTGAAATTGAACTAAAAATGGGTAATAAATTAGTATTGATGATGACCCGTTATTTTTAACGGGAAAGTGTGCTTGTAATTGGGATGTTCATTCCTGCCGATACGATCTGTTTGTTTACACAATCAGCTGTACGTCGTACAAAGAAGTTTTATACATTAACTGTACTTAGTTGAGTAAGTTATGAACAATAACTCTACTTGAGTTTAAATAGATGTCAATGAATAAGGTTTTAACTATTTGCTATAATGTAAATTAAATCAAATCAAATTATAACGTGAATAAAAACAATGCAACGTAAGCGATATCTTGCGCATGCGCTCTATATCATTTATGGCGAAATAATAAAATAATATTTAATAGAAATTGACAATTAACAAATGTTTATTAATAATTAAAAAATGTTTATAACGAAGAACTTGTGACAAAAACTTTCAAGATAGCTTCTACTACTTTTGAAAACAACTTCGATGGATGTTTGTAAATTTTTTAAATTTAAGTAACTAAGGTTACAGCTACTAACTACCTAATATTTTGAGTTCACTTCGAATGTTTGTGATAATAAATAAAAAACATGTTTCCTGATTATTATGCCCTATCGATTTAATTGCCGAATGTATATATTTCACATATACATGAAAGGTAAATAATTAGATTGATAAGAACTAATCTAAATATAACAGTGAGAATCTAAATATATTATAGATTGGAAATACATGAAATGATTTAGCATTCACAATTAATTAAGCTAATGATTGAAAATCACTACAGTTGTAAATAAAGTGCACAGTGAAGAGTTAAAACAACCACCAATAGTTGTAAATAAAGTGCATAGTGAAGAGTTAAATCAACCACCAATAGTTGTAAATAAAGTGCACAGTGAAGAGTTAAAACAACCACCAATAGTTTTAAATAAAGTGCACAGTGAAGTGTTAAAACAACCACCAATAGTTGTTAATAAAGTGCACAGTGAAGAGTTAAAACAACCACCAATAGTTTTAAATAAAGTGCACAGTGAAGTGTTAAAACAACCACCAATAGTTGTTAATAAAGTGCACAGTGAAGAGTTAAAACAACCACCAATAGTTTTAAATAAAGTGCACAGTGAAGTGTTAAAACAACCACCAATAGTTGTAAATAAAGTGCACGGTGAAGAGTTAAAACAACCACCAATAGTTGTAAATAAAGTGCACAGTGAAAAGTTAAAACAACCACCAATAGTTGTAAATAAAGTGCACAGTGAAAAGTTAAAACAACAACCAATAGTTGTAAATAAGGTGCACAGTGAAGAGTTAAAACAACCATCAATAGTTGTAAATAAATAAACAACCACCATTCCCTCAAATTACAACGGTTCCTCTCTGCATATTTTAGCTCCACATTCACATCTACTAAGTTTCATCACCACAATCACACTGGAGTCACACCATTATAACTCTACAATATACACGGTAGTGACAGTAGAGTGAGTGAGGTCATCAGAGCAACACACTTCAGTTTATTCATTACGTTCTAATAACTAATGAGTTTCAATAGCTTTACTCACTGAACTTAATTACTTTTTACATTTCTGTTGGTGGATAAAATCAATAATATCTGAAAGAACTTTAAAGAAAACTTGTGGTTTCATTAAAAATTTCAAACATAGATTTTTTCAGGATACACTAACATATAGGCTACGATAATCAGCTCATCGAATCTAGTTTGACGTGACCACGGCGTGACTGGAAATGGCGATTTTGACCACAATTTGAAACATGGGACAACTTACCTAAACTTGTCACTTCCAAATTTTTTTTCTTATCAATTACTAACTAGATAGACATTGGTTAATTTTTTTTTTGTTTAAAAAGACAATATTTTTCCATTAAAAACAAGAAGGATAAAATCTTTACAGAAGAGGAAATTCCTTCAGGAACTACGAGTGAGGGGTTGAGTTCCTTGAAGGGGTGGACCCGACCCTCTAAAACCTCTCTTTCGCGGCTGAGAGGATGCTGAAGGCATTCCCTCTCTGGATCGCAAGAGCCATTCGCTGTTGGAACCAAGCAGACTCCCTTGGATCATTCGTTGTTATTTTATTCCTTAATTTTTATTCATAGGAACTACAGTTTAGCAATTAACTAGCACCAGTGCAGGCTACTAGGTAACATATGTTTAAAACGTTATTTCTTATATTTCTTATAGATAAGTAAAAGAAATAAACAATAATACAAGAAATGTGTTGTTTTGGTGACGTCATATCTTTGCATCGTCTACTAGTTACTATACCTGTTATGTTCCTGTACCCTGGATTTTTTATACGAAGCTGTAATGTAGTTTTTTTGTATCTGCTAATTTGTTGTACTGCACATTTCATGATATACATATATCGGATTTTTCCTGTTTCAGTAACATTTTCCATTAATTACTTCAATACTATCTGAGGGCAAGCCAACCCTTGAACCCCTGCCAGGTCACTAAGCAATCATGAAGTGTACAATACAACAAACTAGCGGATACAAAAATTACAGAACGATCATAAAGAGGAGATTTTTTAAAATGGAGAAAAAATTGGAAAGTACCTGCATTTCTCTTGGAAAAAATCAAAGAATCAAAAAAGTATCAAAAAATTGATACCTACAAATTTAAGATAATTCTTTAATGGACAATGATATTTTAATTCGGTAAGAACATGCGTAAAGCACGTTGCGTAAGTTGATCATGCTATACATATTTTTTGTGCCTATGCAAAATTGATCTATAGAGGTGTAGTCAATTTATCTATCATCCTTGTGAAGATATATCCTCAGGCTATGTAGATATGTCCTTAGATAATAAAACTTGCAGTCTATTTTAATATGGCATATTTATATGAAAAAATAATATAGGATTATTATGTATCTATTGGCTGGTAGTTCAGTGTGGGGGTCTGAGTGACTTACGGGAATTTTTCTTAACTGACTGGTGATTCAGTGTGGGGGTCTGAGTGCATTGATCTCATTGTACATACCAAAGTCTTCTATTCTGGTCCAACATAAGAAGTCATATACAATATACCTATAATGAGACAGTTTTTGAGCTTATCACCTAGATGGCTGGTACCTACCTAGTTAATATCTAGAGTACTGGATTAGGGTGGCAATAGAGTTCCATGATGCAGCTAAATATCATGCCGTACTATCACATAAAGGAGTCTTTATAATGCTAATTTCACTAATCACAGTTTTCTAATTTCCTTTCATTTTCAAATCTTACAAATTTGTCGTCGTGTAGGTAGGTAGCAAGGTCAATTTTTAAAAATTTAGGTACAAGCACTACCATTAGTGAGGTTTCTTTTTGGAAATTGTTTAAGAACTCCTTGCATAAGTACTTTTCCCTGATAGTACATAGATTTTAACGAACTGGTTAGTACTTTTAACCAATTAGATATATACAGACTGGGCAATAATATAGATAACCAATATGCAATTTAAATAGAATATTCGAGATGATTTCTCCTATTTAGGCATACCTTTTTTTAACGGGGACTAATTTTGAGTCGTAAATTTACAATAAAAAACTTCCAAAATAGCCAAAACCAAAATACATTTATTACATGTAGCACATATTTAATTACCAGGACCTTATATTAAATTAAGAGTATACCGTGTAAAAAAATAATCAGGTATTTGAACCTACAGACGTATGAAGGTTACACAGATTTAATATAGTATTAGAACTTTGAATATATTGGATAAAGGTTTGCTCGAATAGGTTATTGAGATCAGCATTTGGGGGATTCCCATAAATCACTCTCACCCCCACACTGAACCACCAAGAATTTAACGAGGATTCTTTTTAGACAAATTATCAGATACTAAGTTGCTGCTTATTCTTATTTTTTTAGTAGGGGTTTAACGCCTGCTGCGGCCATATCGCTGACGTCCAAATGAAATTAACTACAAGGGACTGGAAGAAACCGACAGAAAGGAAAGTGGCTCCATAAACAAAGTCACCTACCACTATCGGAGACAAAGCTCATGGATGCAAAAAAAGCTACTCCGTGAATGCAGTCACTTACCAAGGAATGTGACAAAAAGGAACACAAGCACAGGTGACTGCACTCACAGATGGAAGAGGGAAATGAAGAGGTGATAGTAAATAAAGGCTACGAGTCTACCTAACAAGAATCTAAGAGGAAAATGAAGAGGTCAAAAAACCTAAGACCTCGCAGTTGAAATTAGCTATTTAAGTTAATGTTGATATTAAATTGGGTTCGGAGCGTCCAATTTCTTTACTCTTTACAGATAAATATTGTTTCTTTTTTATTGCAAACAATAAAGTTTACGCTTTTATAGCAAACATTTAAATGTTAATACGCAAAAATAACTGAAAATGAAACAACAAATATAGATTGGAAATAGAAACGAAATTTATTGGAATGATAAATTTTAACCTGGGCAATAAAAATACTATGAATAAAATCCTCCAACTAAATAAATGCTAGGCGTGAATTTTTAGTACATTGTAATAATATATAGCAAAGGAGAGGGCAATTTCAGTTTATGGTAAAGGAACATCATTAGTACAGAAAAGTTCAACAGCATAAATGAGTTCTAATTAATGAGCTGAATACACCAAGCTAATAAAAGTAAGTGGCACCTCAAATAATGCCAGATGTCACAATGCAAACCTAAAATGATACCAGATGTCACAATGCAAACCTAAAATGATACCAGATGTCACTATATACAACAAAAATAATACCAGATGTCGCTACAAACATATCAGATAACGCTACAAACATATCAAATGATACCAGATGTCGCTACAAGCATATCAAATGATACCAGATGTCGCTACAAGCATATCAAATGATACCAGATGTCGCTACAAACATATCAAATGATACCAGATGTCGCTACTAACATCTCAATTGATACCAGATGTCGCTACAAGCATATCAAATGATACCAGATGTCGCTACAAACATACCAAATGATACCAGATGTCGCTACAAACATACCAAATGATACCAGATGTCGCTACAAACATATCAAATGATACCAGATGTCGCTACTAACATATCAAATGATACCAGATGTCGCTACTAACATATCAAATGATACCAGATGTCGCTACAAAGATATCAAATGATACCAGATGTCGCTACAAAGATATCAAATGATACCAGATGTCGCTACTAACATATCAAATGATACCAGATGTCGCTACAAAGATATCAAATGATACCAGATGTCACTACAAAGATATCAAATGATACCAGATGTCGCTACAAAGATATCAAATGATACCAGATGTCACTACAAAGATATCAAATGATACCAGATGTCACTACAAACATATCAAATGATACCAGATGTCACTACAAACATATCAAATGATACCAGATGTCACTACAAAGATATCAAATGATACCAGATATTGCTTTTCAAAGAGGGTGACGTTTTAAGTAGCAGCAGTGATGTTTTTAATTGATTTAGTTCGGGGTTAGCCATATCGGCTGAAGTCACAAGAAAATTGAATACAATGGACCTCGAAGAAGCAGTCAGACAGAAAAGTAGCAGCTTGAACTAACAATACTAAGGATCATAATTGTGCGCATCGTATTACCAATGACAGATATCTTATATGATTTGCGCAGAAAAAGTGGACAGCCTTTTTCAATCCTTAATATTTTATAGCATAGCTACCTGCCCCATTGTAGGTACAATTTTACATTAATACTTCACCCATTCAAAAAACATTGAAATACTTGCATAACAAATAAATAGATTGTGTATAAATTAAGCTTAGTATATTGAAACAAGATTTAAGTAGCCAAAACATGTTACCTATTACAAAGAACTGGTGAGAAGAAGGCAAAAGGATTACTGACCTATCTGAGAAAACCATGGAGCTACTGTAAATAGATTTTGTCTTCTACAAAAATAATTAATGTGTTAAGTGATCTATATGAGAAATTTACAATAGATCATTAATAGTTTCGACCTTTCACTTGTAAAATAGGTTTAGAAGTTATTCTAAGTTTCGCATATAGATCACTTAAGAGTTTTACAAACAGGGTAGGTAGAGACAAAAACCAAATGTGAATTAAATACTGATCAAAATTTCAATGGGGTAAGTTACGAATTATCGGTCGGTACTACATCTTCGGTAACGATATAAAAATTGTTATTATTACACAGGACTATCTAATAACAATTTTGAATTTGTTTTTTCTTATATGAACGAAGATGTAGTACCGACCGATAATCCGTAATTTATACTAGGTTATTAATAAAATAAATAGATAATTAACTGGTTATTTTTCCTATTAAAATTTTAATCCAGTATTTAATTCATTTCTGGTAACCGTCATTTCACCTTCGATACCTAATTCCTTCAAACACATCAAAATAATAAGCTATATCCGAGTAAGATACCTAGCGAATGTAACCAGCTAAAGCTAATAAGCTATATCGGACAAAGGACAACATATATGCCTATAGCAAGGGGGATTAAGTATATATCTCGAAACTGGGAACTTTGATTATTAGTTAGAAACTATAGAACAACACTCCTAGATAGAATAGGTTATCATACCTACGCATGCATCAATAACTGTATCCTTTTTAAATAAGAACCATTTAAATTGTGGGACATACATGGTTCACAATGAGTTGGGCATGATGGACCTTCTCAATCCTTTAATAAATAAATGAAATATCCATCTGATCATGCTGATTTGTGGACCACATATAGCCCACTGAGAGCCCCAAAAGGTTCAACTCCTTTAAATTAAAGATTCAAATAACTCCTTTTCCACACTTATTCCTGGGATATTAAGAGAATATCCCAGGGAAGAAGGATTGATGCATGGGATAACCCCTCTAATATCCCAGGAATAAGTTCTGGTTGCCAGGTGACCCAATTCAGTTGATGGTGTCCCGATGGGTAAGCGAAGGGGGACAAGGGTCTTAGCACAGACAACTGGAGCCTTCCTGGTCCGCTGGGGCATCCGATGAGGGAGGGTTGGGGCGAAGATCCACGGCTGAATAGGGGAAATTGTTAAGGAAAATAACGGAGGAGGAAAACCTGTTTTGAAAAAGTACCAAAGATGTAGCTACTATCATATCATTAAAAGGACGATCACAACAATCAAAGCAGATTTTATTTATTCATTTAGTGGGGGATTTAACGATTGGTTCATACAAGTCAAAAAGATAACAGATACAAGGGACTTCAAAGAAGTAGTCAGACATACACAATGTAGGAAAAAAGCAATATAGTCAGTATAGAGGTTTAAGATAATCAAGTCATGGTTAAATAAAGGAATAAGAATCAAAGTTTAGAGAATTCAGCGATCAAAATTAGGGTTAAAATCAGTAATCATTTTTAAAACTCATTATCTATTAGAATCTTTTTCCTAATAAGTTACTTAGTAAAGGTAAAATAAAATAATTAATTCATAAAATAGAACTTTACTGAAGAATTTTTACATATATTAATGGCTTATAATGAAAAAAAAATTAAAATGAAAACTGAAACTTCCAATTTCATGAAAATTTTACATTTTCAAAAGTTTGACTTTACAAAACACTATTAATGACAGTGCTCATGGAAACAGAAAAGCTACTCCGAGAAAGTCATTAATGGGACACAAGTACCGTACCGGTGACTGCACTCACGGATAGAAGAGGAAAATGAAGAGGTGATAGTAAATGAAGCCTACCAGTCTACCTAACACTAAATCTAAGACCTCGTAGTTGAAGAGCATAACCCTAGCGCTATCCTCAAAAACTGAAAAATAAAAGTGATAAACATGCAAGGTAAATCTAAAATTATTATACTTTATGGAATAAAAACTACAAATTTATCAGTCCTAAATTCATGCACAACCTTCAATTAAAATCATTGAAAAGATGAATTAAACATAAAAACAACAGATTTCTTCAGAGATTCCTATTTACAAAGAATATTTGGTCAAATTAATTAAATAAATAGAAAATAACTAACCAACTACATCTCTAAACTAAACAACAACAAAAAAACTAAATAAATGTGTAGTTAAATAACAGTGTACCTTTAACGCTCTAAGATGAATTTACGAGAGTTACCCTTGGGAATATCATAGAAAACGTGAGGGGTTGGCTATAGAAAACGAATGTTGGAATGAGAGGGGGTACTGAGATAAACTAATCATTACCTCTTAATTATCATAATCTTTAAACTGAGAAGTACCAGATATACTGTAGGTAAATATGTAATTTCGTTATTATGTATGTCGGTGTAAAATTTTCATTGTTTATGTTATGTTGAAAAATATAAATTGAGAAGCAAGCTGCTCTTAATTGTAATTAGTAAATTAATTCTATATATAAACCTGAATTATTATCAATTTTAACACTTTTCAAGTTTTATTTCAAATTTAAAAAGTTATAATTCATATGCATTTAAACATGCTAAATCATAAATTAATTCTTATAGCATAAAATAGGCGAAAACTGTGTTAAATGTGAAGATATCAGCTATTACAAATTATAGTTTTGAAGGTTTAGACAACTTGCGACTTAAAAACGTTCTTACACCATAGAACGAACGTTTGTCTCTTTAAAACGTTTAAACTGCACTTAAAAACGTTTCTCCGCATCAAAACAGTTTTCAATAATAGTAATTTAGACATTTAAATCAGAAAGTTAACGAATTATAAGAGCAAATGTTGAAGAGTTCATGCCAAATAGCTCTTAATTAGGAATTTAGAATTAATTATGCTATAATACAGATGGTAGAATCAGCGTAGTAAAATTTAATTCACAAAACAGTGTATTCACTTACAACTAACTCTAGTAAAATAAAATACAATAGGACATTATTGTGAATGAATCGAATTATCACAAGTTAGATGTTTTGGTTAAAAGTTGGGAGAGAAGACAGTAGTGATCTATGTGATTGGTAGGCTTTTAAGAACGAGCCAACAGTCATTTGGACTGCTTTCTACTTGCCAAACATTTCTATCTCATAAATGATCATTGGTAGAGAGCTACTTGGGCGGTTCCACGTTTTCCATCACGTAAGAAATGAATAGTAATTGATATTTAACATGCATTATACTTAGTATCCATGATACCTGTAGGTATCATGGATACTAATCAAATTTTTTCAAATGTCCACCAATGAAAATTTTACGAGATTTTTGAAAAGTAAGAGAAGCCGGTAAGTTTTCAACCGAAGAGTAAAGGAAAGATAACTGAGCTTTTTTCTTCACATAGACCCCTATAACTTTTTTCGTCACATAGACCCCTATAGCTTTTTTCATCACATAGACCACTATAGCTTCCCCCCTCGCATGATCAAACAGTTCAGCAAGCGCATCCTCCGTCAGCTGTACGACCAATGTCCGTGGAGTTGTCAGAGTCCCTTAGGACAACCTCGGTCACTGTGAAGGGGACAACTTAAGGAAAACCAACAAAATGGGACAAAAAGTGCAAAGATGGATTCTATGATCTATTTACAATGAAGAATGAAAACAAAAAAGGGTAGACATAATTAATTGAAAAAGGATTTTCTGAGGTCAAAAGGAAATTAAGTACAAGGGACTAGAAGAAGCAGTCAGAAAGGAAAGTGGCTCCATGAACAGTCCTCACCACCAGTCGGTGAAAATGCTCATGGGTTCAGAAAAGCTACTTCATTAACAAAGTCACCTAGCTATCACCAGTCTGTGACAATGCTCATGGAAGCAGAAAAGCTACTTCATGAACAAAGTCACCTAGCTTTCACCAGTCTGTGACAAAGCTCATGGATGCAGAAAAGCTTAAGAGTTCAGAGCACCTGTAACTAATTATCATTTAGTTTTAGTGATTTTGACGTGATAATATTAGGACTATGAAAAGTGTAGGACGGTAACTAAGAGGTATGGAGGAAACCTGTGAAGAGTTAGACAACTAGTTAGTACATACACTAGTGAAGAAACAGTACGTAAATAGTTAATAAATAGCTAGTTATTTAATAAATAACCAGTTAGTAACTAGTTAGTTAGGTTGACAAGTAACTAGTAAGCTTGCAAAATACTAAATTAACTAGTAATTAGCGAACAAGTTCGAAATACAACAACGTTAGTAAAAAATTAGTTATAATGTTAGTGAACTAGTTAGATACTAAGTTAACTTGAAACTGACCCACTAGCTTGTACATCACATGTAAAGTATGCACGTTAGAGCTATCTGATATATAAACCATACTTTCATAGCCAAACACCAAAAGCTAGTCAACATAATAATGTACCAACTGTCTGAATGGCTGGTGTAGGGTGAAGAGAGTTACAAGATGCGAATTAAACACAGAAAGAAAATTCAATGGGACATTGATAAGGAAACACATTTCAAATATATTCGTTGTGAAGAGAAACACCGAAAAAAAAAACTTTATTTTAATTGGTATCCATGATACCTCGCATGGTAATGCTATCATGGATACCAATTAAAATAGCTAACTTATATTCTTGTCCTCTGCTCAATGAAATTTATTTTAATATGCATTTTTAATAAACAACCTACTGGAAATTTCATCGGGTATTTATTTGGCATTTGGTAACTGATACTTGTTCCCTATTATATAATGAGAAGTTACTAACGGCAAGTGGAAAATGATAGCCAATGTGAAGCGTTAGCGCCATCAAGCAGTCGAACATGTGGTAAAAGAGTCAACCTGTCATCCAATACTATGCAGCCGTGTGTTCGCTTTGCACTCCAGACAGCTACATTCATTTTAAAAGTAGCTACATAACGATTAACTCTATTTACACAAGTCTACAGCTTCTCTGAAAGTGAAGGAATGTTAGTCCAACGCAGCATTGAGTTTACATGTTAGTACAGATTTTAGTGTGTATTAGCAAACGTATCAGAAAGGATAACACTTACCATTAAAGAGAACAGGATGGAGTAGTAGCTACTAGAGTTACTAAAAAAGTGACACTAAAGTAAATTAGTTCGTAGAGTATATACATAATACACCTGTAAAGTATATTAAATACCTCTAAAGTTAGTAAAAATATCTTAAATTTAATATAATACGTTTAAGTTAGTAGAATACCTCTAAAGTTACTAAAAATACCTCTAAATTGTATAGAACACAACTAAGGGCATGTCACACGAGTGTTTTCACAACGTTTTTGACTCTGAAAAAATTATTGTTAGTCAAACCCATTTCATTTGTATCCATGCTACGCGGAGCCTTAGCTCCAAAATTACTATAGCACCCGTATAACCATTTCATTTTACAGTAGCACCAATAACCCGGCAGTTAAGGTTCGGCACACAACACGTAGTAGCTACAGTTAGTAATAATGTTAACAGAAAAAAGAATCAGCCTAGTTAGAAAAACAAATACAACACAAACAATAATAAAGCATTTAAACTCACACACATTTAAGGCAACAAGGGAGAAGCAAAAAGAATCAGAAGCTAGAAAGTAGAAACAGGAGTTGAAACCGAAATAGAATATCTAAGAATTATATTCAGTCAGTAAATATCACAAGAGACGAAATGAAAGGTAGGTACAACTACATCAAGAATTAGAATTGAAATCTTTTACTGAACACACGAAGGTTCAATCGAAGAAGGGTTCAATTCAGACAACTTTAAAGGGTTGAATTTCTTGATATTGTCGTACCTTTCATATCATCAAAGCAAAGAAAAAGCGTACGAAATTATTTTACTGAGTAGCTATAAATAATATAACGAAGTGTGTATTTGTTGAATGTGGTCACAGCAAAGTGTTTGTACAATGTGGTGAAGGTGTTTAGATTTGCTTTTATAAAGGATACTGTCGATTTTCTTGTTCTCAGGACTTTCCATGCCGGGTAGAGCGGCAGCGACCCTCCTGAACAGCTGTAAGAGAGGAAAGACATTAGTCAGGATAGTAAAATTAACTTAGAAATTGCACCAAGAACTTAAAACTTGCACCACTAACTTAAAACTTACATTCCACTATGAATAACTTTTAACTTTCATCATTCATGATAGCAAAGGTATATTGAAAATAAAAGTTAATTTCAAAGAAAACAATTAAATTTCAAAACTCCCATCAGACAATTTAAAACTTAAATAAAGTAAATAATTGAAGTACTTTACACTGGTGTCTGCACTTTACCTGCTTTACACTAGGCTGCACTTTACCTGCTTTACACTAGGCTGCACTTTACCTGCTTTACACTAGGCTGCACTTTACCTGCTTTACACTAGGCTGCACTTTACCTGCTTTACACTAGGCTGCACTTTACCTGCTTTACACTAGGCTGCACTTTACCTGCTTTACACTAGGCTGCACTTTACCTGCTTTACACTAGGCTGTACTTTACCTGCTTTACACTAGGCTGTACTTTACCTGCTTTACACTAGGCTGTACTTTACCTGCTTTACACTAGGCTTTACTTTAACTGCTTTACACTAGACTGTACTTTAACTGCTTTACACTAGGCTGTACTTTACCTGCTTTACACTAGGCTGTACTTTACCTGCTTTACACTAGGCTGTACTTTACCTGCTTTACACTAGACTGTACTTTAACTGCTTTACACTAGACTGTACTTTACCTGCTTTACACTAGGCTGTAATTTACCTGCTTTACACTAGACTGTACTTTATCTGCATTACACTATGCTGTACTTTAACTTCCTTTACACTAGGCTGTACTTTACCAGCTTTACACTAGGCTGTACTTTACCTGCTTTACACTAGACTGTACTTTAACTGCTTTACACTAGACTGTACTTTACCTGCTTTACACTAGGCTGTACTTTACCTGCTTTACACTAGGCTGTACTTTACCTGCTTTACACTAGGCTTTACTTTAACTGCTTTACACTAGACTGTACTTTAACTGCTTTACACTAGGCTGTACTTTACCTGCTTTACACTAGGCTGTACTTTACCTGCTTTACACTAGACTGTACTTTAACTGCTTTACACTAGACTGTACTTTACCTGCTTTACACTAGGCTGTAATTTACCTGCTTTACACTAGACTGTACTTTATCTGCATTACACTATGCTGTACTTTAACTTCCTTTACACTAGGCTGTACTTTACCTGCTTTACACTAGGCTGTACTTTACCTGCTTTACACTAGGCTGTACTTTACCTGCTTCACATTGTAGCCTGCCTTTGCACTGGTCTCTATGAACATCACATTCAATTCCTTTGCTTTGCGTTCACCTTCTTCTGTAGAAACCTGCGATAGAGAAAAGTGTACAGGTAGATGTAAAGGTGATGGAAAGTGTACAGCAAGATGTAAAGGAAATGTTAAGTGTGGTGCACAGCTAGATGTAAAGAGTATAACTAACTGTGCGAAAATCACACCTAACTATAGTTACTAGTCTTGATTGAATGAAAAAAAGCATAACTAAAAACACTAATAAATTGATAAGAATTTGAGAAAGATACTTTAAATGGAAGCTAGTGCAGAGCTCTTAAGGGCCGTACACACGTAGGGCTTTTTAAGTCTTTCCACCAGACTTTTTGCTAAGCTCCTCCTAATTTTTCCAGGAGAATACAAGAAAAAATGATATAAATCGTAATTATTATTTGGTATCCATGATACCTGCAGGTATCATGGATACGAACTGAAATAAATAGTAATTATATAGTTTTTTCTTATATTCTCGTGGAAAAAGTAGGAGGAGCTTAGCAAAAAGTCTGGTGGAAAGACTTAAAAAACCCTACGTGTGTACGGCCCTTTACAATGAGATGATGCAATACCAGATGCTGTAGCAAATGAATTCTACATAAATTTACAATGAACGTGTTTACTACGTGAATAGAAAGAATTACCGTTCAAGAGAAGGTTACAGAACAACAGAAATTGATCGCCTTATTTTCTCCCTTATTTTCATATTAGTTACCTAGCTACTTAATAAGATAATTAAGAACTTACCCTAGCTATCTAATTTTACGAGGTCACAGTATTTTGACCTCTAATTAGCCTATCACTTTGACCTCACCTGCCTCTTATCAGAGAGGTCAGTCTTGTTTCCAACTAGCATAATAATAACGTCAGATCCTCTCTCTGTCCTGACGTCATCAATCCATTTAGACGTCTGGTGGAATGAGTTGGCATCTGCAAGAGGAGTGACGTTAGAATCAAACCGTAGATTGAGGAATGGTAGATACTTTAAATGTAAAAAGATAATTAGGGGAATGGACCAATTAGCTACCGGTTGCATATTTTTCTTTACGAATTAGGTACCAGATGGAAAATTTTGAACTTAGATGGTTTATGACTACCATACCAGTTTTTTCAGTACAAGGAATGTACTTTGGTATTTGAAATAAATAGGTTATAATAATGCTCATTGGAATTACTGGTGATATCATAGACTACTACCGCTACTTCCCAGTACTTACTGGTGATGTCATAGACTACTATCGCTACTTCCCAGTACTTACTGGTGATATCATAGACTACTACCGCTACTTCCCAGTACTTACTGGTGATATCATAGACTACTACCGCTACTTCCCAGTACTTACTGGTGATATCATAGACTACTACCGCTACTTCCCAGTACTTACTGGTGATATCATAGACTACTACCGCTACTTCCCAGTACTTACTGGTGATATCATAGACTACTACCGCTACTGTCGAGTCCCGAATGTAGGAGGGTATGAGACTGCGAAATCTCTCCTGTCCCGCAGTGTCCCAGAGTTGTAGGCGCACTGTGCGGTCCTCTAGGTACATTGTCTTCGACAGGAAGTCTATGCCTATGGTGGCCTGTAAGCAGAAAGGAGATGGATTAGAAAAAATAATCTAGTAACGTTCGCTGCATCAAACATGTGTTGTGCCAAACGTTTGTTGTGAACAGAATGAGGATGGATTAGAAAAGTAGTATAGTAACTTATTAGAGGGGTTAAACGTTCGCTGCGTTAAACATTTGCTGTGTCAAACATTTGCTGTGTCAAACGTTTGCTGTAAACAGAAGGGGGATGGATTAAAAAATTAACCCACTGATGTTCCTAGTAGAGGGGTTTAACGTCTGCTCCGTATCAAAGGGCATGAATATCACTGAGATTAAAACGAGATTAGAGCAACTTACGAATGGTTCTACATACATTCTAGCAAATTACTATTCAACTTTTATTTTAATTATAATATACTATTCTTATATGATCGACGATGTGGAACAGTCCGATAATTCGACAGTTAGAGATCATCCGAAGTTGCTTAGAATGTGAACAGATTTCCTAAGCGACCAGTAGGTACAAGGGACTGTAAGAAGCAATCGGAAAGAAAAGTGGCTCCATGAACTATGAAGTCATGTTTCCGAATTATCGGTCAGTACCACATCTTCGGTCACATAAGGAACAACAATAAAGAAATTGTTATTATTAGTTTTTTATATCATTTTTCTAATGTTCGAAGTTGTAGTACTGACCAATGATTCATAACTTACTCAGTTTATATATTTAGTATATGTGAACATTGAAGTGCAAACTGCACTAAGATTTGTCTCACTTCAAATTAAACAGCTGGTTGTATGTGTCGGCAATAGGACATTTTACAGATGGTTTACAGTTAATGTGCGCTGTTTATTAAATAACTATATAGGTTGATATGAAATAATCCACAGCTCATAAGATTAAATGGAAAATATTATAGTTTATAAAACAGCTATCAAGATACACTAGTGATTAACACGTGATTGAGCGACACACGTCACACACACGTGATTGAGCGACACACGTCAAAAACACACGTGATTGAGCGACACACGTCACAAACACGTGATAAAGCGACACACGTCACAAACACGTGATAAAGCGACACACGTCACAAACACGTGATTGAGCGACACACGTCAAAAACACACGTGATTGAGCGACACACGTCACAAACACGTGATAAAGCGACACACGTCACAAACACGTGATAAAGCGACACACGTCACAAACACGTGATTGAGCGACACACGTCAAAAACACGTGATTAAACGACACACGTCAAAAACACGTGATAAAGCGACACACGTCACAAACACGTGATAAAGCGACACACGTCACAAACACGTGATTAAGCGACACACGTCACAAACACGTGATTAAGCGACACACGTCACAAACACGTGATTAAGCGACACACGTCACAAACACGTGATTAAGCGACACACGTCACAAACACGTGATTAAGCGACACACGTCACAAACACGTGATAAAGCGACACACGTCACAAACACGTGATTGAGCGACACACGTCAAAAACACGTGATTGAGCATCACACGTCAAAAACACGTGATAAAGCGACACACGTCACAAACACGTGATTAAGCAACACAAGTCACAAAAACACTTTTAATAAACAGAAGATATCAATCAACCCAAGAGAGGCCATCTCTAGCAACAGTCTCACACCCCAGTTTCCATTTGTTTCTTTTCTTTCCGTGCAGGAAGTTTCCATAGGCCATGCACACACTATCCATGCAGAGGGGGGGGGGGGGGGTAGCTTTAAAGAAGACCCTCTACACAAACATACACACACACGGGACACACCTTGCTGCCTATCACACCTGAGAAATCGATTGACCCGCACACAGACGAGGGGGTCTATGAAGACCCCGGACCCTCCACGAAAATTAACATTAATTATATAAACAATACATCTTTTTTTACGTTGTATACATAGAAACAATTCCCCCCCCCCCCTACTAAAACATTAAATGAGGGGAGGGGGTATTGGGGGTTACACAGAGAGAACAAATGCAGTCGATAATTCCGGTTAGATCCGGTTACGTGAAAGATAACCGCGGAAAAGAACAAAGATGTACATAGACTAGTAGATACCAATACCCAGAAAATCACCGCTAAGTTCAGATACAGAACTGATATCAAATGGTTATCATTTTACAACAGTTAATAATGTTATCTGCTTTTAATAAATACACTACACGTTTCAGTATTCATAATTTTAACTCTATTATTGCTTTTTCATAAAATCATTATAAAACGAGACCGAAATTCCCTAGAACCCTTTCGATACCTTTGTCGATACTACCAATGCCACGCTAGATATAATTCCGATACAATCAGTATAATTCCGATACGATAGGAATTATACCAATAGTATCTGTAGCTATATCCGAAAAAATATCAATATATACCGATAGTATCGGTATATTCAGATACTATCGGTATATACCGATACTATCGGTATATCTATATCCCGATGCTATTGGTATTATCCCACAGTATCGAAATATACCAAGAGTATCGGAACATACCGATAGTATCGGAACATACCAATAGTACCGGAATATCTACTATCCAGTGGTATCAGACAGACAAACAAATGACAGTAAATATAGAGGCTAGTGAACAAAGAGGGCAACCGACTATGATTAGTTGACACAAGTGCCATAGCTTGGTGCAGGTGCCATAGCTTGGTGAAAGTGCAATAGCTTGGTGAAAGTGAAATAGCTTGGTGCAAGTGCAATAGCTTGGTGAAAGTGCAATAGCTTGGTGCAAGTGCAATAGCTTGGTGAAAGTGCAATAGCTTGGTGAAAGTGAAATAGCTTGGTGCAAGTGCAATAGCTTGGTGCAAGTGCAATAGCTTGGTGAAAGTGAAATAGCTTGGTGCAAGTGCAATAGCTTGGTGCAGGTGCAATAGCTTGGTGAAAGTGCAATAGCTTGGTGCAGGTGCAATAGCTTGGTGCAAGTGCAATAGCTTGGTGCAGGTGCCATAGCTTGGTGCAGGTGCAATAGCTTGGTGAAAGTGCAATAGCTTGGTGCAAGTGCAATAGCTTGGTGAAAGTGCAATAGCTTGGTGCAAGTGCAATAGCTTGGTGCAGGTGCCATAGCTTGGTGCAGGTGCAATAGCTTGGTGAAAGTGCAATAGCTTGGTGCAAGTGCCATAGCTTAGTGCAAGTGCAATAGCTTGGTGAAAGTGCAATAGCTTGGTGCAGGTGCAATAGCTAGGTGCAAGTGCAGTGCACTTACAACCAGTGCAATGCCCTTACAACCAGTACAACTAACTAACTATTTCCACCACATCAAAATACAAAGGGTACAACAGTGTCTAGGTAACTATCTATGACGCCCCCACTAGATGCTTGCTAGTCTGAGTCACACTTGACAGAGCCAGTGGTAACAATCAATTGTTAATGTAGAGAAATGAAGTTACTGATAGAACATAAAGTCTTTAACACGTTCATGTTACGTATTATAAATCAGCCTGTATTTGTTCATCACGTTTTACATGTTCTAATGAAAAAAAAAAAACTGAAAAGAGTCACTGCATTATGCTAATTTCACAAATCATTTTTCTAATTTTCTATTATTTTCAAATTTTATAACTTTGTCGTCGTGTACCCAGACCAATTTTTAAAATATCCACAAACATTAGAATTAGCAAAGTTTCTTACTGAGAATTAGTAAACTGTGAAAAGACACTTTTATTTGACCGTACAATGTTCATATAAGCCGCAACAGTGGAATATTATTGTTGGTACACGTGTCCCGATACGCAGTTGACATGTTCTATAGTTCTACACATTGAAGTTTCGAGTAACAAAATAAGAATATAAGCACAGTATTCAGCTTAGAATAGTAAAAGGTCATCAACATCAAAGTGGGTCAAGTTGCACGTGCGATGAATGCACACTATCAAAACATGAACAAACATTGACATTAAAACAGTTTGCCAGGTGGAAATCTCAACCGGTAATTCAGTCGCATCCGGTAATTGAAAATGAACCCCGCAAAAAGCTTTCACTTTCTAACATGTAAGAGTAGATTATTCAAAGCCATAATAGAGGAGTTACTTTAAGACATCTGTGTACAACTGGAAACTGTAATATTTTAATTAATAGAAACGATAAGTTTAGCGAAACATCAAATAATATTTTCCCTTTCATCTCTAAAAGTTATGGTGGGGCCATAGAAGATTGAGAGGGGAAGGTTTCCTCTTAATATTCTATGGCCCCACCATAATCTTCCCGTATCATTCCTCTATGACCTCACTATCACTTTCCCTCCTAATCTTCTCTAGTCCCACCATAATTTTCCACCGGGTATGACGTTAACAGAGAAAATGCCTGTAAAAGTGAGAGCAAATCGTGACCTAGATTGGGGTGAGGGTATTAAAGAAATCGATTAGTTAGATGACGCCGGTACGCTAGTCTAGCGTGGAGAGAGGGAACGTCTAGAGTGGAAAGAGGGAACGTCTAGAGTGGAGAGAGGGAACGTCTAGAGTGGAGAGAGGGAACGTCTAGAGTGGAGAGAGGGAACGTCTAGAGTGGAGAGAGGGAACGTCTAGAGTGGAGAGAGGGAACGTCTAGAGTGGAGAGAGGGAACGTCTAGAGTGGAGAGAGGGAACGTCTAGAGTGGAGAGAGGGAACGTCTAGAGTGGAGAGAGGGAACGTCTAGAGTGGAGAGAGGGAACGTCTAGAGTGGAGAGAGGGAACGTCTAGAGTGGAGAGAGGGAACGTCTAGAGTGGAGAGAGGGAACGTCTAGAGTGGAGAGAGGGAACGTCTAGAGTGGAGAGAGGGAACGTCTAGAGTGGAGAGAGGGAACGTCTAGAGTGGAGAGAGGGAACGTCTAGAGTGGAGAGAGGGAACGTCTAGAGTGGAGAGAGGGAACGTCTAGCGTGGAGAGAGGGAACGTCTAGAGTGGAGAGAGGGAACGTCTAGAGTGGAGAGAGGGAACGTCTAGAGTGGAGAGAGGGAACGTCTAGAGTGGAGAGAGGGAACGTCTAGAGTGGAGAGAGGGAACGTCTAGAGTGGAGAGAGGGAACGTCTAGAGTGGAGAGAGGGAACGTCTAGAGTGGAGAGAGGGAACGTCTAGCGTGAAGAGGGAGAACGTCTAGCGTGAAGAGGGGGAACGTCTAGCGTGAAGAGGGGGAACGTCTAGCGTGAAGAGGGGGAACGTCTAGCGTGAAGAGGAGGAACGTCTAGCGTGAAGAGGAGGAACGTCTAGCGTGAAGAGGAGGAACGTCTAGCGTGAAGAGGGGGAACGTCTAGCGTGAAGAGGGGGAACGTCTAGCGTGAAGAGGGGGAGCGTTTAGCGTGAAGAGGGGGAGCGTCTAGCGTGAAGAGGGGGAGCGTCTAGCGTGAAGAGGGGGAGCGTCTAGCGTGAAGAGGGGGAGCGTCTAGCGTGAAGAGGGGGAGCGTCTAGCGTGAAGAGGGGGAGCGTCTAGCGTGAAGAGGGGGAGCGTCTAGCGTGAAGAGGGGGAGCGTCTAGCGTGTAGAGGGGGAACGTCTAGCGTGTAGAGAGGGAACGTCTAGCGTGTAGAGAGGGAACGTCTAGCGTGAAGAGGGGGAACGTCTAGCGTGAAGAGGAAGAACGTCTAGCGTGAAGAGGGGGAACGTCTAGCGTGAAGAGGGGGAACGTCTAGCGTGAAGAGGGGGAACGTCTAGCGTGAAGAGGGGGAACGTTTAGCGTGAAGAGGGGGAACGTCTAGCGTGAAGAGGGGGAACGTTTAGCGTGAAGAGGGGGAACGTCTAGCGTGAATAGGGGGAACGTCTAGCGTGAAGAGGGGGAACGTCTAGCGTGAAGAGGGGGAACGTCTAGCGTGGAGACAAGAAACGTCTAAAGCAGGGGCCTCCACAGCGGTCGATAATATTTTTAATCTTCTAGTTATTAATGGGAAAATATAGTCTTTATTAGGAAAATATTCACAGGAGGGTCAAAATGGGGTCGACAATTGCCAAGGAGCAGCAATTGAACATTCCTGTTGGTCGATGATAGGCAAATACCCTAGAAGGGGGTAAACGAGATAAAAAAATTGGGGACTTTTGGTATAGTGTTTGGCATATTGATGAACTTTTTCCCATTCTCATCAAACACAGTCGAAAAATTAAAATTGACAATCATCATCCATCCTTCATCGGACATATACTATTCAGATATCAGAATACTGTACTTCATTAAAATGAACTACTATACTCAAAAAAAAAAGCAATGCTATATTCACTCAACTCTTTATTAGATAATAGGAATAAAACATTTTGATGATTAATAAATGACCAGAAAAGATTATGCCTAAATTCCACTGCATAGATTATTAGATGGTTGGATTAAGATTAATTATAATCCATACGTAGTTCTATGTCAGTTGTAGATAGGGCAGACTAGGATCAAAGTCAAGGTTATTTTATACATAGTAACTAGGCTGTAGACACCTACTCAGTCACATGACATACCGTCACATTTAATAACATATCATTTGGCTCAATCAACGCACTACACAGAACATTATTATTGGGGTTGTGGCAATATGCTTTAAAATCATGGTTCTTAAAGAGCATCACAGACGAAATGAAATGGTATCGAATACTATATACCGCTGGTGTAGAACCATTCAATACTCTTTAATTCTCTCCTACAATATTTTCTCAATGATTTTAAAAGCCTATTGTCACAACCCTAGTAAATATACACTGAATGTGTCATTTTACTTGAAACGTTGAAGACTTATAAGGTTATTGATTGTAGTTCATGGGAGAGAGAGAGAGAGAGGGGGGGGGGGGGGTGTGTGTTAAGAGTGACCTATGTACGCACATAGATTCAACATTTACAAGTGAAGAATAGTGTAGTAACTATTTATGATATTCTATTGTGTAGATGAGTTTAAAGTTAATTAAAATTTAGTGAGAAATTGATATTAGCTAAAAATTTACAACCTATTGATATATTGGACAGGAAGTTATGGTGGGGCCATAGAAGATTAATAGAGAATTATGGTGGGGCCATAGAAGATTAAGAGAGAGTTATGGTGGGGCCATAGAAGATTAAGAGAGATTTATGGTTGGGCCATAGAAGATTAAGAGAGTTATGGTGGGGCCATAGAAGATTAAGAGAGATTTATGGTTGGGCCATAGAAGATTAAGAGAGTTATGGTGGGGCCATAGAAGATTAATAGAGTTATGGTGGGGCCATAGAAGATTAATAGAGAATTATGGTGGGGCCATAGAAGATTAAGAGAGAGTTATGGTGGGCCATAGAAGATTAATAGAGTTATGGTGGGGCCATAGAAGATTAAGAGATTTATGGTGGGGCCATAGAAGATTGAGAGAGTTATGGTGGGGCCATAGTAAATTGAGAGACGTGCCACAGTAGTTATCGTTGGCTCACCATAACTCATAGTAACAATGACTGAATTGATTAGCAGGGAGATAAGGTAGCTAACACTTGTGACAGGTGTTAGCTGTGACAAATGCAAACCAGTTTTAGAAACACATGTGGTAACTGAGTCTGACATTGATATGTTAAACTAGAGTGTTATTTAGAGGCACTTGCACTTTCAATATTAAAAGGAAATAGGCAGAGGAATGTACCCAGAGAGGAAGTTATGGTGGAGCCATAGAGGATTGAGAGGGGAAACCCCCTATTAAAAAATAACCAAAGTGAAGTTATGGTGGGGCCATAGAAGATTAAGATGGGTCAGCCTATTAGAAAATACCCTGGGAGAAAGTTATGGTGGGCCATAGGCCAAGAGATAATTAAACAGCCCCTCTCAATCTTCTATGGCCCCAGCATATCTTCCCATGCATCTGGAACTTAATATCTAGTTCAGAAGACCAGAAGTATGGATAGTTAAATTATAGAAATATTGAAACTAGAACACGTTAAATTTAAGGGGAGAGTACACCACACCATTTACAGTCAAATCAACGACAAAAAACTACAGTGCCTCTTCTCTGATAGTACATCATCACAGTGACTCTTTTCTCTGATAGTACATCATCACAGTGTCTCTTTTCTCTGATAGTACATCACCACAGTGACTCTTTTCTCTGATAGTACATCATCACAGTGACTCTTTTCTCTGATAGCACATCATCACAGTGACTCTTTTCTCTGATAGCACATCATCACAGTGACTCTTTTCTCTGATAGTACATCATCACAGTGACTTTTCTCTGATAGTACATCATCACAGTGACTCTTTTCTCTGATAGTACATCATCACAGTGACTCTTTTCTCTGATAGTACATCACCACAGTGACTCTTTTCTCTGATAGTACATCATCACAGTGACTCTTTTCTCTGATAGTACATCATCACAGTGACTCTTTTCTCTGATAGTACATCATCACAGTGACTCTTTTCTCTGATAGTACATCATCACAGTGACTCTTTTCTCTGATAGTACATCATCACAGTGACTCTTTTCTCTGATAGTACATCATCACAGTGACTCTTTTCTCTGATAG
>CANNZV010001456.1:89581-110795 GCA_947561585.1 Caprella mutica | reverse complement strand
CACAGTGACTCTTTTCTCTGATAGTTCATCATCACAGTGACTCTTTTCTCTGATAGTACATCATCACAGTGACTTTTCTCTGATAGTACATCATCACAGTGACTCTTTTCCTCTGATAGTATCATCACAGGTGACTCGTTCCTCTGATAGTACATCATCACAGTGACTCTTTCCTCTGATAGTACATCATCACAGTGACTCTTTCCTCTGATAGTACATCATCACAGTGACTCTTTCTCTGACTAGTACATCATCACAGTGACTCTTTTCTCTGGTAGTACATCATCACAGTGACCTCCTTCCTCTGATAGTACATCATCACAGTGACTCCTTCCTCTGATAGTAGCTACATCATCACAGTGACTCTTTCCTCTGATAGTACATCATCACAGTGACTTTTCTCTGATAGTACACCATCACAGTGACTCGTTTCTCTGATAGTACATCATCACAGTGACTTTTTCTCTGATAGTACATCATCACAGTGACTCTTTTTCTCTGATAGTACATCATCACAGTGACTCTTTTCTCTGATAGTACATCATCACAGTGACTTTTAGTTAGTATTTTTGTTGCAAAAGCTTACTGTCCAGTTTCCCTTAATTATTATAATTTGTATGGGTAGCTTAGGTAGCTACCCACTATACTATAGCCTAAATTAAAAAGTGAAATGTATAGTGCATGGCATCAAATAAACAAAAAGTAGGTTAAGAAACTCAGGAATCAATGTTATTCATTATATATAATTCTATTTATTTTAACATGAATATTAACTATCTTAAATTGAATATTAATTAATTTATATTGATTGATGTTTAATTAATTTGAACATTATAACTTTTAAATTAAAACTTTTTAATTGATATTCATTTATTTTAATTAGACTGTAAAATGGTGCAGTTAATAATATTGATAGCTACTATTGAGAACACATTCTTAATTGGCAAGTACACTAGTAACCCAGTCTGCAAAGCATGCACAATCAGTCTCCAGATATATAATTCTTGGTGCAATTTCTCTTCAAAGATTTCCAAATTTCTCTCCAAAATGGCCAAAAATCTCAAATAATTGCATGTAAACATAGGAATTAATTAGGAAATGGTCGCCAGATAATTCAGGAGACTAATTTCAAGGCCTCAATAGTCGCCGGATAAAATTCACAACTTCATGCATCTTTTGCAGACTGGCTAGTAACTAATGATATTTTTGTACTCACTTGGTAGGTGTTATCGAAAGAATCATACATAAACCGTGTGATGAGGGAAGTTTTTCCAACTGAAAAATAAGAAAAGAAATTTATGTTATTGGTACACAATTGCAATACTTAAATGATTATCTATGTAGCTAGCTACTTTACAGGAGCTAAACTATACTGAAATGAATTTCAGAAATTTAAAAAAAAATCGCATCACAATGTATATCTCATGCGCGTTTGAGTGATCTGACATATCAACCGATTTCGCTGCGCAATCTATTGATCAATAGTTTGCGCAGCCATCGCTCGAGTGCTGCGTGTTCGAATGATATGATATTTTTAGTTTGTACATCTAATTGGCACTTTTTATCGCAGATATCAATCGATAGCGCAACCATCGATTGATTTCTGCGCTTTAGAATGATACGGATTTTCTTATTTCAATCATTTGATTAATTGTTTTGCTTATAATGGATTTTTTTTTGTCTTTTTCAAAGATTTTTTTATATTTAATAAGGCAAATATCAGTCGATTATTGCGAGTTTGAATGATATGAATTTGGTAAGTTTATGCATCTAATTATTATTACATTTAATAGGGAAAACATCAATCAATTGTTAAGCGTTTGAATGATATGAATTTGTTAATTTATGCATCTAAATGTTACATTTCACAGAGTAACCACCAACAGACTGCCGCGCGTTTGAATGATAAGGATTTTTTGATGCATAAACTTAACAAATCCTTATCTTTCAAACGAGCAACAATCGATTGATGTTTGTCTTATTAAATATAAAAAATCAGTATGACAAAATTTCCATTAAAAACCATACAATTAATTAAATAATAAAATAAGGAAATCCGTAACATTCGAACAAGCAGAAATCAATCGATGGCTGCTCAAACTATTGATCAATAGATTGCGCAGCAAAATTGTTAGATATTGCAGATCACTCAAACGCGCGTGATATATACATTGTGAAGAGAACAAGAAATAAATATTTTGTTTTGTATCCATGATACCTGCAGGTATCATGGATGACTATAGTCACCAGTCAGCTGAAGATTTTCTAGTAAAATACCACCCTGGCAACTTCAGTGGACTGAACTAAGTTGTAAAACATAAATAACAAATAGGTTAGTCAAAATATAGTCTCAAACGCATCTGACATGAAACTTAATGAGGTTTTCAGGTGGGAAAACTTCATCTTGGGAGTCAATTGTCACTTTAAATATATCTAAATGTGGCAATATAATTCCAGTAACCTGTAAGACCATTTCATTTTCACACTTTTCCTGTCACGTTTAGAAACAATGGTCATCATCAATCTTTCCCAGTTAATTAGTGGTATAATACCTTCATAGATTATTCAAGCAAGACCATTATGATGAAATTCATCTCTCTTCGGTGTCTTATAACATATTCATGTTACCTAGATTACAGGAATAATGGTTTTAAGTATCATAATCGCCCTCCGATTTTGGAACTCCGATTCCCGATACTTTGAAATAAACTATTATCCTGATACAATTCCGATTAATCGTCCCATCACTAGTAAAAATAACTTCAAGTCATGTCTTGCTGTTATATTATACTTATATATTACTGATTTTATAAAAGTGTGGGGTGTGCTATCAAATGAAACTACTCTTGATATTTTCAAGTATTTTGAACAAAATGATTGGTAGCTATGATCCTTCAAAGGAGGTTCTCTATAGCAATTTTACTTGAAATACTATATCACTGATATCCACGTGATACAAACCCCATATTTGTCACATCAGAGGATTTTCTTGTAATATTTAGTAATTTTCAACTCTACTATAATAGCATTAATTAGTATCTCGGTGCTCTCTACAGGTATAAGGTGAATGACTGTGCCAAACTGCGCACACCTCGCTAATCGCTACGTACAGCGAGACTAACATCATCCATATAACAGTAATACCAAGGATAAATTTGTTTCTTCTATTACATACTTGTTATTTATTATTTTAAGTGGATGATTATTCATTTATTATCTTCGCAGAATGTGGAAAGGTTATATTTTAGGATGGCATATATTCATTCATCATCTTGTTATTCGCATACTGAAAAAGTGTTCTAACCGAATTGCCTGAAATTTAGTGAAAAGATTGGTAACTCAGATATGTCTAACTGGCTCAAATTTTGAAATAATTTCTATGTAAATTTTGGCTTGAAATCTTCAAAAAAATGAGTCAAATTGGCTTGGAACCAAGGATCAGAATTTTTGGGCAATTTTGGCTCAAAAATTGACTTACAATTTTCTAGCCTCTGAAACAGTGGAACATGGACCCTATAAAAAGAAAGTTTCCACAAAACAACAAATGTTATTCTTGAAGAACAAGGCCTTTTGGGCTTTTACTTATATAAAGTGTCAAATGACAAATGTTAGAGGCTGACCTAAAGCACAAATTTACCTAACTGTTTAACCACAGGAAAACTAATAAAAATCATAGTCTGAAAACAATTAATAGCACTTCTTTTTATATATAACATTTCAATATAGGGTGAAGTCAGACTGTCAGTCTGTATTCAGTGCACAAAATTTCACTGACTTTTTGAAAAAGCTGAAAAAATCGACCATAAATTTCCACTAATTTGGCTGATCCATCATCATTTTACCTATTTTTCCACCGAAAATTAATGGTAACAAGGAATGAATAGATAAAAATCCACCGACTTTACCAGAATATTATTTTCAATGGAGAAAAATTCTACTGACAAGTTGGTGGAATTTATCATGAAATACAGTCTGGGGGTGAAACAGGTAAATTGCGGCTCTGTAACTAACAGCGGCCTTTAACCACAGAACACTAATAAAAATAGTAATTAGTAGCTACAAACTTACAAAGTTAATACACATTATACTAATAATATGGTGCTAGGAAAATTGCCATCGGGAAGATTGCCACCAGGAAAACTGCCACTGGGAAAATTGCCACTGAGGAAGATTGCCACTGAGGAAGATTGCCACTGAGGAAGATTGCCACTGAGGAAAATTGCCACTGAGGAAAATTGCCACTGAGGAAAATTGCCACTGAGGAAAATTGCCACTGAGGAAAATTGCAACTGAGGAAAATTGCCACTGAGGAAAATTGCCACTGAGGAAAATTGCAACTCTACATATATAAATTCATACTGATTTTTTCTCGAAAATCACAAAAATCATAGGTACTGGATGCAATGTTGATCAGAATTTAATATATAAGAATTTTTACAATGTATACATCTCATTTTGACAAGTTATACGATCTAAGTGAATTCTTCCGTCGGTGGATGTGAGTGTGCTGATACACAATTAATTCTTAGCTTTATGTGTTTAATCATTCCTTGAAGAGGTTAAACCATTTAAAGGTTTTCTACTCTAGTAGTTTGTCGTCAAGTTATTTTCTATGGTTCACAAGTGCATTCTATTGTACACAGTACTTAATAATGTTAGAGACAAAAAAAAAATCTTGAATTAAACTGCTTATAACTTTGGAATAAATCAAAATATTTTAATTCTTTTTGTATTATATTTAGATTTTTTTTTAATCACTTTGGCAAATGACTTCAAATTGGTAATATGTTTCTTTTTCAGCATTATGGTGAAAAATAGCTATAAAGGTTATCACAAAACTGTTTTCCAGGAAACAGTTATACAAAAGCTTAAAACTATTGTTTTTTATTATATAATAACAATATTATCATAACATAACACTGAGAGAATTATAATATTACCAATTTCACGTCATTTGCTAGACTCTAGAGTGATACGAAACTCTTTTTTTGAACTTAATGCAATAAAAAGAATTAAAATATATTTATTTACAGCCCTTGGTACACTGATATTAGAAAAAACTTCAAAAAAGTAAAGGTGTTAGTTTTTCTTTATAATTAATAAATAAACATATTGCTAAATTTACGTATAGCATAAATATTAATTATTTTTGCTATATGTAAATTTAGCAATATGTTTAACACCACTAACTTAGTGGTGTTGCAATTGTGTTGCAAAATGATAAAAAAAAACTTAATAGAAAAGAAACAAAACATTTCATAAATTTCCAGTAATTTGCCTGATCCACCAACATTTTACCTATTTTTCCACCGAACATTAATGGTAACATAGGAATAAATAGCTAAAAATCCACCGACTTTGCCAGAATATTATTTTCAATGGAGAAAAATTCCACCGACATGTCAGTGGAATTTACCACGAAATACAGACTGGCGGCTGCGCTACTTTTGATAGCTATGCCATTTTTAATGTAATTTCAGTTCAGAATGTTTTAGAGACTCTCTTCGCAATTAAAATCGCAATTAAAACTAAAAGGGCCGCAATTTACCTGTGTGACCCTAGTTAAGTTAAGTAAGTTAATGGTAACACTTAACTGTTAAGTTGTTAATAGAATAGTAGTCACTAGTCAACTGATTACAGATTACTGATGTTAAATTTGCAATTCAACCATTAAGTGTTAAGCAGTAATCTAATTACATACATGTGCTCTAATTAGCTAGAGTATGTTATTTTGAACTGTAACTCTTTAATTAAATAATTATCTAGGTACTTAACTGTTAAACACTAGCTATATAAACAGGCTACAGTAACTGTGAATGATAATTGATTCAACTTACCACTTTGTTCGCCTAAAAATACTAGTTTGAATTTCCTTAAAGGATTACCGAATTCGCCCGACATGGACATTGTGTTATCTTGAGTTATTAAATAAATTTTGCAGAAATTTCACCGATCGAGATCAGTCGGAAATGTCAACAAACACCACAGCGCACGATTTTGACACACCCACACCAGATGACAGTCAGCCACGTACTAATGATTTCAGGGGTGCCAATCTATACTTTGTAAAATAAGAAGTAATGAATCAAAATATAGGGGTTTTAAAGTTTACTAATTCATACTGAATACATTAATGAACATTCCCCTTTTTTAAAAGATTAGATTCAATTCAAAGATGTTATTTATTTTAAGATTTATTATATGTTTTAATATTAATGAAGAGATCTGGTCCATTATTTTGACAGTACAACGATGCAAGAATGCAAATTAATTTGCAAATAATCAGCTATAAAAAAAGTACATTAAACTATGATTTCAGGACAGACACCAAGCAAAAGGCTCAATAGAACTGTCAAGGTGCGGTCACAAAAGAATATAAAATCGAACAATAAAATAATTTATGATTTTGAATGGTAGGTACATTCTCTAAGTCATGGAATAACGTAATTAGGGTCTTTCCCATTTGACGACCCCCACCAGATTTAATTTAAATTAATTTTTATATATGTATTTTTGTCCATAGAATCCGAAAATCAAAACAGTTTTTTGTAGAAACTAATAGTTTTCGAGGTATGAGTTATTTATTTCCTATGTGTTACTGAAGGATTGAAAACTTTGAAAAAACTCGTGTTTTCATTGACAATTTATTACTTCAATGCTGATATATGTGTAATGGGGGGCGTGCCGCCCCCCATATCCCCTGCCAGAACATTAAACAATCATGAAGTGTGCAGTACAACAAACTAGCGGATACAACAATCTGCATTAAGGTTATCTTTGACAAAGAAGCGTGAAAACACGAGTTTTTTCAAAGTTCTCAATCCTTCAGTAATACATATGAAATAAATAACTTTAAACCCTCATATCTCTAAAACTATTAGTTTTTACAAAAAACGGTTTTGATTTTCGGATTTTAAGGACAAAAAAACATATAAAAAAGTAATTTGAATTAAATTTGGTGGGGGTCGTCAAATTGTAAAGACCCCCGTAATTAATTTAGCGTAGAATATAAAATAACACATTTTTCATTCATCCATCGAGAAATTATCCCTAGATTATCACGATATAACCCATTACATTTTCAGAATATCTTCTTAAAAATCAATTTGGTATACAGTATTATATATTTTAATAGTGGTTAATTGAATATTAAAACATAACTCAGTAAGCCTATAATCGTTGTTTTAGAAGTTTCCTGATGTGCTCGATATCTTCATCTATTGACTCTCAGTCCTGACTATTACTCGTTTGTAGAATATTTATTTTAAATTATTGTTATATGTAACCATCAACAAAAACTGTAGGCTGTTATTGATATTTTAAGGAGTGGTCAATCTGGGGTGCTTGAATTCGAATTAGTATTAGGATCAGCCACATCATGTATACATCATAAAGCTAATCATATGCTTCTGCTTTATAGGCAGTTTTCCTCTTATTAACAAATTTTCTCTAAATTATTAATTGTGCTTATTGATAGGAGACAATAAATAGATTAAGTACAATAAATTATTAATTTTTAGACTTGGTTAGTCTCCTAGGTTGTGACAGGTAATAAGAGGGAGAAAGAGACTATAAAGTAGAACTCCTCTATAGTGAATGAGTTAGGATGTAGCCAGAATAGGAACAATTTTTTTAGTCTGCCATAAATTGGCCTTCAGTTTTTAGAAAACTGAAGGCTATTTTAGGGCAGACTAAATAAAATATGTTCACTATACACACTACATTCTAACTCATTCACTATAGAGGAGTTCTACAGTACAAATAATGTATTGGTGACTTGTAGATTTAGTTAATTTGAAACTTTTGGCAGTCAACATATGGATCCTTCCACTGTTCCAGGTCAAGCTCTCGACAAGACTTTGATTGGTTGGCTGTTCGGGTTGTGAATTACGGTCATCAAAAACTTCTCTATTTTCTGAAATCTTAGCAGTAGCTACAGTGAAACTCCTGAGTTATGAAGTATTGATTCATCCATAACTCGAAGCCACTTCGTATATCACGTGCACTAGATAGTTTTCAATTATTAAAATCATAGAAAACTATGGCCATTGAGGGATAACTATGACACAATTTTTAACGTATATTATTTTCTATGATTTAAACATAGAAAACTACTTCATAACTCAAGCGCATTTCATTATTCAGGTCCTTCATAACTCATGAATTCTACTGTACTAATAGCACAGTTCACAGTTTGAAGGATATAGGCACACCATCACAAAACATCAATCACTCTTGATGCAATGTTTCTTCAAGTTTTCCAGTACCAATGTCAAACATTAGTCATATTCCCTCATTCATGTTCCAAAACATTTTAGTCCTCTACCTTCGAAAAATAGATTATGTACTATCATGGAGAAGAAATATTCCATGTTGTTAATTCCACAAATCCCAGTGCTCTAATTTGTCGTTTTAAAATATCTACAAGCATTCTTTTCGGAAATGTGTGAAGATGATTGCGAAGCACTTTTCTTAGAATGTGGCTAGTACATTACCAACATTTAAATTAATGTTTTCATAAAAAGATGTCTTTGTTGAAGATTGTTGGTAAAGAATAATAATTATTTTCTATAGCTGCAGATTAGTTTCCCTAAATTGTGAACTTAATTTGAAGTTGTGGTTATAAAACAATCATAAACATTAGCCTATAAAAAAGTTTTTAAATTTAATGAAGTTTTAATGAAGAGTACCTACCTGCTAGATCAGAGGGTTCAGTCTGAAGATCATAACACTTCATAATCCTAATTGTGTTTAATGAATTGTTTGGAATAATATTATTCCAAACATATAATTATTCATATTATTTCTTTCCACATGAAATGGCAGAAAGAACAACCAACAAGATTACTTCCACAGGCGAGTCATCACAAATTCAAAAGTATTCAAACAATTCCACTATAAGGGTAAGTTTCTATTTATCGGACAGTTCCAAATTTTTGATCATATAAGAAAAAATATATAATTTTACAATTAAAATGTAAATGATGTATTTTTTCTCATATGTGGAACCGTCCAATCAACTGTTATTAAAGAGATCATGCTTGGTTCTTATTAGCAGTGGTTCTTAAAGTGGGGCACCTGGCACCCCTTTGGAGCCTGGAATGTTTATAGGCGGTGGCTGGGAATTGGTATAGCTTTTTATATGTTAGTTGATAAGTTCGGTTCTTGCTATTAATACCATGCAGAATATACATGAAGTACATTTGTCTTTTTCTCACATTATAAAAACAAAATATACTTATGGGTAATTGTATCTTTTCAATTTATTTCAATGTAATACAATGCTCAAGAGGTGCCTGAGAAACGCAAGGTGTATGCGAGAAAAACTTTAAGAACCACTGCTGTATAGGATCATCTCACAGCACTCGGAAAAGTGGGTGTTAGTTACCACAGGTCATGAACTAATATAACCTCTAGAACTTCTGATTGACCTATCATGACCTATATTGACACTCATTTACTGAGGGCGTTCCTTAAACCTCAAAATTTTTCAAATTAAGTTATCAGCCACAACATGGGTAAACACTCAATTTCAATAAAATATAAAATTGAATTAATGGTTATTAAAACCACCAACATCTATCAAAAGTAGAATAATTTATTGCCCTATCTTTCCGCAGACGCCATGTGTCTCATAATATTACTCAAGAGCTTCTCCAGTTTCTTCAGATCTTCATGACTGTCTGTCTTGTACTTCAAAACCTGAAATTGAACAAGCTATTACTATCATAAATAGTGGAGTCTAATATAAGAAAAAATAATAACCCTATCTCTTGCACACGCAATCAATTAATTCGTAGATGCACAGCACAATGGACCAATTGCACATAACTTCTATACAGGGCTGTGGAGTTGGAGCTGTGTAGTCGGAGTCAAAGCCTTTTTTGGTGGAGTTGGAGTCAGGAGTCGAAAATTTGTACTGACTCCCAACTCCAAGCTATAGATATACAAAAATTTAGATCCATTTTATTTGTTGTTAATCATGTTAAATATCTCATAAGAACTAATAACTGCTCATAGATATGAATTAGATCAATATTTATAGTCTAAGCATTCAAATGACTCAATATGGCTTATAAAAATACTGTAAAACTGTTTGTTGGAGTCGGAGTTGTGGAGTCGGTAAAATTCTTTATAAAGGAGTCGGAATCGATAAATTCTTTATAAAGCAGTCGGAGTTGGAATCGATAAATTCTTTATAAAGCAGTCGGAGTTGGAATCGATAAATTCTTTATAAAGCAGTCGGAGTCGAACATTTATTATACCGACTCCGCAGCCCTGCTTATATAGTACCCTTACCTAATTTTTAGCTAAATCCAGCTAGTATAAGGATATTAGACTATTAAGGATTATCAAATTCTAATACGGGTGATCAGAAATGCACTGGTACAATACTGATAGAAGTTACCTACAATTATTATGACTACTTTCTTTTAAATCAACAAGAATAAATAGATTATGCAAGATAAAATCACCTTACGACAAAATGAATTACACCAAGTAGCTACTTGCATAATTACGGTAAGAGAAACCAAATGGTTAATACTTAACCAAATTATAGATTCTTCATTGAATATTTAGAAAGCTAAAGCTATAATACTATTAATAAACTAAAGTATAATTTACTTCACATATTTTTAAACTACCATTTTTGGGAGTTTTGTAATCATACTAAATAATAAAATAAAATACTACTTCATAGACATAAACTATGGTCTACCTAATCATTATATCACATCAGCTGTACATTATATCAGGTACAAAAACTTATAACTTAACAAGTTCATAGAAGAAAGTTCAAATTTCTCAATGTGAAACATTTTAAAAAAATTTACAAGAATTTACACAAAAGGTTTGATTGGTCAGGTGGTATCTTACTGCTTTAAATCTGGCAACAAGATAGTATTTTCAATTGATATTACAACTAAATTCAATAAACACTATTCAAAAATGGTATCTATATGTTCTATCATCAATAAAATTGTATATTAGGATATAGCTATAGTAGCTAAATAATAATGGGAAATTTTATAATTTACATCAACTTACGATTTTGTTAACACTTTCACCGCAACTCAAGAAATGCCAAACCAACAACATTGTTATATTTGAAGACATGTACAGTTGTTTTATTTGTTTTTAACATATTTTTCTGATATTTCCAGTTATATAGATGTAATATATTTTTACAAATTATATATTGCAATTTATATTCCTTAGTTTTCCAAAACTGGTCTTTAAAAGTATTCAATATATGTTGTAGAAAATTCAATTTTTAAAATTTATTAAAAAGTGTTCTCGTGTACCACTGGTGGTACATGATGCCGGTTGAGCTAGTCAGCTGTGCACCACGTGTGGCGTACGTTGCGGTGAAGTGTTAAGCTAGAGAATAGTTACTTATTTCTATGTAAATTTCATCTGGTTTGCGCTGTAAAGAACGGTTAACTTTTAACCCTCACTAATTGGTTGTGATAAATTCAAATAGTCTACAGAAGCGATTCCCAGACTTTCATTTTTCACAAACCTGAACTGAAAATTACAGAAGATCCACGGACCACTTTTCATATCTATAACTTATAGTGCTTATACTTCGGGAAATGAATACATACATATATGGTCTAGTGCAGTGGTGAATAAGTGAAGTAAATACATTGAAACATCACTTTGATAATAAAAGGAGATTATATAACTAATGAAAATAGTCGAAAATGCCACAAACCAAGACGAGTTTGCTCTGGTTGAAAGGTTTGCAGCGAAACTGTTCTACAGGATGATAGGAATACTTCGATGTCAAAAAAATAAAGAAAGAATAAAATGAATGGGAAGAATGTTACTTAAAATGATCTCCTCTACGCACCACTGTGTCATCTGTGACTTTAGCTATAAGGCTGCAGTGACTGTGGTCATATTTGATGGAGCATCTGGTCTGAAAGAAAAGTTTCTATTTTAGTTTAAAAATTTGGAACAAATATTTAAGCAAAGTTTAAGTAATATTATGGTAATTTTAACTTATTTATTATGTAACAATTTTTATCTCAAAAAAATTATTTGAAAGCTTAAATACAATAACCTAAATGTAACATTATAATTCATTTCATTGAAGTAATATGTGGATTGTTACGGTTGATGTACCGACACCATAACTATAAAAGATATGAGTAGCTATCGATATTTGGTTTGGATATCTGCCGATAATATAAATCACCGATAGTTAGGTATTCTGATAGCTAGGTCTAAATTTCATTCTATTTAAAAATGAAATGTAGAGATTAATTTTCTGATCTGATACAGATACCTAAAAATATGGCCGATATAATGAGTAGCTACTGATACCGATAGTATCTGAACATCCCTAATTTTTACCTATTATCAAATATTATATTTTTCATTTCATTATTAATTATTTCATCTTATTTATATTTCATATCAATTATCTTATGTAGCTATACCTTCATAGGTGCGTTGATGTAAATGTTCTCTGCTCCTCTTTCAAAATCTTCATATGAATCTACATACACCATCTTTATTCAGTGAGTTGAATGTGTAATTAAAATGCGTACAGCAGAAAGAGTTTCTGAAAATATAATTCTTATAGTTAATTGTAGGTATACTTCAAATTCATTTTTTACATAGACTAACACAGTTAGGGTAAGTTACAAATTACCAGTCAGTTCAACATCGGTAATCACAAAAAAAGGGTACAGTAATAATTTTTATTTGGTAGCCAAATAAAATCAAAATCTCACACCATAAGCTGAATAGCTGATAAGCATTAAGCAATGGTGACAGATTTAATCCATTCAAATAATAAATATTAGATTAAATATGAAAAGAATTTATGATAAACCCCTTCATTTCGGGGTTTATAATCTTCATTTCGGTATTTAGTCACTTCATTTCGGTATTTAGTCACTTCATTTCAGGGTTTATAATCTTCATTTTGGTATTTACTATTTAGTCACTTCATTTCAATTTCAGGGTTTATAATCTTCATTTTGGTATTTACTATTTAGTCACTTCATTTCAATTTCAGGGTTTATAATCTTCATTTCGGTATTTAGTCACTTCATTTCGGGATTTTAAATCTTCATTTCGGTAGTTAGTCACTTCATTTTGTTCATTTCGGGGTTTATAATCTCCATTTCGGTAGTTAGTCACTTCATTTCGGGGTTTATAATCTCCATTTCGGTAGTTAGTCACTTCATTTCGGGGTTTATAATCTTCATTTTGGTATTTACCCAGTCTGTATTTCATGGTAAATTCCACAGACATGTCAGTGGAATTTATCCTCTTTGAAAATAATATTCTGGCAAAGTCAGTGGATTTTTAGCTATTTAATCCTATGTTACCATTAATTTTCGGTGGGAAAATGGGTAAAATGTTGGTGGATCAGCCAAATTACTTGAAATTTACGATGGATTTTTTCAGGTTTTTCAAAAAGTCAGTGGAATTTTGTGCACCAAATACAGTCTGGGTATTTACTTTCATTTCATATTCATTTCACGAAATACCTTTATTTCACGATTTAGTCATACCGGTTATTTATTTTTATTTTCTGATAATTAGTCACCATGTATAAGAGTATGTCAGTTAAAGCCAATTAATTGGCTTAGCTTTGAAATGGTCAAATCTCAGATATGTCTAATTGGGCCATTGGCTTCAAATTTTGAATTAATTCCTATCCAGTCTGCAGAATGAGTCTCTTCTCCCGCAGAGATTTTATTTTGAGAGAGAGTTACTCTCTGACTCTCAGCAGCGGATACAGAATCTCCCGCAGCTAAATTAATGGTAACATAGGAATTAATTCAAAATCTCCCCCAGAAAAATTAATGGTAACATAGGAATTAATTCAAGATCTTCCGCAGAGATCTCCAATTTCTAAAATTCAATAACAATCTCCCACAGAGAGTCTTGGAAGAATGTTCCATATTCTGCAGACTGGATTCCTATGTTCCCTTGTTAATTTTTGGCTTGAAATCTTCAAAAAATGAGCCAAATTTTCATGGCTCAGAGCCTCAGACTTTTTGTGAAATTTTGACTCAAAAATTGGCAAACAATTTTCCAGCCTCTGAAACATGGATTATCAATTTTAATTTTAAATCTAATTAAAGTGTTCATAGTTGTCTATATATGGGAAAGATACTTATTTTTTCAAATTTTAAGTCGACAATTAATCGGCAAGTTGGCAACTTGGTACATACTCTTAAAGTTAAACTAGCAACTAGGTTTACATCATTACATGGAATCCAAAGTGAATTCTGAGCCAAACTGACAAAGCTATTTCAGTTCATATTTCAATGAGAAAAATTCAACTAATAATTTTTATTTGAATATCTTAAATTTGGGGACAAGGACAATTTGACAAATCACAAAGGGACAATGTTTGGGCTTTCGCCGTTCAGCAATTGACATGAATGAAAACATGTAGGTATGCTCTGTATCATATCATAATAATAATGAAACACGGTCTAAAGACAGTTAGCTAATTCTATTACTCTATTATCCTATAATCAGTTTATTGTACACAATAATGAAAGAATCGATAATAGTGTGTCACCAAAACTTCGAAAGTAGACCTCCAAATCAGCTCGTCACTTGATTTTAAAAGCATATAAATCTAAGACTCGGAAAACTGATATTTTGCATATAGTGGGAGAAGAAGTAACTTTGATATATATAATAAAGAATTTATTTAAAAATAATGAGTTTATAGAGGTTTTTTTAGAATATTATTAAAACTAAGCATAGTGAAGTACCTATTTATGTGCAACAAGAACTGTGTTAGCATGGAAATGCACTTTTTACTTTATTTTGAGAATATGACGATATGCCACGCAAAATCATGCAGTTCCAATAGAAAATGAGAAATAACTTATTGGAATAACTACAATAAACAGAACAATGGTGTGATTATTGTTTAATTTGTGTTCCATAAGTGCACATATATATGTAGTACCTATAGGTATAAACAAAGATATTATACTACAATAAGATACACTACTCTCGACAATTTCTTTTGTAAAAGTGCGTTGTGGCGCCATCTGGTTTTGGAAGCGGGAAATAGAATGGAAATATTGTACTTACAATTGAGGTATGTTGAGTGCATGACGTCATAACATCAACAATCTAGAATAATTTATGCAATTACCAAATATAATGAAAAAGATTTAAACCACTATAAATTAGGCGAACAACTATGAGATTTTTACAATAACAATATAATCGAGTTCAAATAATTGAATTGACTTGATAAAACAAAATATGCATATATTTTATAATTTACATATGACAGTTTTACATGAAATATAACCATTCTCAGCGATATAATTATGGTGGGGCGGAAGACGATTAAACTGGGTTCAGTCTTAATCTACGGTGGCCTTCCAAAACTTTCTCTCTGGGTTGAAGAATTTAGGTTTCTTAAAATATTACGCCCAGACCTTGCATGCATCATGCGCATGCGCTCTATCATTTGTTTTAAATCTAAATTTCCACAGCAGGTGGCGTGCAGTTAAAAATAAGTTATATTTTATTTTTTTAATAAATGACAAATATTTTATACTATCATTAATGTCGTATTAATTTAAAAGAGAGAGATAGTTTTTCTAAGGTTTACTGCCTCTTTAAAAAGTTAAAAATAACTCCATCCCAGAGAGAAAATTTGCGGAATTGTAGAATATTATGGAAATTTATTTTTAAATTAATATAATTGAAGATAAATGATAGGTAATTATGAATAAAGATAGATTATTAAACATATTAAATAAATTATTTAACATATTAAATAGATAAAAAATATTGAATAGATAATAAATAAACAATACAACACAATTAATAGATGATATAACATAATAAATAGATAATTGAACATGGTATATAATATATATAGACAGATAATTGAAGATCATTAAATAAGATATATCTTCTCTACTGTATAGATTATTTTATTTTTAAAGGCAAAAAATCTTTCCTTTTTTAATTAAAAGAAAATGAAGATAATTGATAGATAATTAAATATTCATAATTGAGAACAATAAATATCAAATCTATCCTAATAATACCCGTAGTGTGTTTATTTATTTATTTGGTGTCCGCTTTACACTATGGGTGTTAAACATGAAGAATGTAACTATGATATACGCACGGGAATATATTGACTTGACATTTAAATTCCCCTGTTTTTATTCAATTATTTTTTTTATCTATAAACTAAATTAGACTATGCAGAAGACTTAATTAAATTAAATTCTTTAAAAGTAACCTAATAACGGGTAATAAATTAGTATTGATGATGAACCTTTATTTTTAACGGGAAAGTACACTAGAATAAGATATATCTCCTATAATCTCCTAAGGCCCACCATACGAAGGAGAGAGTTTCACTTTTTTCTCCACGAGGGTTGGTAGGTTCCTCAGTGTTACTTTTCTCTCCGTCTGACGTGGTTACTGACTGTCTCTGTGCCGTGCTCGGAAAGTGACAGTGAAGGGGAAAATAACAATGATGTGATATATACTATATGCAGTGCATAAGTTATTTATAGGGTAAGCTTCGAGTTATCGGACGGTTCACATTACCGACCATATAAGAGAAAGTTAATATTAATTGTTATTTAATTTTTATTTGTATCCATGATACTAATAAAAATAGAAGTATAGTTTTTCTTATATGATCGAAAAGGGGAAGCTGTCCGATAATTAAGAACTTACCCTATAATTATATATAAATAACTCGAGGAATCGGGATTAAAATTGTGCTCCAAATTTTGTGATTTTGTTTGTTTGAAATAATGCAATGTGGATTGTTATAAAGTCAATACAATTAATTAAATCGAGTGTTAGTTATAATGTATGTATTTAAATAGATAAATATTATTATAATATAATTATATACTTTGATCACTATATGAATATCATCATATATCATCACTATTCTAACAAATATTTTCACATTTAAAAAAATAATTAAACGTTTTATTTGCATTCTAAATTAGTCCTTTTCATTATTATTTTGTATTTTATGTCTTTATATAAATTAAATTAAATGGTTTTTAAATAAACACAATGATTTCATACTCTTTTAATAGATAAGCAAATAAAAAAATCCAAATCATAATTAAATAATTTATGCAATTAAATAGACAAATAAAACACAATATAAAAATGTAACAACAGGTTCATTTATTTAATTAAAATCTTTAGCTGTTTTCTTAACTTTCACTGGTCTCTCTAATGCATTTCTCTGGGTGAGGTCTGTTCACTTTCTTTTTAACTTTCACTACCTTGTTGCCGTAACACGGAGCCGTATCGTGGATACGGAGCCGTAACATAGATACAGAATCGTATCATGGATACGGAATGGTAGATCTTACAACCTATATACCCTAATAGCAATAAGAACTAGAATTAAAGTTCTATGTACTTGTTTACGCATTAGAATATTTTAGCAAGTACCTATGAATCATTTCATGTTTAGAACCTGTTTGGCGTGGTTATAAGAAAAGAGAAAACAGATGAAAGTTGTACACGGTTATCCTTTTTTGCTTAAACTTTATTTGGTTGGTTTGGGTAACTAAAGTATTTGGGATAACTGAAGTATTTGGGGGTAACTAAAGTATTTGGGGGTAACTAAAGTATTTGGGGTAACTAAAGTATTTGGGGTAACTAAAGTATTTAGGGGTAACTAAAGTATTTGGGGTAACTAAAGTATTTTGGGGCATCTAAAGTATTTGGGGGTAACTAAAGTATTTAGGGTAACTAAAGTATTTAGCGTAACTAAAGTATTTAGGGTAACTAAAGTATTTAGGGTAACTAAAGTATTTAGGGTAACTAAAGTATTAGGGGTAACTAAAGTATTTGGGGTAACTAAAGTATTTAGGGTAACTAAAGAATTTGGGGTAACTAAAGTATTTAGGGTAACTAAAGTATTTGGGGTAACTAAAGTATTTAAGGTAACTAAGTATTTGGGGTAACTAAAGTATTTAGGGTAACTAAAGTATTTAGGGTAACTAAAGTATTGAGGGTAACTAAAGTATTTAGGGTAACTAAAGTATTTAGCGTAACTAAAGTATTTAGGGTAACTAAAGTATTTAGGGTAACTAAAGTATTAGGGGTAACTAAAGTATTTAGGGTAACTAAAGTATTTAGGGTAACTAAAGTATTTGGGGTAACTAAAGTATTTGGGGTAACTAAAGTATTTGGGGTAACTAAAGTATTTGGGGTAACTAAAGTATTATGTACTTTATCATAGTAAACTAATTATTCCATACAATCAAATAGAATATAAAAAATAGACTATATTTAGACTATTATTACCATAGGAAATAATAAAAAACTATAGGAAATAAAATCAGTAAAAGAAAATTTCAAAATGTCTTCTTAATCATAAATAATAAAAACAATATACATTAGATATGACTATACAGTTTGTAAAGATATAATTAATATACTCAGGTGTTTCAAAGTCAAATCATTGAACCTCATTGACTATTATCTATATAATAGTTACATTAACTATTATATCTTTATAATAGTAATTACTTACTCACGCTATCTATGACTATTATGAGTATGAGATAACTCAGTCCCTATCATTTTATGTAACTCATTAACTATAATTATCCTGCTCATAATACTTTCAATTTCAGTCAAATGCTTCTATCATGTAATATAGGATAGGATTCTTTTCATTTAAATTATTTTAAAGCTTGTATTTTTATTAATATTTTTATGTAAAAAATACGTTAGGAAAATTGATATTTTATTTATAATATTATTTCAATTCAATGTCAATTATATTTTATTTAATTAAGTTATTTTAACGTTATATTATTTAATCTTATTAAGTTATTTGATTAAAATAAATTATTTCATACGTTAATTATATTTAATTTTATTTTTAAAGTAAATTTATTTCATTTTATTTTTAAAGTTAATTTGATTTATTGAGTAATATAAATTTAATATAATTTTATTAAGTTATTCAACGTTAATTATAAATTAATTAAGTTACGTTAACGACAATTTAATTTAATCTTAATTATTTTAACGGTTAATTAATTTTATTGATTAATTTTGACATTTTTTTTATAAAACGATTTAAATATACTTAATTTTATATAATAATAAATAAATAAATCTTTATTGAAAACACACAAATACAAACAATAAAAACATACATCAATATTCGATAAGCAACTAGTTAAAATAAATATATTCAATATATATTAGTAAGTCATATATATATATATATATATACATGTTTTCAAGCCCATAAAGGTGGCCTCTTCAGGCCATTCGGGTCATTCGGCCATCGGTATATTATCGATACCGATACTTGTTTTATCGATAGTACATCTACATATACTACTTTGTTTATAGTACTTTGTATTCTACATATTACAGTAGAGCTCCTCTATAGTGAAATTCAACTAGTTTACTGTAGACAAGCTCCACTGTACTTTGTCAGTACTTTATCATTAAAAAAGTACTTTATCATTAAAAAAGTACTTTATCATTAAAAAAGTACTTTATCATTAAAAAAGTATTTTATCATTAAAAAAGTACTTTATCATTAAAAAAGTACTTTATCATTAAAAAAGTACTTTATCATTAAAAAAGTACTTTATCATTAAAAAAGCTCCACTGAACTTTGTCAGTACTTTATCATATCAAAAGTACATTAGTACTTTTGATAAGTGATGTATTAGCTTGTACTCCCTTATCACCATTATTACCATTAAAAAATAGTCCATTATCACCATTATTACCATTAAAAAATAGTCCATTATCTGTACCTACTTTCATAATGTTTAGGGTAAGCTTCAAGTTATCGGACAGTTTCCCGTTTTCGAACATATAATAGAAAAATATAATAATTATAATCTAATTCGTTAGAAAATAACTGATGAGTTAAATAAGTATAATTATTATACAGTTTTCTTATATGATCGAAAATATGGAACTGTCCAATAACTAGTAAATTACCCTAGTGATACCATACCCTTAACTTTCACTAAATAACTAGTTTATGTGTAAAGTTTGATATTAATAAAAGAACGATTACATTTTATTATAAAAAAACTAAAGCTGTTTAGCATTAAAACACTCTGATAAACAAATTATTTATTTGTAATTAAATATTAAATAAAACAATTTAGTTATAATGAAATATTAAATAAAACAATTTAATTATAATGAAATATTAAATAAACAATTAGTTATAATGAAATATTAAATAAAACAATTTAGTTATAATGAAATATTAAATAAAACAATTTAATTATAATGAAATATTAAATAAAACAATTTAATTATAATGAGATATTAAATGAAACAATTTAATTATAATGAAATATTAAATAAAACAATTTAATTATAATGAAATATTAAATAAAACAATTTAATTATAATGAGATATTAAATGAAACAATTTAATTATAATGAAATATTAAATAAAACAATTTAATTATAATGAAATATTAATAAAACAATTTAATTATAATGAGATATTAAATAAAACAATTTAATTATTGTTATATATTAAACAAAATAATTCAATTAAAATTGAATAAGATTATTTAATTATAATAAAATAAAATTAATCAATAAAAATTAAATAAAAATATTTATCTATAATAAAATAAAATCATTAAATTAACATCAAGTTTAAAAATTATTCATTTATAATTAGCTAAATAATAACTAATTGATTGATTATCCTTTTCTGTCAAATAAGGACACATCAGATACAGTTCTTAGAAACTTGTTCAGTGTGGCCCTTACACACCCAAATGTGCTCTTTTGTTCAGATAACTTTTTGTTCATAATCAGGTCACAGGAACACACGTACGAACACATGGAGAAACTTTCACTGACTGAGCAACCGAATCGGAGGCGGGGAATGTTTTTTTTACCCGCGAAATAAAATATTTTTAGAAGAAAAGAGAGATGTGTTGAAATTACTATTTAATTTGATATACAATTATTTAGATAATTTAATTGTGTTTTTTACTTATATTTAATGATTACCACCAATTAGTAAAATAATATTGTATTAATTCGTATTGATATTTTTTAAAATGGTTTATAATAAATACATAAATATGCAGTAAGAAAAATAAGGTTAGATTTAAAATATAATTTGATAAAATTAATAACTATTAATTCAAATGAATTGATAAAGAATATTAATTGTATATAAAGTTATATAGGTAAT
>CANNZV010001456.1:0-89401 GCA_947561585.1 Caprella mutica | reverse complement strand
GGGTGGTATATTGAACCACAGGGTGGTATATTGCACCACAGGGTGGTATATTGCACCACAGGGTGGTATATTGCACCACAGGGTGGTATATTGCACCACAGGGTGGTATATTGCACCACAGGGTGGTATATTGCACCACAGGGTGGTATATTACACCACAGGGTGGTATATTACACCACAGGGTGGTATATTACACCACAGGGTGGTATATTGCACCACAGGGTGGTATATTGCACCACAGGGTGGTATATTACACCACAGGGTGGTATATTACACCAAAGGGTGGTATATTACACCACAAGGTGGTATATTGCACCACAGGGTGGTATATTACACCACAGGGTGGTATATTACACCACAGGGTGGTATATTACACCACAGGGTGGTATATTACACCACAGGGTGGTATATTGCACCACAGGGTGGTATATTACACCACAGGGTGGTATATTACACCACAGGGTGGTATATTACAACACAGGGTGGTATATTACACCACAGGGTGGTATATTACACCACAGGGTGGTATATTGCACCACAGGGTGGTATATTACACCACAGGGTGGTATATTACACCACAGGGTGGTATATTACACCACAGGGTGGTATATTACACCACAGGGTGGTATATTACACCACAGGGTGGTTTACGTCTCAATTATGTGCCAAAGATGGTTTGGAAATTCTTTCCCATTGTAATAAATAAACATTAATATTTGTTATGTCAATTTCGCCCTCAGAGGTCAAAAAAGAAACAAACGTGAGAAACGTTTCAGAAAAAGTATATATGGTTGTTAATGAAAACAACAGAGTAATTATAGTGGGAAACACCCAAAATATTCTTCTATAGCCCCACCATAACGTTATGTATAGTTATTTGGGTATAATTTATAATGTGGAAATTATATATTTTTTATATTTTCAACTGAAATTAACTTTTTATTCATGAACATTTTATTTATTAATTTAAATTACCAAATTTGGTATTATTACTTATTGAATTAGAATATATTGCAATGTTTAAATATTAATATTTTATTACAGATATATGGACTATTCAATTAAATATTATAGATAATGTAAATATCTAAAAGACGGAACATTTTCTTCTACTATGGACAACTCTGCAAAGAAAACCAAGTTGAGATTAATTTAACCCTTTAATTAATATAATAAATAACCCCTTTATTGAGATATATTGAATGCCAAAAAACATGAAATTTCTGTTACCAATAATAGATAAATAATTATCTACTTTCATGTTTTAATTTTCTAAATTCAATATTTATCCATCGTCTGGTAATAATTAATTATCTTCATTTGGTAATTATAGATCTTCGAACGTTAATTATCTATTTTTTCGGTAATTATATCTATCTTTATTTTCGATTACTATCTCTCTTCATTTAGTTATCATTAGCTATCTTAAATTGGTAATTATCGATCTTTATTATGCGGCAATTATCTGTCTTCATTTTCGATAATTATCTAACTTCATTTTAGATAATTATCTAACTTCATTTTCGATAATTATATAACTTCATTTTAGATAATTATATAACTTCATTTTCGATAATTATCTAACTTCATTTTAGATAATTATCTAACTTCATTTTCGATAATTATATAACTTCATTTTCGATAATTATCTAACTTCATTTTAGATAATTATCTAACTACATTTTAGATTAATTATCTAACTTCATTTCTGGTAATCACCTACCTTCAATCCTATTTATCTACCTTCTTTCTAAATTATCTGCACATTCATTTCTAATTACCTTCTACCTCACTCACAGTGTTGCCAACTGTAGAGCAGAGGTCTAAGGGAGCAATCACTAAGGTTCCACCATGGATCTGAGACAGGGCAGAAGAATGATAGCCATCGCCCTTCTCTTTGGCTGCTTCTTGGTCACCACTTGGATTGAGGATCAGCTCACTCTGCAGACCTTCGACTACGGCAGTGAAAGGGTAGGGAAGGTATAGTAGCAACAAGGATTTATTCCTGGGATATTAAGGGAATAACCCATTGAAGAAAGATTGGTTCCTGGAATACTCTCCTAATATTCCAGGAATGAATCCTTTTTGCCAGAATACCGAATCCAGTATTTTCTAGGAGTCAGAGGGTGTTCGAATGGTCAACATCCAAAGCCTAATTCTTTGATTTTATATTTCTCCATTAAAGAGTTGTTAAAAACTAGAGAAATGAAGTTGTTCTTCTTCAATCGCAGGCAAAGAGATCTATAGATCAGCCCAGGACTAAGAGAGATCTGGATGAACTGATGAAGGATCACCAGATCAAGGATGACATTCAATACCAGGAGACTAGGAAGAAGATACTGGCCCGGCATGGGATCACAGAAGAAGATTTGATCGATGATAAAGAAGATAAAGAGGAAGAAGAAAGGCTAAGAAATGAGGAGGAGAAGAGGGACGAAGATTTGGAAGAACATTATTCCAAAATTTTGGAGGAGCGTGAGTGACAATTTTAAAAAATACTGAAAAGTGGAAACCATGTTAATTATTTAAAATATGTCCAAAATAAATATTTTCTTTGTATATATATTTCTGTTCTTAAATTAAATTCAAATTTTATTTAATAAAAATTATATTTTTTTTCTTTTTTTTTGTTTTCAATTTTTTTCACTATAATTTTTTTCGTTTAAACTAGTTTTTAAAATTTTCATATAATTTTTTTTCATTTTTAAATTAAATTTTCATTATTTTCGAATTAAATTTTTTATTTCAAATAACATTTTTTTTTCAAATTAAATATATATATATTTTTTTCAAATTAAATTTCAAATAAAAAAAATATTATTGTTTACATAATGTTTGTTTACAGGTGCCCGTGAGATCAAGCAGCAGGTTTACCGCTGCATCCCCAAGTTTATTTGCGAAGTACACTCTCAAACGTCAGACAAAATTACGACAGACATCGAGAGGGAGTGGCTGAAGTTCTCCATGTGAGATAGGGTTAAAAAGAGTATTTAGTTATTAAAAATGAACTACAGAAATACCCCGCTCTTATTATGCCTCACACTTATGACAATCGAATAAGTATGGGACATGTCTCGCTTTTATTTCTCCCCGCGGTAGAAAATATTTTAAGAGTAACTTTGGTAATTTTGTTGGTTGTTTTCATTTAAGTTGTTTTCGCCGTAATTCATGTAGGTGGGGTGGATCTAAAACAATTTTATGGTAAATAACGTATAGTAATTATCATAAAATTAATTATAACAGCTTAACTGAAAAGCCTAACCAAATTACCAAAGTTACTCCTAAAATATTTTCTATACAAAGAGAAATAAAAGCGAGACATGCTCCGCACTTATTCGATAGTTGTAAGTATGAGACGTAATAAGAGCGGGGTATGCCAGTAATCATTGAGAATTGTTCTTGATAGCAATGAAGAAAAAGTTTATTGATAATTGTCATGCTTTTGTTTACACTTATTGATTTATAAAGTATAATTATCTAATTAAAAAAAATATGTAGAACCTATTTCGTTTTCAAATCAGAGTTTAAAGAAAGAAAATATTTCAATATGTGTCCAATTAAATTATTTCTTGTCAAAAATAATTAACCAATAATAATTAATTATTGGTTATTAAACTACCAATAAGTAAAATTGACTCTTTATTATTACTAATATTAAGAAAGATATTATACTACAGTAAGATACACCACTCTCTGAAATTTCAGTATTAAAAAGCGCCATCTGGATTTGAAAGCGGGAACTAAAGCAACAATAACATTTGGTTACTTTGGAGTCGATCAAAACATTGCACATCAAAGTTAACATAGGAAATAAGAAATTATTTCAATAATCACACCATCCACATATAGTCTTAATATATATTTATAACTACTGCTTGAATACTGAAACTGTCAATGTTTCGATCAACACCAAATGTTGTTATTGCTTCTCTAGTTCCCGCTTTCAAATCCAGATGGCGCCAAAACGCACTTTTAAAACACAAATTTGTGAGAGTGTTGTATCTTACTGCAGTATATTATCTTAGGTTTATCCATGTGATAAAGTGTACTTTGGCACACTGTTTTCTTCTTATATGTGAAAAAATATCTTTGGTGTTAAAGGGCCGTTCACACGTAGGTTTTTTTTAAGTCTTTCCACCAGACTTTTTGATAAGCTCCTCCTACTCATTCCACGAGAATATAAGAAAAAACTATATAATTGTTATATATTTCAGTTGGTATACCGTATACCTGCAGGTATCGTGGATACCAACTAAAATAAATAACAATTACATCGTTTTTTCTTATATTCTCGTGGAAAAAGTAGGAGGAGCTTAGCAAAAAGTCTGGTGGAAAGATTTAAAAAAAACCTACGTGTGTACGGCCCTCCCTTTAAAGTCCCCTCAACCCACAGACCCGATCTTCTGAGTGACCACAACCACGAGTTCCAAATGGCTGCTCACATGGGTCAGCTGTTCCATGGCTACCAACCCTCCCCCTGCAACCAGATGTATACCAACTGCCCCATCTCAATGACGCTGCTGAAGAAGTTCCTACAGAATATTTCTATCAAGAGGGGCGCCTTCTAGTGTATACCCAGGCAACAAGGATTTAATCCTGGGTTATTATGGGAATATCCCAGGCAAGAAGGATTTAATCCTGGGATATTCCCTCAATATCCCAGGAATAAATTCTTCAAGAGGGGTGCCTTCTGGGGGCACAATCTAACAAGTAGGGTTGTGACAATATGCTTTTTAAATCATAGATCTTGAGAATATCACTGACGAAATGAAATGGTATCGAATACTATATACCGCTGGTGTAGAACAATTGAATACTCTTTAATTTTCGGGATCTATGATTTTAAATGCATATTGTCACAGAGGGAAGAATTTTTGCGTCATGTACGACGAAAGACGCCTTTTTTCCACAGCAAAGTGCAAATAATCTAGGTTTTTATTATATAGGATAAGTTACGAGTTACCGTACGGTTTCATATTTTCGATTATGCAAGAAGAAGTATATTGCAACTATAAGAAAGAATATGGAACTGTCCGATAACTCGGAACTTACCCTACTGTGTATAGTATGATAATGATGTCAGATTTGTAAATTAGAGCAATAGTAATTAAAAATAATTTTCTGAAAAATAAAAATAAAATTAAACTGTAAATGAAAATGTATTTTAATAATTAAATATTTTTATGTTTATCATTAATTTGCCATTTCTGTGGATTTGAATTTCAATTGGAATAAGTAAAATATTTCTCAATTGAAGGTATTTAGTATAATAAATCTATTTTCTACTTAAAAATTTGAATCTTATCTATTTAAATTTACTTAAAATATTACGTACTTACATTTAATATAATTCTTACCTACTTGAATTAATTTATATCTTACTTACTTTAAGTAGATCCTATCTTACCTACTTTTAATTAAATTCCAAATCTATCTGCACTGTCCTTAAAATCTTGCTGCACTGTCCTTAAAATCTTGCTTCACTGTCCTTAAAATCTTGCTGCACTGTCCTTAAAATCTTGCTGCACTATCCTTAAAATCTTGCTGCACTGTCCTTAAAATCTTGCTGCACTATCCTTTAAATCTTGCTGCACTATCCTTAAAATCTTGCTGCACTGTCCTTAAAATCTTGCTGCACTATCCTTAAAATCTTGCTGCACTGTCCTTAAAATCTTGCTGCACTATCCTTAAAATCTTGCCGCACTATCCTTAAAATCTTGCTGCACTGTCCTTAAAATCTTGCTGCACTATCCTTAAAATCTTGCTGCACTATCCTTAAAATCTTGCTGCACTGTCCTTAAAATCTTGCTGCACTATCCTTAAAATCTTGCTGCACTATCCTTAAAATCTTGCTGCACTGTCCTTAAAATCTTGCTGCACTGTCCTTAAAATCTTGCTGCACTATCCTTAAGATCTTGCTGCACTATCCTTAAAATCTTGCTGCACTATCCTTAAAATCTTGCTGCACTATCCTTAAAATCTTGCTGCACTGTCCTTAAAATCTTGCTGCACTGTCCTTAAAATCTTGCTGCACTGTCCTTAAAATCTTGCTACACTGTCCTCAACTCTTGCTACACTGTCCTCAATTCTTACTGCTCTGTCCTCAATTCTTGCTGCACTGTCCTCAACTCTTGCTACACTGTCCTCAATTCTTGCTACACTGTCCTCAATTCTTGCTACACTGTCCTCAACTCTTGCTACACTGTCCTTAAAATCTTGCTGCACTGTCCTTAAAATCTTGCTTCACTGTCCTCAACTCTTGCTACACTGTCCTCAATTCTTGCTACACTGTCCTCAATTCCTGCTAAACTGTCCTCAACTCTTGCTACACTGTCCTCAATTCTTACTGCTCTGTCCTCAATTCTTGCTGCACTGTCCTCAACTCTTGCTACACTGTCTTCAATTCTTACTGCTCTGTCCTCAATTCTTGCTGCACTGTCCTCAACTCTTGCTACACTGTCCTCAATTCTTACTGCTCTGTCCTCAATTCTTGCTACACTGTCCTCAATTCTTGCTACACTGTCCTCAATTCTTGCTACACTGTCCTCAATTCTTGCTGTACTGTCCTCAATTCTTGCTACACTGTCCTCAACTCTTGCTACACTGTCCTCAATTCTTGCTGCACTGTCCTCAACTCTTGCTGCACTGTCCTCAACTCTTGCTACACTGTCCTCAATTCTTGCTACACTATCCTCAACTCTTGCTACACTGTCCTCAACTCTTGCTGCACTGTCCTCAATTCTTGCTACACTGTCGTCAACTCTTGCTAAACTGTCCTCAACTCTTGCTACACTGTCCTCAATTCTTGCTACACTGTCCTCAACTCTTGCTACACTGTCCTCACCTCTTGCTACACTGTCCTCAACTCTTGCTACACTGTCCTCAACTCTTGCTACACTGTCCTCAACTCTTGCTACACTGTCCTCAATTCTTGCTACACTGTCCTCAATTCTTACTGCTCTGTCCTCAATTATTACTGCTCTGTCCTCAATTCTTACTGCACTGTCCTCAATTCTTACTGCTCTGTCCTCAAATTCTTACTGCACTGTCCTCACTTCTGACTGCTCTGTCCTCAAATTCTTACTGCACTGTCCTCAATTCTTACTGCTCTGTCCTCAAATTCTTGCTGCACTGTCCTCAATTCTTACTACTCTGTCCTCAATTCTTGCTGCACTGTCCTCAATTCTTACTGCTCTGTCCTCAATTCTTTCTGGACTGTCCTCAATTCTTACTGCTCTGTCCTCAAATTCTTACTGTACTGTCCTCAATTCTTACTGCTCTGTCCTCAAATTCTTGCTGCACTGTCCTCAATTCTTACTGCTCTGTCCTCAATTCTTACTGCTTTGTCCTCAATTCTTGCTGCACTGTCCTCAATTCTTACTGCTCTGTCCTCAAATTCTTGCTGCACTGTCCTCAATTCTTACTGCTCTGTCCTCAATTCTTACTGCTTTGTCCTCAATTCTTGCTGCACTGTCCTCAACTCTTGCTACACTGTCCTCAATTCTTGCTACACTGTCCTCAATTCTTACTGCTCTGTCCTCAATTATTACTGCTCTGTCCTCAATTCTTACTGCACTGTCCTCAATTCTTACTGCTCTGTCCTCAAATTCTTACTGCACTGTCCTCACTTCTGACTGCTCTGTCCTCAAATTCTTACTGCACTGTCCTCAATTCTTACTGCTCTGTCCTCAATTCTTTCTGCACTGTCCTCAATTCTTACTACTCTGTCCTCAAATTCTTACTGCACTGTCCTCAATTCTTACTGCACTGTCCTCAATTCTTACTGCTCTGTCCTCAAATTCTTGCTGCACTGTCCTCAAATTCTTGCTGCACTGTCCTCAATTCTTGCTGCACTGTCCTCAAATTCTTGCTGCACTGTCCTCAATTCTTGCTGCACTGTCCTCAATTTTTGCTGCACTGTCCTCAATTCTTACTGCTCTGTCCTCAATTCTTTCTGCACTGTCCTCAATTCTTACTACTCTGTCCTCAAATTCTTACTGCACTGTCCTCAATTCTTACTGCACTGTCCTCAATTCTTACTGCTCTGTCCTCAAATTCTTGCTGCACTGTCCTCAAATTCTTGCTGCACTGTCCTCAATTCTTACTGCTCTGTCCTCAATTCTTACTGCTTTGTCCTCAATTCTTACTGCTCTGTCCTCAATTCTTTCTGCACTGTCCTCAATTCTTACTACTCTGTCCTCAAATTCTTACTGCACTGTCCTCAATTCTTACTGCACTGTCCTCAATTCTTACTGCTCTGTCCTCAAATTCTTGCTGCACTGTCCTCAAATTCTTGCTGCACTGTCCTCAATTCTTGCTGCACTGTCCTCAAATTCTTGCTGCACTGTCCTCAATTCTTGCTACATCGTCCTCAATTCTTATTACACTGTCCTCAACCTTTTTTAGTTTGTTATTTATATATGTATTTTCTATGTGTATTGTTCACATTGAATTAATGCCATATACAAAATTCATTGTATATACAAGAATTATTAATCCTTTTGCTAAGTTTTATCCTTTTTTGTATAAATTAAATATAGATATAATTTAATAATTTAGACCATTTTCTTTTGAATATTGGCGCTCGTTTAAATATAACTGTGATACAAATTAATGTTCTATAAAATAAAGAAGTATATCTGTTTAAATAAATGTAGCCAAACTATGAGTTTCAATTACAATATTTACTAAAAATGTTCTACAATTCATAAGAATTTCAAGGTTTCAGAAAGAAAAGCGTCATACCTAGTACTCATCTTTCGATTCTTTTCTCTATGAACATTTTGCCAGTTATTCCAAAATGGAAAAAAGTACAATTTTGAGTGTTACATAGGTAGGAATGAATTTATTCCGCAATGTAGGAATAACTTCGATGGTTGTGTCTTCCTTAGAGGTCCACGCCAGGCTTCAGGAAAACAATGGATTTATTATATATTAAATTATAAAGCTGGAGATTATTATTCTGTCTACTTCTTACAATTAGATGCTATATTTGCTTTTGAAAATTATAATATTTTGTCTACAACAATTTTTCGAAAAACTTATCTGACGCTGAAGAAAAAGATTGTACACTCTTTGTTTTTATTTCAAATATAAATTTTATGAACGAACAATGCATTTATAGCAATCGGTTATTTCCTGAAGTGTATACTGTACAAATTTTTAAAATGAATTTCTCCAATTTTATACCATTAAAGGAATATTGAATATTTAATTAATTATACCTATAGTTACCTAACTTTCAAAACAAACGGTGTACGTTCTTTTTCTTCGGAATGAAAAATAGCCAGTCGGAAATAAATAGGTATTATAGAGTTTTGAATATAAAAATCATATAAATATATGCTATCAAATTTCATATAGTTTGCAGCAAAATGATATGTCTTATTGATTAAAACAATAATTAATTTGCTTGAAGGGTTAACTTATTATTGTTATATTATTATATAAGGTCTGTTCCAATACTCATTACAAACCTAAATAAATTAACTTAAACGTGAACCGATAGTTGGAATAATAGGTTAACTCAGTATTTTTAGTTAGATGAACTTATTTGTATCATATATTTATAGATTACTTTGAATAATTAACTAACATGTGAAATCTATTCAAAAAGTCAAAATATTACGTAACTAAACAATGAAGCAATATAGAAATAATAAACAGAAAAGGAAAAGCAAAATAATGAAAAAATACCAATTGTTCCAAATTTTTCCCCGCCCACCGCAAGTAATTAAAACCCCTCCCTCTCCTCTCGATGCCCCGCCCCCTCCACCACCGTTGCCGAATCTTCAGTTAGGTTCATTTTCAAAAAATCCATCTGTTGCTTCTCTGCCTTCAGTGGGAGAAGGTGAAAGGGGAGAAGGTGAGAAGAGAGAAGGTGAGAAGAGAATAGGTGAAAGGAGAGAAGGTGAAAGGAGAGAAAGTGAAAGGAGAGAAAGTGAAAGGAGAGAAGGTGAAAGGAGAGAAGGTGAAAGGAGAGAAAGTGAAAGGAGAGAAAGTGAGAGGAGAGAAGGTGAAAGGAGAGAAGGTGAGAGGTAAGATGGTGAGAAGGTGAGAGGTAAGATGGTGAGAAGGTGAGAGGTAAGATGGTGAGAAGGTAAGAAGGTGAGAAGGTGAGATGTAAGAAGGTGAGAAGGTGAGAGGTGAGAAGGTGAGAAGGTGGGAGGTGAGAAGGTGAGAGGTGAGAAGGTGGGAGGTAAGAAGGTGAGAAGGTAAGAAGGTGAGAAGGTAAGAAGGTGAGAGGTGAGAAGGTGGGAGGTAAGAAGGTGAGAGGTGAGAAGGTGGGAGGTGAGAAGGTAAGAAGGTGAGAGGTAAGAAGGTGAGAGGTAAGAAGGTGAGAAGGTAAGAAGGTGAGAAGGTAAGAAGGTGAGAAGGTAAGAAGGTGAGAGGTGAGAAGGTGAGAAGGTGGGAGGTGAGAAGGTGAGAGGTGAGAAGGTGGGAGGTGAGAAGGTGAGAAGGTGGGAGGTTAGAAGGTGAGAGGTGAGAAGGTGAGAAGGTGGGAGGTGAGAAGGTGGGAGGTGAGAAGGTGAGAGGTGAGAAGGTGAGAGGTGAGAAGGTGAGAAGGTGAGAGGTAAGAAGGTGAGAGGTGAGAAGGTGAGAAGGTGAGATGGTGAGAAGGTGAGAGGTGAGATGATGAGAAGGTGGGAGGTAAGAAGGTGAGAGGTGAGAAGGTGAGAAGGTGAGATGGTGAGAAGGTGAGAGGTAAGATGGTGAGAAGGTGGGAGGTAAGAAGGTGAGAGGTAAGAAGGAGATAAGGTGAGAGGTGAGAAGGTGAGATAATGAGAAGGTGGGAGGTAAGAAGGTGAGAAGGTGAGAGGTGAGATAATGAGAAGGTGGGAGGTAAGAAGGTGAGAAGGTGAGAGGTGAGAGGTGAGATGGTGAGAAGGTGGGAGGTAAGAAGGTGAGAAGGTGAGAGGTGAGATAATGAGAAGGTGGGAGGTAAGAAGGTGAGAAGGTGAGAGGTGAGATGGTGAGAAGGTGGGAGGTAAGAAGGTGAGAAGGTGAGAGGTGAGATGGTGAGAAGGTGGGAGGTAAGAAGGTGAGAGGTAAGAAGGTGAGAAGGTGAGAGGTGAGATGGTGAGAAGGTGAGAGGTGAGATAATGAGAAGGTGGGAGGTAAGAAGGTGAGAAGGTGAGAGGTGAGATAATGAGAAGGTGGGAGGTAAGAAGGTGAGAGGGTGAGAGGTGAGATGGTGAGAAGGTTGGAGGTAAGAAGGTGAGAAGGTGAGAGGTGAGATGGTGAGAAGGTGGGAGGTAAGAAGGCGAGAAGGTGAGAGGTGAGATGGTGAGAAGGTGGGAGGTAAGAAGGTGAGAAGGTGAGAGGTGAGATGGTGAGAAGGTGAGAGGAGATAAGGTGAAAGGGGAGAAGGTGAGAGGTGAGATGGTGAGAAGGTGAGAGGTGAGATGGTGAGAAGGTGAGAGGAGATAAGGTGAAAGGGGAGAAGGTGAGAGGTGAGATGGTGAGAAGGTGAGAGGAGATAAGGTGAAAGGGGAGAAGGTAAGTATAATTTAAATAATATGTTTTATTTTATAAACATTTTATATTGAAATATTGCATGATTAATAAACCTTCACATTCATATAAAATATTAATAAATTTTCCCGATTAACTTATGAATTAATACAAATAAGGATTATTAATTTGAATTTTAAAACAATTCTTGCTATTTATTTTGATGTTTTTTTGTAAAATAGTATAAACCGATCATATAATTTTTTGCCAATTCCCAGTTTACGTCCCTAAATGATTGATCATCTAAATCAGTGAAGTGTAATATGATATTAATAGTTACAAATATCGTTTCACAGAAATATTTATCGATCGTTTCACAAAAATCGTTTCACAAAATATAGTTCTACAAAAAAAAATTCTAAAAAATTATTTTCCAAAAAATAATTCTAAATAAATCATTTTACAAATATCGTTTTACAGAAAAAATGATCATTAAACGGTAACAATAAACATTGCTACTATTGTGCCCGATAGTTCTTGAGGACCTTTAGTCTCAATTCACTTTCCTTATAACTAATTTAATAGTTAATAATGAGTTAATAATTTTACTTTTTTTTCCTTTTTAATAATTATTAACTAAATAATTAATTTTACCTTTTAATAATTATTAACTAAATAATTAATTTTACCTTTAAATAATTATTAACCCTTTGATTGGTAACCTTCATCTATTTGATATTTCCACCAAGAAAATCCTGTGAATCTTTTTGCCCCTGTGTTTAATTTCCGTCAGATCAAATCAGTTATTTTTTCTTAGAGCCTCAGAGTTACAATGGTGAGAGATTAGTGAGAAAAAAAGGGAGAGAATGTGAACGGCAAGAGAAAATCTCACCTACAGAACAGTGAGGTGATAACTGAGGAAATAAATAAACTATTAAGTTGGTTAATAATTACAACTATAAATATTTTCATTTGAATTATTGAAATGTTACTATCAGGTTATTAAAATTGCATTATTTTAATTATTAAAATTGCATTATTTTAATTATTAAGATTGCATTATTCTAATTATCTAAATTGCATTATTTTTATTATTAAAATTGCATTATTCTAATTATCTAAATTGCATTATTTTTATTATTAAAATTGCATTATTCTAATTATCTAAATTGCATTATTTTAATTATTAAAATTGCATTGTATTACTTATTAAAATTAAATTATTTTAATTATTAAAATTGCATTGTTTTAATTATTTAAATTGATTTATTTTAATTATTAAAATTGATTTATTTTAATTATTGAAATTGATTTATTTTAATTATTGAAATGGCATTATTTTAATTATTGAAATGGCATTATTGCACGATAAATAAACCTTCACATTCATGTAAAAAATTAATAAATTTTCCATATTAATTTATAGTAAAAACCATTCATATAATTTTTTGCCAATTCCATGTTTACGTCCCAAAATTAAAATAATGCCATTTATAAAAATGGCATTATTTTAATTATTCAAACTGCATTAATTTAATTATTAAAATTGCATCATTTTGATTATTAAGATTGCATTATTTTAATTATTAAAATTGCATCATTTTAACTATTAAAATTGCATCATTTTGATTATTAAAATGGCATTATTTTGATTATTAAAATTGCATTATTTTGATTATGAAAATTGCATAATTTTAATTATTAAAATTGCATTACTTCAATTACAAATTTAAAATATGTATTTGTTACAATAACATATAATCAATTATATATTTGTATTTCACATAAAAAATCAATTCCCGTCATGGCACAATTTTTTTTTTTTTTACTCGTTAGGGTCTTGAGTTCTATTTAAATTTGCATACTTTTTTCTCAATAAATATTATCAATATGAATAAATTAAATAAAATTAAATTAAAATCAGTCATAATAATTAATCATTAGTATCAGATGTGAGATTTATTAAATCAAAGATTATAATCTGACTTTTTGATCCAAGTAATCTATCATCTCTATCGGAACTTCAGAAAAGCTTAGTTCACATCCGTGAAATAGGAAACGCAGATTTAGAAAAACCAATAAAATCCACGGAGTTTGCTTCTGACATTTGATTTACTTTTGTCGTCTATGTATGGTTTCCTCATATGAAAAAGAATGATTATTAAAATCTATTAGAATCGATTCAATCGAAAAATATATGATTTTTTAATCAAGAAGTTAATATATTTTAATTTCGAAAAAAAACCTATTTTTTTTCTTTCAGAAAAAAAAACAATTTAAAACTAATATTTCATTTAATTTAAATTATATATTTTAAATCAAAATTCTGTTGTAATTCAGCTTATTGTTGATACAATCAATTATTATAAATTAATCTATTGAAAGTTTCGAACATATTATATTATTTATCATAAGTTTGATGCATGAAAGATAAAAGGTAAATCAAATATTAGAAGCAAAAACCGTGGACTTTTTTGATGATGAATTATTTGTAATTTAAAAAGTATTTTGAATATCAATTCTGTCCCAATGATGAATTAATTATTTTCAATTGAGGACATACGTGGTTTATTATTATTACATACAGAATGATTAATTCAATATTGAATTAAAATTATACGGGATGGAGATATTTATTAGAAATATCTTCAACTTCTTCAATATAAAGTAAATTACTTTTAAATTGTCATATTATTCATATCAATAAATGCAATATCATTTTATTTATTGAATCGAGGAAGACATTTTTCCCATGCAATTTTTATCTGGTGCATAAACAATGAATTGACTATTTTTAGAGAATAAAAATCAATTTTCAACAACATTTTCTTAAACCTAAAGGTCCCCTCCACTCTAAACTAAAAGTACTCTAGAAATGCTTTAAATTTGTAGAACTAAGGTTATATTACTTATACAACATATAAGTTAACAGAAAAGAAATTAATCAAGTATTCGCTTCGTAATTAATTATATAAGAAATAGTCACACTGAACTGCCACTGTCCGACATTTCTATTAGATTCAATAGAAGAACAAGAGAGCGATAATAACTTTATGACGTGCTATCGTAAATTTAATGGTAATTAGGTATATAGGTACCCGATATATTTTTGTGGTAACTGTATTTAGGTAACGATATAGATAGCAATTTATGATATAGATAGCCATTTGTATCATATTTGTTACTTTTACTTTGTTATTTTTTGTTATTTGTTATCTTTGTTATTGTTTTATTCATCCTACACTTTTTCTTTGCTTATAAATTCAGACGGTAGAAGAAAAATCACATGATTGACTTAAATTGCATATTGTAATAAAAAAAATAGAATCAAATTGGAAATAATTTACAGTTTTATAATCAGTTACCTTAGTTCTAATGAATAGAGAAATAAAAAATAAGGGACCTTTAAGATCATAAAATAAATTAAAGGTTTAATAACATCATTCACATTTTTTTTATATATAACATTTTTCGTCTGCCTATCATAGCAAGGCTCTCATAATTGTTTCAATAAGGCGTCTTGTTCATCCCAAAGCAGTGCTGTGGGATGAGCCTAACTAAATACAAGGAAAATAATAAACGCCTGAATGTCTCCTATAGACGCATTGGAGACGTTATAGAGGACCTAAACCTTTATTGCACTGTAAACTTTTTTAAGTTACTAAATATTATCACAAGAAGGGTAAAGAATTAAATATATTTAAATCCGTAAATGGAAGTAAGATTTTTTATTCGTTTTATAATATATATTTTCTCCAAAAAAGTTAATACAATTATTGTATAATAATCGTTTTTAGGAGTAGTTAATATATTTTGATGTAGGGTAAGTTACGAATTATCGGTCAGTTTCACATCTTCGGTCATAAGAAAAAAAATGATATAATAATAAAATTATTATTATATCATTTTTCTTAATGATCGAAGTTGTGAAACTGACCGATAATTCGTAACTTACCCTAGTTGTATTTCGTTACTAGATAGCATAAATATTTAGTGTAACACTTTCCGTTCTCGGAAAGTGGGTGTTAGTTAATAAAGGTCATGACCTTTAAATATTTCAGACTGACCTGTCATGAGTAGGGTTGTGACATTTTGTAAGAAATGCTCTAAAAATATAAATTCCATGTAATCCTAAGCGCGACATGAAAAATATTGTGTAGAACCCTTCTAGTTTAGCGATAGGAAGTTCCAATACCCTAAATTTTGATGTCGTCTATAACATTCATAGAGTTTATAGTTTTAAGAGCATATTTTTTACAAAAGGTCACAACCCTGGTCATGACCTATGTTAAAACACCCACTATCCGAGAACGGCGAGGAAAAAAGTGTATCTGCCAACGATATTCATTTCATATGTGCTAAGTTCCAAGTTATCGTACAATTTCACATTTTCGGTCATATAAAAAAATGTGTAATAATAGAGATAACAAATTGAATGCCATTTACTACACAGTTTCTATATAATCGATAAAGTGAAACCGTACGATAACTTGAAGCTTACCCCGGTACCACATTTTAATAGGATCAGTACCGGTGGGACGTCTTAAACGCGCGTTAGAAAACGCACGTGTCGAGTTAATGGAAGTTCAATAGATGTGAACACACTTAAACGCGCGTTTTATCTCAAGCGACAACCGAACGAGCGTTTTATTTCAAGCGACAACCGAACGCGCGTTTCAGAATTTTTTTGAAACGCGCGTTTAGCGGGCGTTATGTCATATCTAACGTGCATTAGAAAACGCCTCGTCTGTACTATACCACGAGCTTTTAAAACGCCCGATCGAAAGCGTCCAATCTATGCCTTAAAAATAACTAACGCTAACGCCCCCCTCGCGTAATCACCGAGAACTAATCATCGGCGTCCCAGGAGAGCGCAGATGTGATCCGAGAATTAGGTCTCAATATTCACGCTGCCTCAAGGGCTTTGACGCAGATCTCCCACCTCTAGATTGCTGTTTGGGGCCTGCGATTGGCTGCTAATGGTGTTTGGAGGGTTTAACAGGATCTGTGTGAGTGATTGAAATACTGGATGGCAATGGCATTCGTGTGGGAATAACTGGCATTATTATATTGAGGTGTTTGGCAATAATTTATTTCAGATATATCAAAAAATATTTGTATATCGGGTATATCGAACCCCCCAACAGTTCATCAAAAATCATGAAGTGTGCAATACAACAAACTAGCGGTTTGTTATAATTTTTCCACCTGCCAATTTTCCGAACACCAAGTTTCACATCGTTGTAATGAGGTGTTTGGCAATAATATAAGATGGAGTATTACTTCACTGCATATTGAGGTGTTTGGCAATAATTGTTGGAATTACATTAGGTGTTAAGAAAAATTATATTTTTCAAAATTAATATCCGATATATACAGTAGCGGACAAAATATAAGGGTAGGCTAAAACAAGTTATCTAAATCTTTAATTTCATAAAAAGTACAAGACAAACATTATTGAAATTTTGCATGTATTTTCATATAGAGCTCATATGTATTCGCATGAAATTTCAAAGCATTTGGACAAATATTCTAGCAATAGTTCCATATTTTACTTCAAACACTAAATTTTGCTCTGGTCAAAAGTTAAGGATAGCCATCATAAACTTTGAAATATTCGCGGATATTGGCAATTAACTTAATACTCTGTGAATAATTCTTTATCACTTCAATACATCTTCTACCACAAAATTCTACAAATTTGGCACAATATGAAGGAGTTATCCCTCTTCTATTTATCATCGAGAAATGTACACAATTCTTCCACATTTCTTGTGTTTCTTCTCTGAGTACAGTCTCCAATTATTATCCAAACAATCTCAATTCGATTGAGGTCAGGACTCTGTGAAAGCCAGCTCATTAGAGAAATTTCTTCATCTTCTAATAGAGTCATAACTTTTTTATCTGAGTAGTAGGGTATGTTGTCCTGCTTGAAACTCTGTGGTTGAGGGTCAGCTGCTTGTTGATAGGGGAGAGTATGATGACAAAAGAGCTGTTTTATACTTCTGCAATAACTCCTCCTCGTAGACGAACAATGGGACCAGGTCCAGAAGAAAAAATGACCACCAAGATCATCGCACTACCTCCTCCAAAATTAGCCGTTTTCTTGACGCAGTTCAGAGTTAACATTTCCCCTACTTTATGTTTAATCTGTACTTTCCTATAAGAACCAAAGACTTCTATTTTTCTTCCATCATCACTAGAATGTACTTTCGACCACTGATCAATCGACCAAACGATATACTCATGACAAAACACAAGTATCACTTTCCGTTCTTTTTTGAGATTGAAAGCTTCGATGCAGGGACAAATTATTGCAAACCAACTTGTTGAATTCGAAGCGAAAAAGTAGACTGGGACACCATACCACCAGACATGACATCTATCTCACGAAAAATTTGACCAGAAGTGTTGAAACTACCTTGCAAGCTACTTTGAAGACTTGCATGAACTTCTCTCAGCAATGCTTTGGGAAGTCTACCATTCTTCGGCTTGGAATCAACAATTCCATACTGCTTATGTTGAGTCACAATATGTTGCACAATCATTTTGGACCTTCATGTGGCAATGGAAATCTCTTGCAACGACAATTAGAGACTGTATCAGAGGGGAAACTTGTGGACATATCTTGAGGATGAATAGAAGATGGATAACTCCTTCATATTGTGCAAAATTAGTAGAATTTTGTGGGAGAAGATGCATTAGAGTGATATAGCAAAGAATTATTCACAAATTATTAAGTTAATTGCCAATATTCGCGAATATTTCAAAGTTTATGATGGCTACCCTTAACTTTTGACCAGGGCAAAATTTAGTGTTTGAAGTAAAATATGGAACTATTGCTAGAATATTTGTTCAAATGCTTTAAAATTTCAAAAGAATACATATGAGTTCTATATGAAAATACGTACAAAATTTCAATAATGTGTGTTTTGTAATTTTTATGAACTTAAAGATTTAGATAACTTGTTTTTGCCTACCCTTATATTTTGTCCGCTACTGTATATAAATCACAAGCCATTAACGAAGTATCACATTATTTTTAATCACGAAGTAACACATTAAATATATCGTTTAATATACATAAAAATCTAATTAAGCTGTATAATCCTAAGTAATTAATGAATATTTAGTAATGCATTTAAGATAATTTCATTTAGTGAATTGGTTATCATTTTACGATTCAAATTTCAGACTTAATCGAAATTGAAAATGGTTAGTTTAATGTATGGCGCTTTATTGATTTTAAATTGTTTCTTACCTATATATATATATTAAGGTTATGCAATTAAAGGAGAATCTTATAGATTACCAGCAAGTGTTCTATGTTGTTTTACTTACTTGCTGCACACTTGTATGCTATAATTATATAGGTACCTGTTTATATCAATATTTCGGGGATTTTTAAATCATATATAATTAAATTCTATACTTCTTAGTATAGTAATTGATTAAAAGATTAACGATAATATTTTGAATATAATAAGAAATAATTATTCAAAAAGGCATATAGCTGAATATAAAAATATATATATTTCAATAAATAAAATACATTTATATTCAATTGTATATATTTGAGCAAATTGTATAATAATATTTAAAATATATTCAATTGTATATATTTGAGCAAATTGTATAATAATATTTAAAATATATTCAATTGTATATATTTGAGCAAATTGTATAATAATATTTAAAATATATTCAATTGTATATATTTGAGCAAATTGTATAATAATATTTAAAATGGAAATACCATAAAATCGATTATAGTAAAAAATGCCGTCATTTTGACGTCACGCGCAAACTAGTGATTATAATTATAATTATTTAATCTAAACAAGTATCTTGTATACCAGAAAAGAGATCATAATAGTTAACTTTTCCAATAATAATTCTTTCTTCTGTAAGAATTTGGGCTGAAACTGTGAGTATTAAATAATGTGAAGTAAATTAATGAATTAGATGTATGAATTAGATGTATGAATTAGATGTATGAATTAGATGTGTGAATTAGATGCATGAATTAGATGTATGAATTAGATGTATGAATTAGATGAAAGAAGATGTTCGATGAGGTAGTCTTGCACGGTAATTGAGTATTCCCCCTTTATTATGTTTCTTTGTTTATAGTTTCTCATCTGTAGCGAAGCCATAGAGAAACAAGAGACTCTTGGTGATAGGGAGAGTCAGTGGTGATAGAGATGGTGGTAGTGATAGGTATAGTGATAGAGATAGTACAGTGCAGTGTTAGAAGAGTTAGTGATAGTATGTTAATAGATTGAGGGTAATAATCAGCTTTATTAATATAAATCTTTTTTTTTTACCTATATAAATACATTGCTAAAAATAAAGCTGATCAACTTACTTTTTCTTTAATTATCTTAATTTTCAAGATAACACCTTATTTAATTTGGTTAATTATTTTTGCATTATATTAGTTTCTTTAGTTTTTCCTAATCTTGATAACCTTCGTTTCAAGTTTCTTCAAATTTACTCAAAATAACTTAATTTGTTTATTTTTTTCAATTTTCCATAACTCAAGTAGGTTTGATTGAAGATGCGGTGTTTATTTTAACCCTATTAGTGATGGGTATGGGGGGGGGGGAGGGGTAATTGTGCGCATATACAGGGTGACTCACAAAAAAGTGTACCCAATTTTATATTCATATAAATATAGTATTTTTAAGTAGATTAAGATAGAGTTCATGTGAAGTTAGATATTAAATTTTCAACATTCTACCCCCGTTAGAGCACCTATTTCTTTAGAGGGATTGAATAGAAGAAACACAAATAGAAGAAACACAGATAGAAGAAACACAAATAGAAGAAATACAGATAGAAGAAACACAGATAGAAGAAACACAGATAGAAGAAACACAAATAGAAGAAATACAGATAGAAGAAACACAGATAGAAGAAACACAGATAGAAGAAACACAGATAGAAGAAACACAGATAGAAGAAACACAGATAGAAGAAACACAGATAGAAGAAACACAGATAGAAGAAACACAGATAGAAGAAACACAAATAGAAGAAACACAGATAGAAGAAACACAGATAAAAGAAACACAAATAGAAGAAACACAGATAGAAGAAACACAGATAGAAGAAACACAGATAGAAGAAACACAGATAGAAGAAACACAGATAGAAGAAACACAGATAGAAGAAACATAGATAGAAGAAACACAATTTCAAGACCAAAATTTCTGAGACCAAATTTTCTGCCAAAATCTCATGTTGAATAAATTTCAAAACATATTAAAATTACCAATGTTACGTATCATTTTACAACGGTTAATGATCTTATCCGATTTCAATAAATAATCTACACTATTTATTCTCATAATTTCAACTTTTTCTATTATTATTTTTTAATAACATCATTATAAACTAGACCGAGTTTTCTTAGAACCAATCTTAAGCTTAAGCAAGGTAGCATTATTTTTATATTACTTTAACTCTTTTTGTATCTATTTACAATGTTAATATAAATTCAAAGTTGGGAACACATTTTTGTGGGTCACCCTGTATACATACATATATCCTAAGGATTAGTTTCATATGAGGAATTTGAAGTTAAATTTATACAACTGTTATACTAAGAAATCTAATATTTGTTTTAACTGTGCACTTTATTTACAACTATTGGTGGTTGTTTTAACTCTTCACTGTGCACTTTATTTACAACTATTGGTTGTTGTTTTAACTCTTCACTGTGCACTTTATTTACAACTATTGGTGGTTGTTTTAATTCTTCACTGTACACTTTATTTACAACTATTGGTGGTTGTTTTAACTCTTCACTGTGCACTTTATTTACAACTATTGGTGGTTGTTTTAACTCTTCACTGTGCACTTTATTTACAACTATTGGTGGTTGTTTTAACTCTTCACTGTGCACTTTATTTACAACTATTGGTGGTTGTTTTAACTCTTCACTGTACACTTTATTTACAACTATTGGTGGTTGTTTTAACTTTTCACTGTGCACTTTATTTACAACTATTGGTGGTTGTTTTAACTCTTCACTGTGCACTTTATTTACAACTATTGGTGGTTGTTTTAACTCTTCACTGTGCACTTTATTTACAACTATTGGTGGTTGTTTTAACTCTTCACTGTGCACTTTATTTACAACTATTGGTGGTTGTTTTAACTCTTCACTGTGCACTTTATTTACAACTATTGGTAGTTGTTTTAACTCTTCACTGTACACTTTATTTACAACTATTGATGGTTGTTTTAACTCTTCACTGTGCACTTTATTTACAACTATTGGTGGTTGTTTTAACTCTTCACTGTACACTTTATTTACAACTATTGGTGGTTGTTTTAACTCTTCACTGTGCACTTTATTTACAACTATTGGTGGTTGTTTTAACTCTTCACTGTACACTTTATTTACAACTATTGGTGGTTGTTTTAACTCTTCACTGTGCACTTTATTTACAACTATTGGTGGTTGTTTTAACTCTTCACTGTGCACTTTATTTACAACTATTGGTGTTTGTTTTAACTCTTCACTGTGCACTTTATTTACAACTATTGGTGGTTGTTTTAACTCTTCACTGTACACTTTATTTACAACTATTGGTGGTTGTTTTAACTCTTCACTGTGCACTTTATTTACAACTATTGGTGGTTGTTTTAACTCTTAACTGTGCACTTTATTTACAACTATTGGTGGTTGTTTTAACTCTTCACTGTGCACTTTATTTACAACTATTGGTGGTTTTCAAGTGATATATAGGAAACGATATTGATAAAATTATATTTAGTGAAAATCTTTAATTAATTCTTATTAAAGAAAATTATATGCAAATTTTCTGAAGACGACTTTTTTAAAAAGAAGTTAAATAACACGTATATAAGAACAAAAAAAATTAACTTACTTTATTTGAATAGTATACTAATTTATCTCCATATTTTCATCAGTTACATCAAGTATATACTAAGTATAAACACCAATGATCATTTATCCATGTATTTGAAATAGTAAGATCTGTGTTGTGAGTTTAAGCACGTCTGTTAAAGTGTAGGTACAGACGTACTGTTCGATACTCATCATCATATATCATATATTTCTCATTAAAGCTCATATATATCATAACTAAGATCATTTCAATCACTTTAAAATAATTAATTAAAAGTAACATTAAGTATTATATCAATTGCTCTGGTTATCATTTTTGAACTCATTGAATAATAAAATTATATTAATATCAAATATCATATCCATTGCTTTGGTTATCATTTTTGAACTCATTGAATAATAAAATTATATTAATATCAAATATCATATCCATTGCTTTAGTTATCATTTTTAATATCATGTCAATTAAATTGGTTATCATTTCTAATCTCATATCAATTACATTGGTTATCATTTCTAATCTCATATCAATTACATTGGTTATCATTTCTAATCTCATATCAATTACATTGGTTATCATTTTTAATATCATATCAATTACATTGGTTATCATTTTTAATATCATATCAATTACATTGGTTATCATTTCTAATCTCATATCAATTACATTGGTTATCATTTTCAATCGTATTCAATAATGCAATAGAATTAACATTAAGTAATATATCCATAGTTATTATTTTCATGACAATAAACATTTCAAGCGGGGTAAGTTAAGATCATTTCATGGCATTATTTATTAGGTGAAAGCTGTTCATGAAACAAGTAGTGTCATTTCACTAGTTGGTTCTAGCAAGACAGCACGTGCGTTTAAGTGAGTCTCTTTAGTACATAATTATTTATATAGAAAAGGGTGAACGGAGAACTGTCATATTTTATAATTATTGTTTTGGGTGAATTTTAATGCGTTATGTTATATTAACCTTTCATGGATTATTGTTATTATTATTATTTTAACCTAAAAGTTTAGTATAATAAAGTTAATGCATAGTTAAGAATTATACAGAGAGGTATTTCAATAGGTCGTTGTTTAAAATAAATCATTGCATGAAGAACTACTATAATATAAAAATATGTATTAATAAACTTTGGACATAGAACAATAATGTTATTCATATTTATGTGTTTACATGGAGAAGCATAAGAATTAATATTGACTGTAGATTCAGATTTAGAATATGAATTTTCTTTCTGATGAAATCATATCTTTTCCATATCTAACCCATTTAGCTTCTTAAATAATCAAATGGTTGACAAAATGGTTAAATTGATGTAAAACTTTCTTTCAAACATTTCAGAATACAAAGAATAGTACAAACATAAGCTTTACAGGTTAAAATTTACAGTGAGTGTGATTCTTATTATTTAATAGTTGCGTTCTAATTATTGATTCAATTTTTTTTGGTTTGTCTTGTTACTACTTCGAATAAAATAAAATACAGCGGCATAGTAAAATTTCAGAGAAATTAAAAATAACATATTTCAGTAACAATTATTTAATTATTTTGACACTTGTTAAATATTTAAAAGACGTATTTAATGCATGGATTTCTGGTCAGTGGGAGCTGGAAACAAAGTAACGAGGGGAAAAACAAAATCAAACTTTAAAGTGGTCAAGCAGGTACCTACAGTATTTTTTGTAAAAAAAATTACCAAAAAAATGAAAAAAAAATTAAGAAATAAATATTTTTTTTAAAGAAATAACTAAAAAAAATATAACATAAAAAGATAATAGTTACTACTTAAGTAAAAAAAAGTAAGTAAGTAAGAAAAAAAAAAAAAAAAAAAAAGTTACCAATCCTAATTAGAGTTTTATAAATAAAAATATTAATAAACTTTATGCCCTGTGATAAACTCTTTAATAATAAGATGCAAAGTCACACTCACTGGAAATTGTAACCTGTAAAGCTTATGTTTGTACTATTCTTCGCATTCTTAAATGTTTGAAAAGAAAGTTTTACATCTAAAGATTTTAACCTTTTGTCAACCATTTGATTATTTGAGTTACTAATTGTGTTAAATGTGAAAGAAAATGATTTAAAATTAAATAAATTTAGTATTACTTCCAATTTTAATTCTGAATCTATGGCAATATTAATTTTTATTCTCCATGTATTATTCCGAACTTTACGATTAGCATAATTATACTAAATTTTTAGATTAAAATAATAGTATACTTCACATTAAATTCAATCCATTAAAGGTTAAGTTTACAATACACATTAAAATTCACCCAAAACAAAATTAATAATAATATCTAGTAATACATTTGTCCGCTATGGCAGTTAGTTGTCCGCTATGGTAGTTAGCTGTCCGCTATGTCAGTCATTGTCCGTATGACAGTTGTCCGCTGTGGCAGTTGTCCGCTGTGGCAGTTGTCCGCTATGGCAGGTAGTTGTCCGCTATGGCAGTTAGCTGTCCGCTATGGCAGTCAGTTGTCCGTATTACAGTTGTCCGCTATAGGTTACTCAAACAAAATTATGTAGTTTGATTTAATTTTATATTTATTTAATTTATTTACTGAAACTTTGTACTATTTTGTTATACAAATGTATGAATTAATTTTTTTTAAACCTTTTTTTTGTTATAAAAAACCTTTAGATTTGTAATTGACTCTAAAAACCTTTATATTTGTACTTTATTTTGATTAAATTTCTAAAAACCTCTAGATTTGTAATTGACTTTAAAAACCTTTCAATTTTTAATACTATAAAACCCTTTTGATTTGTAATTCACTTTAAAAACCTCTAAAACGTCTAAATCTCTCAGATTTCCTAACTAATAATGTAACCAGAGGGTTCCTCAGGCAAATCTTATTTCTATTTCCCTGTCACGTGACTACCTTTCTCACCATGTCTACCGCTCAAGAAAGGTTGGCGTCCTACACGGGAGGCCTACATCTCTTCAGGGACTACATGAAGGACAAGTGGGAAGGCATGAAGGACGCAGAGCACGGGGACAAGATGAAGGACTTCAGGAAGAAGACCGGAGAAGCTGTGCAGGATATGAAGGATATCGCAGTCAAGTATTTGGGGGAACCGGAGGAAAATGAAGAGTTTGCACATATATACAGGTAAATTAATGTACAGTAGAGCTCTTGTATAGTGAAATCATGTATAGTGAGTTTAGTGTCCTGAGTAAGAAAGTAGCTTCTATAGTGAATACATTTTCTTTAGTCTACCTTAAAATAGCTATTAGTTTTTTAAAACTGATGACCATTCATGGCAGACTAAAGTAAATTTCAAGCAACTGTTCATCCGAGCAATTGTTTTCGAGCAATTGTTTTCGAGCAATTGTTTGTTTTCTAGCAATTGTGTTTCGAACATTTGTTTGTTTCACGATCAATTGTATATATTTCGAGCAATTGTTTGTTTTTTCGAGCAACTTACCGCTACCCAAGATAAGAGATGACAATTACCAGATAACTCAAAACTATAAATATTATTTAAGATGTATCAGACTTCTGAATAGAGATAAAATGAGAATGAAGATTCATTAAAGATTTAAATGATCTAAATAGATTTGTGATTTAGAAGATATAAGACTAGAGAAAATGTTCATGTTAAAGGTCCTCTCCAGGCTCCTGGAAAAAATGAGTTTATTACATAATATTATAGAACTAAGGTCTAGGATCATTATTCTGCAAACCACATAAAATTTAATTCTGTACATATTTTTTAAAATGTTTACAAAGTTTTAAATACTCTATGAGCAACAATTGTACGAAGCACTAACCTGACGCAGAAGAAAAAGATTGTACACTCTTTGTTTTGATTTCAAATTTGAATTTTATAAACAAACAATAAATGTTTTGTCTTCATTTAAGGTTTAAATTGTTTCTTGAAGTATTTAAATGTTTCTATAATAGGTTTCTCTAATTTTATACCTTAACACGAATATTTAATATTAGATTGATTATACCTACTTGGCATTCGAAACAAACGGTGTACATTCTTTTTCTTATGACAGGAAATTAGGGAGTCGGACGGACGTGAAACAGCTTTTGTAGAGCTTCGATTATTTAAATTTTTAAAAACAATAAAATTAAGTGAATGCTATTAAATTTCATGGGTTACAAAAAGTTAACCTTATTGATTAATGCATTAAAAAAATTTGCTTATAGGGGACCTTTAAGACAGAAGATATTAATATTATAATGATTTTTCTATATATTTAAGTAATAAGGTAAATTAGAACATATTACTACTTATTTAATTGCAAAAAGTCTACATTACAATTTGACAGTATACTGGAACGTAGCTAAACTAATAATTGTCGCCTATTGAAAAAGATTAGTTCATAGATTTTAAATGCTGTTAGCCTACGTTATTACTAGGGTTGTGACAATAGGCTTTTAAAATTATAAATCCTGAAAATATTATAGACAGATAGAATTAAAGAGTATCGAATGGTTCTACACCAGCGGTATATAGTATTCGATACCATTTCATATCGTCTGTGATATTCTTAAGATCTATGATTCTAAAACATATTGTCACAACCCGAGTAATTAGTAAACCTACTTCAATCTAGTTAAATGACAAACATCGCAACTCTACTTTCCATTCCTTCAAACTTCATCTAATGAAACTTATATTATTTTTCTTTTTAAATAAGTTATTTCCTTAACATAAAACAATTCACAAAAGTTTATTGCGTTATGGATTAGTAATTGTATTCTATGGCCCCACCATAACTTTCTCTCAATCTTCTATGGCCCCACCATAAGTTTCTCAAGGGCATTTCTTTCTGGAAATCCCATACGTTTTTCCCTTCACTTAATCTTCTATGGCCCCACCATAAGTTTTTCTGAGGGCATTTCTTTCTGGAAATCCTTTACGTTTTTCCCTCCTCTTAATCTTCTATAGCCCCACCATAAGTTTCTCTGAGGGTATTTCTTTTTGGAAATCCTTTACGGTTTTCCCTCCTCTTAATATTCTATGGCCCCACCATAAGTTTTTCTGAGGGTATTTCTTTTTGGAAATCCTTTACGGTTTTCCCTCCTCTTAATTGCTTCTCCTAGACACAAACCACATGAGGCCTCAAGACTTGCCGCCAATTCCGTCATTTAGTGTCCACTCCTCGCTGCAGCAATTTACTTCATTGATTGAGTGCCAACAAGAAAAACAATCCATTATAATGCCTGCTAAAAAAATGATATATTGGGATAATGAAATAAATGTTCCAAAATAGGTAGCTAAAATGTTTCGTGGCTACATTAAATTTTTATTAATCATTTTACTGTGCGGTAAAACTAGGCACTGTAGAATTCTAGTTATTTTTTTAGTTAAAATAATAGGTAAGACCAAGATAGGTAGTTAATAATGGTGGGACCATCTCCTTTAATCTTCTATTACCCACCATAATATATAAACTAATGTACTGTATGTATTATTTGTGTTTATATTATATCTTCACTATTTTCTACACCAGGAACAAAACGCGTCTTGAGATGATAAGAATATCTGCCGCGGTTATGGGCATAGAATTCTGCTACGCCGCTGAGACCGCTTTCGTCTCCCCCACCCTCCTCAAGATTGGGGTGGAGCACCGCCTCATGACCCTCATCTGGTGCCTCAGTCCAGCTGTGGGGTTCTTCCTCACCCCCGTGCTAGGTACGCCCTCGCCATGATTCTTAAGCCTCTTGTAGACGGACGTTTTTCTCATGCCACGGCAAGAAAAAAATTCAGCATAAAAACCACCCAATCTAAGCGGTTCACAGTGCACACTTTCAAACCGACATTTCTCGAAGCTGCCAGGAAAAAGGCAAATAAAAATGTCATGTATGAACTTTGTGCGTTTATCATGCGATATTTTTTCCCGCAGCATGAAAAAAAAAATTATTTGAAAGAGAGTGTGATGAAGAAGTTATTGAAGATTAAAATAATATATAATATAACAATGAATAAAATAAAGATTGTACAATATTAATTAATTTTGAATTCATCATTATTCGAATAATCTTGGATATCTATCAGTACGATATAATAGGGAAGTAGTGTCACTACATTATTAATATTGATACCTGGGCAATAATGAGGTCGGCAAAATACCGCTCTGTGATTGGTCTAGAGAGTTGACACGTGGCTGTCCTGTCCTCTGATTAGTCCATTCAATTGGCGCCAAAAAATAATTGCAATAGCGTACCCTGTGAAGTGAGACTACTTCTCTATTTCATTATACAGTGGAACTCCTCTATAGTGAATGTAGAGTCCTGAGTAAGAGAACTACCCTCGTATAGTGAACAAATCAGTTTTCTGAAATTAATGGCCATTTAATTGCAAATTACAGGAAATTTGTTAACTATACGGGATAACTCTCTTACTTATGACTCTACATTTACTATAGGAACTCTATTGTATTGGTATTTTAACCTTTAAATGTAACCCGAGGACTTTTGGGCTCCTTACTTAACCTCATTCTCACCCTATTTTACCCATACTCACCCCCAGGGTCCCTGAGTGACAAGTGTACCCTGGGTATGGGAAGGAGGAGACCTTTCATTCTACTGCTGTCGGTGGGCATTTTAATCGGTGAGTGGAGATATTTTACTGGAGAGATAGAGAGATATTTTACTGGAGAGATAGAGAGATATTTTACTGGAGAGATAGAGAGATATTTTACTGGAGAGATAGAGAGATATTTTACTGGAGAGATAGAGAGATATTTTAGAGATATTTTACTGGAGAGATAGAGAGACATTTTAGAGATATTTTACTGGAGAGATAGAGAGATATTTTAGAGATATTTTACTGGAGAGATAGAGAGACATTTTAGAGATATTTTACTGGAGAGATAGAGAGATATTTTAGAGATATTTTACTGGAGAGATAGAGAGATATTTTAAAGATATTTTACTGGAGAGATAGAGAGATATTTTAGCGATATTTTACTGGAGAGATAGAGAGATATTTTAGAGATATTTTACTGGAGAGATAGAGCGATATTTTAGAAATATTTTACTGGAGAGATAGAGAGATATTTTAGAGATATTTTACTGGAGAGATAGAGAGATATTTTAGAGATATTTTACTGGAGAGATAGAGAGATATTTTACTGGAGAGATAGAGAGATATTTTACTGGAGAGATAGAGAGATATTTTACTGTAGAGATAGAGAGATATTTTACTGGAGAGATAGAGAGATATTTTAGAGATATTTTACTGGAGAGATAGAGAGACATTTTAGAGATATTTTACTGGAGAGATAGAGAGATATTTTACTGGAGAGATAGAGAGATATTTTAAAGATATTTTACTGGAGAGATAGAGAGATATTTTAGCGATATTTTACTGGAGAGATAGAGAGATATTTTAGAGATATTTTACTGGAGAGATAGAGCGATATTTTAGAGATATTTTACTGGAGAGATAGAGAGATATTTTAGAGATATTTTACTGGAGAGATAGAGAGATATTTTAGGGATATTTTACTGGAGAGATAGAGAGATATTTTAGAGATATTTTACTGGAGAGATAGAGAGATATTTTAGAGTTATTTTACTGGAGAGATAGAGAGATATTTTACTGGAGAGATAGAGAGATATTTTACTGGAGAGATAGAGAGATATTTTACTGGAGAGATAGAGAGATATTTTAGAGATATTTTACTGGAGAGATAGAGAGATATTTTAGAGATATTTTACTGGAGAGATAGAGAGACATTTTAGAGATATTTTACTGAAGAGATATTAATATAGATATTTTACTGTGGAGATAGAGACATATTAATGTGTAGATATTTTATACCGATATTCATCCGATACCCCTTATCAATCTGTCCCATCATTTACCCATCATTAGTTTCTCTCCCTTAACTTTCAGTTTATAATTAGTTAGGTAAGTTATTAACGTTATTTACACTATTAGGTAGATTATAAAAGTTACCATTAGGCTAAGTTCCAAGTTATTGGACGCTTTAACATTATCGATTATATTTGAAAAATAGGTATAGATTCAACTGCTTAGTTTTGGTAACCATGATACCTGCAGGTATCATGGTTACCAACTAAAATATCTAGTTAAATTATATACTTTTTACATGATTGAAAATGTGGAAGAGTTCGATAACTTGGAACTTACCCTACTTATTCAACTTTCTAATCATGGATGAATAAGGTACTATAGTACTTTACTACAGTAAAGTAAAATTTTACATCTCTTACTACAGTAAAGTACTATAGTACTTTATTACATTTCTATAGTACTGGCAATTCTAGTACTGTTTTGTTGTTATAATATTGTGACCAACAACTGAAAATGTTGTAGGAAAATGAAACACAACAAAACAACCTCATACAACCATTGATGGTTGTTTTAAAGTTTGATGGTTGTTTTACGATTGATGGTTAATAAAGCGTTTAATGGTTGTTGTTGTTTTTATCTTTTATTTTCAAATATTTTTCTCTCATTCACAGGCCTCATTTTGGTTCCTAACGGAAAATTCTTCGGTATTTTATTGGGTGACACTTACGCAACTGCCCCAAATTATGTAAGTGATGTTTGTAAGTGATGTTTGTAAGTGATGTTTGTAAGAGATGTTTGTAAGTGATGTTTGTAAGTGATGTTTGTAAGTGATGTTTGTAAGTGATGTTTGTAAGAGATGTTTGTAAGTGATGTTTGTAAGTGATGTTTGTAAGTGATGTTTGTAAGTGATGTTTGTAAGAGATGTTTGTAAGTGATGTTTGTAAGTGATGTTTGTAAGTGATGTTTGTAAGAGATGTTTGTAAGTGATGTTTGTAAGTGATGTTTGTAAGTGATGTTTGTAAGTGATGTTTGTAAGAGATGTTTGTAAGTGATGTTTGTAAGTGATGTTTGTAAGTGATGTTTGTAAGTGATGTTTGTAAGAGATGTTTGTAAGTGATGTTTGTAAGTGATGTTTGTAAGTGATGTTTGTAAGTGATGTTTGTAAGTGATGTTTGTAAGTGATGTTTGTAAGTGATGTTTGTAAGTGATGTTTGTAAGTGATGTTTGTAAGTGATGTTTGTAAGTGATGTTTGTATGTGATGTTTGTATGTGATGTTTGTAAGGAATGTTTGTAAGTGATGTTTGTAAGTGATGTTTGTAAGTGATGTTTGTAAGTGATGTTTGTAAGTGATGTTTGTAAGTGATGTTTGTAAGTGATGTTTGTAAGTGATGTTTGTAAGTGATGTTTGTAAGTGATGTTTGTAAGTGATGTTTGTAAGAGATGTTTGTAAGTGATGTTTGTAAGTGATGTTTGTAAGTGATGTTTGTAAGTGATGTTTGTAAGTGATGTTTGTAAGTGATGTTTGTAAGTGATGTTTGTAAGTGATGTTTGTAAGTGATGTTTGTATGTGATGTTTGTATGTGATGTTTGTAAGGAATGTTTGTAAGTGATGTTTGTAAGTGATGTTTGTAAGTGATGTTTGTAAGTGATGTTTGTAAGAGATGTTTGTAAGTGATGTTTGTAAGTGATGTTTGTAAGTGATGTTTGTAAGTGATGTTTGTAAGTGATGTTTGTAAGTGATGTTTGTAAGTGTTGTTTGTAAGTGATGTTTGTAAGTGATGTTTGTAAGTGATGTTTGTAAGTGATGTTTGTAAGTGATGTTTGTAAGGGATGTTTGTAAGTGATGTTTGTAAGGGATGTTTGTAAGTGATGTTTGTAAGTGATGTTTGTAAGTGATGTTTGTAAGTGATGTTTGTAAGTGATGTTTGTAAGAGATGTTTGTAAGTGATGTTTGTAAGTGATGTTTGTAAGTGATGTTTGTAAGTGATGTTTGTAAGTGATGTTTGTAAGTGATGTTTGTAAGTGATGTTTGTAAGTGATGTTTGTATGTGATGTTTGTAAGGAATGTTTGTAAGTGATGTTTGTAAGTGATGTTTGTAAGTGATGTTTGTAAGTGATGTTTGTAAGTGATGTTTGTAAGTGATGTTTGTAAGTGATGTTTGTAAGTGATGTTTGTATGTGATGTTTGTAAGGAATGTTTGTAAGTGATGTTTGTAAGTGATGTTTGTAAGTGATGTTTGTAAGTGATGTTTGTAAGTGATGTTTGTAAGTGATGTTTGTAAGTGATGTTTGTAAGTGATGTTTGTAAGTGATGTTTGTAAGTGATGTTTGTAAGAGATGTTTGTAAGTGATGTTTGTAAGTGATGTTTGTAAGAGATGTTTGTAAGTGATGTTTGTAAGTGATGTTTGTAAGTGATGTTTGTAAGTGATGTTTGTAAGTGAAATATCTAAGTAATATTTACTCTTCTGACATTATTATGAAAATATTATTATTATTAAATTATTTAAAATTAACATATATTATTCATTGTGAAACTGGAGTGATGCTATAAGTGTTATTTAGGGCAGGGTATGTTCTTAGTTATCGAACGGTTGCATATTTTCGAACACGTAGAAAAAATATATTTTAATTTGTATCCATGATATCCACTGGTATCACGGAAACAAATTAAAATAACGAATTGAATAATAATTATAATATATATTTTTCTCACGTTTCCAATAGTAGGTACCCACCCTATACAGGGTATCCCACAAAAAAGTGTACCCAAGTTTGAATTAATATAAATTTCGTACAATGGGTGGACACATGAAATTTTTTTAAATTCACTTCAACTCATTTTGTAACTACTTATAAATACGATATTTATATTATTTCTAAGTTTGTTACACTTTTTAGTGGGTCACCCTGTACAGTTACGGGGTAAATATAGTTAACTATAAGTGTTATTAACTATAAGTGTTATTAGGTACATAGATATAAGATATATACTATTTAGTAAAGATCAACTCATGTGGTAATTAAAATAATGATGAGTAATCTTTATATGTAGAGACTGTAACTACCTATAATTATTAGTTAAATACTACCTCTACACTTAGCATCTTTATTTACTCACTTATCTTACATTTATGGTGGGGCCATGGAAGATTTAATGTGTTCCTCACTTCATATCTTCAATGGCCCCACCATAACTTTCTTCCCTCTTAATCTTCTATGGTCCCACCATAACTTTCTCTCTCAGTCTTCTGTGGCCCCACCATAACTTTCTTTCTTAATCTTCTATGGCCCCACCATAACTTTCTCTCTCAATCTTCTATGGCCCACCATAACAATTCTCTCCTCTCACACAGAATGTCTCCTCCTGGTCTAACTCCTCTTCAAGCAACGATACGTACTACCAGGGTAAGAAAATAACTATTTATTTATTCTATAGTCACTATTAATTAATAAAATAAAAGATGAAGTTTAAATTATTAATATTAATTCAAGCTGAAATATATGAATTCATATTGAAAATACTAGTTCAATAATATAGTTTTTTTCTTACATGTTCGAAAATATTAAACTGTTCGATAACTCGTAACTTCCCCCAGATTCTTCTGAAGAGCCACCTGGTGACGAAGGTTCCAACTACCACCCCTGGGGCATCTTCTTTACCATCCTGGGCACCATCTTGTTAGATTTCGATGCCGATGCTTGCCAGAGTCCTTCCAGAGCCTACCTCTTAGATGTCACTGTCCCAGGTACATGAGACCTATTCTCTAGTAGCAGTTGAAACGCCGCGTTTTCACCGCTCAGTTAACCCCTTTTCATTTAATCACGGTTAAATGAATGGAACATTCATTTAACCGTGATTAAATGAAGAGGTGAAAACTGGGTGGTGAAAACGTTGCGTTTTTATCTGCTAGAATAGAATGGACCTTAGGCGTATTATTAAGTTATATTTTTTATTCATTTAATAATTTAGCCAATAAAAATCATTTCAAAGAAATATTGGATAAAAATTGTTTTAGGAATATTTAAACTTTGGGTAAGTTACGAGTTATCGGTCAGTTCCACATCTTCGGTCATATAACAAAAAACGATAAAATATTTTCTTTATTTATTTCAATAGGTATCCATGATACCTGCAGGTATCATGGATAAAAATTAAAAAATAGATAACAATTATTATATCGTTTTTTAACATGACCGAAGAGGTGTAACTGACCGATAACTCGTAACTTACCCAATGATATATGTACTTATTACGTCATATACGATAGATTTGTCCTAGTTAAATATAATAACTTTAATATAATTCTTTAGTGAAAATAAATGAAATATTAAATACATTTAAGATAGTTATAGCTGAAAGACTCGGAGTGTATAGAAAATATAGATATTTTTTTATTGTAAGGGTATCTATGTTAATTTAAGTGCTACTTTGGTTTGTAAACCGATGGTGTATAATTACATGATATAATAGAATGCAATATTTCTATGTTAACTTCTATTTACTTATAATTAGTAATATTAATTTAAAATTAATGTCTTAAATATTAGTATGGTACAATCATAAATAGATGACTAGCAATTCAACTATAATTTCTTTAAAGTGTATTCATTGACTGTAATTATTATTATATTTTTTCAGTTTAAAATTTTTTTGTCTTTTTTTTAATACTTTATGTGTGAAAATTTTTTTCACAATTTTTCCAATTAATTTCTTATAATTTTCCATTTTATTTTCTCTAACTACACAGTACGCACTGTTCTATATTATGTATATAATATATTTGTATAAGTTCTGTACCATATTATGTATACACTATATGTTCGTATAAGTCATAATTGCCCCCATCTCAACCATCAGAGGATCACGGTGTGGGCCTATCAACTTTCACCATCATGGCGGGACTGGGGGGCGGTACCGGGTACGCTATGGGAGCCATCGACTGGGACACGACAGTCATTGGTAAGTCATCAGCAGTCATTGGTAAGTCATCAGCAGTCATTGGTAAGTCATCAGCAGTCATTGGTAAGTCATCAGCAGTCATTGGTAAGTCAACAGCAGTCATTGGTAAGTCAACAGCAGTCATTGGTAAGTCATCAGCAGTCATTGGTAAGTCATCAGCAGTCATTGGTAAGTCATCAGCAGTCATTGGTAAGTCAACAGCAGTCATTGGTAAGTCAACAGCAGTCATTGGTAAGTCATCAGCAGTCATTGGTAAGTCATCAGCAGTCATTGGTAAGTCATCAGCAGTCATTGGTAAGTCATCGGCAGTCATTCAAAAATATTAACTTATCCTACTTAACTAAGCTTTCACTAGTTTTTACATTGACATATTTAAAAAAAAAATGAAAAAATAGGAACCTATAGAAATTTCCATCTTGTATCAAATTCGCATTAATTGTAACGCTACCCACAACCCATACAGAGACAAAGTGTTTAGTATGTTTTCCCCTCTAGGTTGGTTGTTTGGTGGTCATGTAAGGGCGGTGTTCACGTTGGTGCTCTTCATTTACATCGTCTGTGTGATAGTGACCATCACATCATTCAAAGAGATACCTCTAAAGAGAATACACTCCGTCAACAATAAGGTTGGCATCGATAAATTGTTACAGTAGAACTATTCTATAGTGAACGAGTTAGGATGTAGCCTCTATAGTGAATGGGTAAGGAAGTCTCTATATTGAATAAATTTTCTTTAGTCTCCCATAAATTGCAATCAGTTTTAGAAAACTAAAGCCTATTTTATGACAGACTAAAGAAAATCTGTTCACTATAGACTATAGAGTCTACATTCTAACTCATTCACTATAGAGAAGTTGACTATAGAGGAGTTGACTATAGAGGAGTTCATTATAGAGGAGTTGACTATAGAGGAGTTGACTATAGAGGAGTTCACTATAGAGGAGTTGACTATAGAGGAGTTGACTATAGAGTAGTTCACTATAGAGGAGTTGACTATAGAGGAGTTGACTATAGAGGAGTTCACTATAGAGGAGTTCACTATAGAGGAGTTCACTATAGAGGAGTCCACTATAGAGGAGTTCACTATAGAGGAGTTCATTATAGAGGAGTTCACTATAGAGGAGTTCACTACAGAGGAGTTCATTATAGAGGAGTTCACTATAGAGGAGTTCACTATAGAGGAGTTCACTATAGAGGAGTTCACTATAGAGGAGTTCACTTCAGAGGAGTTCACTATAGAGGAGTTCACTACAGAGTATAGAGGAATTCTACTGTCATTAGGGTTGTGACAATATGATTTTAAAATCATAGATCTCAAGAATATCACAGACGGAATGAAATGGTATCGAATACTATATACCGCTGGTGTAGAACCATTCAATACTCTTTAATTCTCTCCGTCTATAATATTTACGGGGTCAATGATTTTAAGAGCATATTGTCACAACCCTATTTATCATATGGCTAAATGATAATAACAGATAGTGATAAATAATTTAAGAGTTTCTTTATTTCATTTTTGTTATATTATATATTTTCACTTTTTTAAAATCTTTTAAGTTTCCTCTTTTTAATATTACCTACTTTTTTTAAATTTAATTTCCCCTCTTCTTCCCCTCAGAACAAAGGGGACGTTCTATCCATGGAGAAAATACCTACGAAGTGCGATGTCATCCTGTACGGAGCTGTGGACGGGGATATGGGACACACGGTGAGAGAAATGGTAAACCCTTTGGTTTAATGTTTGCAGTTTTACCATATTTATCTGAAAATCAAAGTATTTAACTACACCTATGAACAAATTGAATTACCTTATTGCAATATGGTATAGGGTAAGTTACGAATTATTGGTCAGTACTACATTTTCGGTCATATAAAAAAAACCAGTATAAAATTGTTATTATTACTCAGTGCTATCTAATACTACTGCTGGAAACACTGTGTAATAATAACAATTCTTATATTGCTTTTTTCCTATATGACCGAAGATGTAGAACTGACCGATAATTCGTAACTTACCCTCTAGAATCTAGATATACCTGATAAAAAATTTGTTGTGCCTAGTTACATATGAACTCTACTGTATCTGGATACATTTTCTCTCTACAGGACTTCAACCAATCAAACGGTCACCAGAAGGTTAACGGTTCAACAGTAGACGAACAGGAGACCTGTTTTAACAACTCTGTGAGTGATGAAGACAACAGTGCTTGAGAAAAGATGTGTCGAACATTACTGTTCTTGACAAGAACAGTAATGTTCTTGTCAAGAACATTACGAAACTAAAGAAAAGATGTGTCGAAAATTCGATTTTTTTAATCGTTTGAACGCAATTTTAAAGTGTTGAATACAGTTGAATTTCTATAAGATTGGTTGCACTAAGTGGCTTGGTCGTAATAAGTTATTTGGTCCTATTGGATGCATGAAACAAAAGCAGATTCATAATAGGTATATTATACATCTTAAATTCCATCTTCAATTTGCAATAGGAATTTAAAAGTACCGTACTTACCCAATAATATTTGTACCTAATTATTGCCAGTTGAAAAATACTTGGCCACTAACTCTAAATCTCACCACTAGATGGCGCCACTTCTTATTCTATAGTTCTATAAAAACTCCTAAGATTAAACGCAAACGCTAATATTATTTAATTAAACGTCCAGAATTGATCTAGGACCAATTTGGCTGTAGATTAATTTTGGCTGGCGTAAAATTTGAACCCCATTTTTTTTTCACAGTCGCCAACTGCTCTGGCGGACGAGTACAAAGTTCCACCACCAGAGGTCGTGCCCGAAGTCACCCTGAAACACTACCTACTCTCTATCATCCACATGCCTAAGGTAAATATTGCGAGTCAACCTGACTCATTGACTCTACCTGAGTCAATCTGACTATGAATTAGGAGTCAATATGACTTGTTTTTGAATAAAATGTTAGGATGAGTCAAATTGACTCACATTTTTGAGCCGGTCTTGGGACAAAGTGAAAACTCAAATTTTGAGACAATGTGACTCGTATTTTTTTTCGGTGAGGTAACAATTTCGAACCAGATACATTTTTAGTTCGTTCTAATACTATAAATCTTGAGCATCAAAATACTTTGAAAAGAAAAGTCTGTATTTTCTTGAAATTTCAGCGTTGACAGTAAAATTAAGTTTTTTTTCTAGTCCTCCTAGAACTTTCACTCCTGATTCTGATGATGAATTGACATCTTGCTATTCGAAAGCTAGAAACCTACGTTGAAATTTTTGTGAATATTTTTCAAAATATTTACTAAATTTAGATACAACGATACAACTTCATAGAAAGTCAGAATGATGCAAAGTAGGATTCTAAATCAAGACCATATATAAATTCCTGTTGAAAACAAGACATTTTCGGGCAAAAGAGAAAAAAAAAATGAAAGCGAAAATATTAACAAACTAAATAGCAATCAAAAATCTATATAAAAATTATATACAATCACAATTTACACTAGAAATAATCATCATCAAGAATTAGACAATTTTCAAGTACTAACATCCATCAATTCAGTTCAGAATTTTAGTATGAGGACTAGGGTTGTGACAATATCCTAAAATCATAGATCCTGAAAATATTATAGACGGAGAGAATTAATGACTATTGGACCGTTCTAAACCAGCGGTATATAGTATTCGATACCATTTCATTTCGTCTGTCATATTCTTAAGGTCTATTTATGATTTTAAAAGCATATTGTCACAACCCTAATGAGGAGTAACAGTGTATTCTCTTTTCTTCACATGCGCCATAATGTCTCTTTTCGACAGAGTCTGCGCATCCTGTGCCTGACTAACCTCTTCAGCTGGATGTCCTTGGTGTGCTACTCCCTCTACTTCACAGACTTTGTGGGGGAGGCTGTCTTCGAGGGAGACCCTCTGGTTAGTGAAGAAGGTGATCGGTCCATTTGCCGAAAACACATTTGCCGAAAACACATTTGCCGAAAATTAAAAAAACACTATACGTTATAAATATGAAGAAATATTGTCCATCAAAGGTTAGGTTAGCGGTCCGGTTCGGGGGGATGGCTCCCCCCCCCCCCTCTGTCGTGCGGCAAATAAGTTTTCGGCAAATGTTTGATAGTGACAAAATAAATAAGTATACCTTAATTAGGAAAATAATTTTCATTTTTTCGGCGAAAGTGTCGTGCAACGAATGTGTTTTCGGTGAATGGACCTAGGACCAGTAAAGAAACAAATTATTAGAAAGAGTAGTTATAATATTTACATATATTAATAACACATTTATATTATCTACAAATCAGCTGTAACCAATTGATTTCCCTTATTTTCATTCAGGCCCCTGAAGGTTCACCAGCACGCATCTCTTACGAGGAAGGTGTTCGCTTTGGCTGCTGGGGCATGTGTCTCTATTCAGTGTCCTGTGCCATCTACTCTGCCTACATCGAGACTCTCGTCAAGAAATTCGGGTGAGAAGTGCCAACTAATTGTTCTTGATGACGTCACATTATTCAAAACAGGCGATTCGTTTACAATGAAATAAATTTTCATCAGCTGGATTTTATTGTAAGCCGTGGACATCACGTTGACTTTGATTTAAGTTCTTGTGTGCCATTTCGGTCAAGCAGCCTAGGATGCGATAGAATTGTCATGAAATCTTTGTGATAATGATGAGATCCTTGTCTGTCGTGCAGCTTAACTAATTGAACAATCCTGACTATCCTATTTTGTGAAATAATAACGTTGAACTATGACCTACTAGCAAAGATATTTTACTAAAATAATATACACCTAGAGCTCGGACTTTTAGGACTAGAAAAAGTCATTTTCGGACCTATAAAAATATTTTAGGACATACAAAAGGCATTTTAGGACCTAAAAAAAGACATTTTAGGACCTAAAAAAGACATTTTAGGACCTATAAAAAAGGCATTTTAGGACCTTAAAAAGGCATTTTAGCACCTTAAAAAATGCATTTTAGGACCTAAAAATAGGTACTGTAGGTCCTAAAATAGGCATTTTAGGACCTTAAAGAGACATTTTAGGACAAAGATTTTCTTTCATCATCATGACAAGAATAGAGTTCAGTTTAAATAACCTATTGATAAATGGATATCCCGTTGAGTGAGAATCTATCTTTTCAATGAATGATTGAAAATATTCTCACTCTGTGTTGCAGGTCTTTTTTTTGTTTCAAGCTTTCGAATAGAAAGATTTCTATTCATCATCAGGAGAAGGGTGGAAAACCTGGACCTAAATAACCTGGACCTGATTAACTAAATTTTTTCAATCTAATATCTTTGCTACTAACCAACCTACAACTCAGTGTGTTAATCAATTTTTCTGTTTGTTCACAGTGCAAGACCTGTGTACTTTTGCGGTCAAATGGTGTACAGTATCGGCATGGTGTTTCTGTGTATCTTCCCACACAAGGTATCGGTGATTCTCCTCAGTACTACTGCAGGAGTGATGTACTCCACACTATTCACCATGCCTTACCTTCTAGTGGCAAACTACCATGAGAAACAAACTGTGAGTCTACAGTCAACAATATTTATTTTGAAAAAAAAAAAAAAAATTAAAATTTAAAAAATTTATTTTGAAAAAAAAACGTTGAAAATTTTTTTTTGCTCAATTTTTTTTTAAATTTTAACTAATTTTTATTAAAGTAAATTTTATTAAAGTAACAGAAAGCTTTAAACACAATATTGAAAATAAACTTTCACTAAAAGAACTTAATCAATAGGAAATAAACAAATATAATTATCATGGAAAATGAAGTGTAATAGCTACATGTAACTATCTATACGAACTTATTTATATAATCAGGTTAGGAAATTAACTTAATTGAAATATGAATTCAATTTTTTGGTTTCAGATACATAAAATTTTCAAGAAGAATCAAACATTATAATTAAGTTTTCATTTTCCTCAGATCGGTTTCGAGAGATCTTAGAACATGAGAATTTTAATTAGAAGAAAACATAAAAATTTAACTTTCTTTTTCTTCAGGTCGGTTTCGAGAGATCTTAGAACATGAGAATTTTAATTAGAAGAAAACATAAAAATTTAACTTTCTTTTTCTTCAGGTCGGTTTCGAGAGATCTTAGAACATGAGAATTTTAATTAGAAGAAAACATAAAAATTTAACTTTCTTTTTATTCAGGTCGGTTTCGAGAGATCTTTCACTTCCTGTGAAGATGAGCCACAACAACAGGTCCGCGGTTTAGGAACAGACGTGGCAATCGTGTCTTCCATGGTGTTCCTAGCCCAGTTCATCCAGGCCCTCTGTATGGGAACCCTAGTGGATTGGGTTGGCTCCACTGTTGCCATAGTGGGAGCCGCTTCAGTTTTCGCATTCTGTGCTTCCATGGCATCCACCCAAGCTGTCTATTTAGATTTGTAAACGGTGAAAAGAATGATTTTCAAAAAGGTGTAGAACATAGAATTTAAATTCAAAAGTTTATGTTGAAAGAAAGTAGTTCTTATTTATTTGTCAATCTGTGTTTTTAGGTTGGAATACTTTGTATAATTGTATATATTTATTTATAGTTTTCGAAGATATATCAATTTTAAATCTTCAGTCTTTCAGTATAACAGCAAAGGATATAAGATTTTTGAAGCTTAGGTTTTTACCTGTAAAACTACCTTTCTTATTAAACTGCTAATCATTTATAATAACCATAATAAATCTTTATTACTATCTAACAAAAAGTAAATTAAATACATTTAAACTTGAAAGATTCACCATGGCTAATCAACCCAAATTTATAATTAGAAATTATGATAAAACTAATTATATTTAAACAAAAATAAGAAATCTGCTGATTTTAAATATGCATGAAATAGTTAAAAGCTTGTATTAAATCTCAAATCTATTTCCCGTTATTTTAAGTCACCGTATTTTCCCAAAGTACAATGTCATGTTCCTCTCACATGTATTTGAAATGAACAACTCATGTTGTTTTAAGTTTAGTCATTAATTTGCTGTGTAAAGGCTGCCTGTATTTCAACAGTATCTTTTCTTAGGGTATCTCTCATGTACAATAAAACGTTACCTCACTGCTTTCTTTTATTTGTAACTCCTAGCTGCAATGACGTGGCAAAATACTGGCCTCTGATTGGTTAAAAAAGTTGTAGGTGCTGGTTAGTACCGGCCTCTGATTCGACAAGAGAGTTGTAGGTGCTGGTTACTACCGGCCTCTGATTGGACAAGAGAGTTGTAGGTGCTGGTTATTACCGTTCTCTGATTGGACAAGAGAGTTGTAGGTGCTGGTTATTACCGTTCTCTGATTGGACAAGAGAGTTGTAGGTGCTGGTTATTACCGCTCTCTGATTGGACAAGAGAGTTGTAGTTGCTGGTTACTACCGGCCTCTGATTGGACAAGAGAGTTGTAGGTGCTGGTTATTACCGTTCTCTGATTGGACAAGAGAGTTGTAGGTGCTGGTTATTACCGCTCTCTGATTGGACAAGGGAGTTGTAGGTGCTGGTTATTACCGGCCTCTGATTGGACAAGAGAGTTGTAGGTGCTGGTTATTACCGGCCTATGATTGGACAAGAGAGTTGTAGGTGCTGGTTATTACCGGCCTATGATTGGACAAGAGAGTTGTAGGTGCTGGTTAGTACCGGCCTCTGATTGGACGAGACAGTTGTAGGTGCTGGTTAGTACCGGCCTCTGATTGGACAAGAGAGTTGTAAGTGCTGGCCAGTACCGGCCTCTGATTGGCCAGTCATATTCTCGTCGTGACAATTACAGGAAAGAACATTCTACAGAGTTTATCTTCTCCGTTAATCTGTGGGTATACCCAATGTTTGGCATCAGGTAGGTAGGTAGGTATACCCGCCTGACTCTTCGGAAGCTTTATTTAATCTGCTCAGTCTAGTTTTACCTTCCTACCGAGAGGTTCTTAGCTAGTTTCGCTCTGCACTCATTACTTACAATAGCGAGTTTTGTACCTTTTCTGCAAAAGTCTACAATATCACAGAACAGTAAAAAGGTAAGGAAAATAATGAAATTTAATCATTAATAGGGGTTTGCTTTTGAAATAATACATTCTATATTCGTGTACGAATTAAAAAGAGATGGTTTATATAATGTGTAAATCATACATTTCATATGGAAAATTCGTTAGATATCGGAAATTATAATTTATTAAGGAATAGCGTAATTTCATTATATATATTTTTTTAAGTAAATAAAAACGTACATAATGATTATCAAATAATCGAATTTAAGTTTATTTTTTATAACAAATTATAACCAACAAAATATTTCAATAGTGAATACCCATTTTAATGTAATTTTCCAATTCTTTACTATTAAAAATATCCAAAAAACTGAAACATAATAAAATTTTATTAAAAATTTCTTAGCCATTTTTATTTTACATTTTCTTAGTTTCTTTTCATAATTACTTTAATTAGCAAAAAATAAAACTCGTGATTACGAATTATGTTCACCGTTACTCCCCCTCACCCTCCTTTTAATACCCCCCCCCCCTCACCCCCCTTTGTCCTGTAATGTGGGGGCACTAACCCCTAAAGCAACTGACCGCTAGAAATGTAAAGAAAAAAAGATCCTGCGATGAATTTTCAAAATAAAGGAAAATGTTCTGTAAAATATATAATGCTTTTTATGTCATAATTTTCCTTGGAAAATAAAATAAAATGTATATAGGGTAAGTTCCGAATTATCGGTCAGTCCCATATTTTCGGACATAAAAGAAAGAACAATATAATAATTATTTCACTAGGATTGGTTGAGTAAAAAACAACCAGTCCAGGTTTGCAGAAGTATTACATACCACTCTGTAATAATAACAATTTTTATATTTTTTTTCTTATATTACCGAAGATGTAGTACTGACCAATAATTCGTAACTTACCCTATCAAATAAAATGTAACCCGTTATATCTATCCATAATGAATTTTAAAAATATTTTCATACACATTTTTTACTAATAACATTTTGAAATACTATTCCTTTAATTATTTCGTATCTGGAAATTGAAACTATCACTATTTCATTATATTATCTATTTTTAATCTATATAATTTTCTAAATTGTACACATGGGTAAAACATTCGAGCCAAAAACAAACTAGACTAAATGCAGTGGGGCCTACATTCGGGTGTATAGGAATAGAGAAACCTAACTGTTATTTGTATGTTTTACTATTTACACAACTCAATTTACATCTAAAAATTACAGTCATCTTTATTTGTTTTACACTCTTCAAGGTTCGCTTTAATGTACATTTGATTTTTATATTATATATATTTTTAATATATTAAATTTGCAATAAGAAAAATGTTTTAATAAATGCATTTCCGGTATTGTAAAAAATTGCAAATCTATGGTGGGGCCATAGAAGATTAAGAGATGTCCCCCATCTTAATCTTCCATGGCCCCACCATAAAATGGTAGAATAAAATTTAATTTAAATTACATATTAATTAATTAATATATAAGTCTAAAATAAAATTATTTAACAAATTTTCAGGTTCAGTCACAATATCATTTTTATCAGTAACGTACAGTGTACATATAACGAATTGTTACAACATGGGTTATGAGTTGTGATAATATGCTTTTAAATCATAGATCTTAAGAATATCACAGACGAAATGAAATGGTATCGAATACTATATACCGCTGGTGTAGAACCATTCAATACTCTTTAATTCTCTCCGTCTATAATATTCTCTATGATTTATAAAGCATATTGTCACAACCCCAGTCATGTCCTTCTTAACATGCATTCTCAAATTTGTGCATTGGTCACTTTTTTATATTTTCAACATAATAAATAAATGATATATAATTTAAATTTAATATTGAAAATACTGTAAACGGGGATTATTTATAAATTTAAAAATGTGAAAAACCAAATAATGTTTCACCTCACTGCATTTTCACAACTGCATTTTCATATTTGCATTTTCACAAATACATTTTCATATTTGCATTTTCATAACTGCATTTTCACAACTGCATTTTCACCTGTAATTACACCATCATCCTAGTGACCTGACGAGGTCACAGGTATGACTTCATCACCTATAATAACTTAAAATGACATCGGGAAGTACTGGATGTACTGGCACGTGTATTGGATGTATTTTTATCATAAAACTAGTGTATCTTCCCGTTGAAAATAACGGGGTTTCAATATTATTTCTATTTGTGTAACACAAGGGCCGTGTTTTCAGATTCAGTTATTTATTGATTAATGATTTTTATCTTATACCCTGTATTGTTTAGATTCCTTTTAAAATTCATTGCTACTGCTTATGGATGAAATACATTTAAAAGTTGAATTAAAGCATAAAAATTAGAATTTACATTATATAGAAATATTGTAATTAGATGATTTTTTTATCTTCGATTATTAATTTTTCAATCTTTAGTTGATTTTAGTATTATTCCAGACACCGTAATTAATATTACGTAGTAAAAAAAACAGTTTTTTATTTAAAAGTTATATGTTTTTTTAGTATATTTAGTTATAGTTATTCTCAAATTAAAAGTACGCCCTTTTTTCTATTGGTGCTATTTTTACTACTTTCACTTCCCCTCTAATGGGGAATGACATCTCCCCTCACATCTAAACTAGTGATTTTCCCTCTAATGGGGAAGTACTGAGCCAAGTTAGTTATTAGTGGTGAAAGGGGAAGAAGAACTTAGAGGTATTTCCGTGGCTACAACAGTATGGTTAAGAGGGGAAATAATATATAGGTATACAGAGGGGAAATGATATATAACCATTTCATAAAAATTAAACTGAAATAGGTTTAAAATGAATCTATTTAAAAAATATCTTTTAAAAAATCTATATTTTCTTTTAAAAAATCTAAACTAAATTTTTTTTTCAATTTTTTAAAAATCTATATCTAAGAAAATCTATTTCATTTTCATTTTTAAAAATCTATATATCCTCTTTTAAAAAATCTATATTTAACAAAAAAACTAATTTTCTTTTTTAAAAATCTATATTCAACAAACACACTAATTTTTTTTTTATCTATATTTAACAAACACACTAATTTTCTTTTTTTTTAAATCTATATTTTCTTTAAAAAAAATCAAAATGACATTAGTTACTCAGCCTGAAAATATCTAGAAAAATAAATACTAATTCTACTAGTTAAATTACTCATGCTTCTAGTGACTGACTCATCCATCATCGGACATGACTCATGTTTGGGAAGTACAGTGAAGTACTGTACTTAACATCTGTAAGTGACTGTACTTTACTTAGTCAGTTATTGTTATTATTGTTATTGCTATAGATTATTTTAAACATTGTCATTTTGCATTATTTTAAATAATTGTTATTATGCATTATTTTAAACAATTATTATTATGCATTATTTTAAACATTTGTTAATATGCATTATTTTAAACATTTGTTATTATGCATTATTTTAAATAATTGTTATTATGCATTATTTTAAACAATTGTTATTATGCATTATTTTAAATACTTATTATTATGCATTATTTTAAACAATTGTTATTATGCATTATTTTAAATACTTATTATTATGCATTATTTTAAATACTTTTTATTATGCATTATTTTAAATAATTGTTAATATGCATTATTTTAAATACTTATTATTATGCATTATTTTAAACAATTGTTATTATGCATTATTTTAAACAATTGTTATTATGCATTATTTTAAATACTTATTATTATGCATTATTTTAAATACTTATTATTATGCATTATTTTAAACAATTGTTATTATGCATTATTTTAAATACTTATTATTATGCATTATTTTAAACAATTGTTATTATGCATTATTTTAAACAATTGTTATTATGCATTATTTTAAAAACTTAATTTATGAAGTGAAGCACAAGAGAAACGACGAAAAAGTTGTACATCCTTTATTTTTAGAGCTTTCGATTTAGTAAGATTTCCCAGAAGGAGACCAATTAGTCAAATTTAAAAACTTATTATTATGCATTATTTTAAATACTTATTATTATGCATTATTTTAAATAATTGTTGATATGCATTATTTTAAATACTTATTATTATGCAATATTTTAAATAATTGTTATTATTTAATATTTTAAACAATTGTTATTATTTAATATTTTAAACAATTGTTATTTTTCAATATTTTAAACAATTGTTATTGTTCAATATTTTATACAATTGTTATTGCTCAATATTTTATACAATTGTTATTATTTAATATTTAGCACGGTATTTATAGTGCACAGTGTTTATAGTGCACAGTGCACAGTGTTTATAGTGCACAGTGCACAGTGTTTATAGTGCACAGTGCACAGTGTTTATAGTGCACAGTGTTGTGTTTATAGTGCACAGTGTTTATAGTGCACAGTGCACAGTGTTTATAGTGCACAGTGCACAGTGTTTATAGTGCACAGTGCACAGTGTTTATAGTGCACAGTGCACAGTGTTTATAGTGCACAGTGCACAGTGTTTATAGTGCACAGTGTTCATAGTGCACAGTGTTTATAGTGCACAGTGTTTATAGTGCACAGTGCACAGTGTTTATAGTGCACAGTGCACAGTGTTTATAGTGCACAGTGCACAGTGTTTATAGTGCACAGTGTTTATAGTGCACAGTGTTTATAGTGCACAGTGTTTATAGTGCACAGTGTTTATAGTGCACAGTGTTTATAGTGCACAGTGCACAGTGTTTATAGTGCACAGTGTTTATAGTGCACAGTGCACAGTGTTCATAGTGCACAGTGTTCATAGTGCACAGTGTTTATAGTGCACAGTGTTTATAGTGCACAGTGTTCATAGTGCACAGTGTTTATAGTGCACAGTGTTTATAGTGCACAGTGCACAGTGTTTATAGTGCACAGTGTTTATAGTGCACAGTGTTTATAGTGCACAGTGTTCATAGTGCACAGTGTTCATAGTGCACAGTTTTTATAGTGCACAGTGTTTATAGTGCACAGTGTTTATAGTGCACAGTGTTCATAGTGCACAGTGTTTATAGTGCACAGTGCACAGTGTTTACAGTGCACAGTGTTTATAGTGCACAGTGTTTATAGTGCACAGTGCACAGTGTTTATAGTGCACAGTGTTCATAGTGCACAGTGTTCATAGTGCACAGTGTTCATAGTGTACAGTGCACAGTGTTTATAGTGCACAGTGTTTATAGTGCACAGTGCACAGTGTTCATAGTGCACAGTGCACAGTGTTTATAGTGCACAGTGTTTATAGTGCACAGTGCACAGTGTTTATAGTGCACAGTGCACAGTGTTTATAGTGCACAGTGCACAGTGTTTATAGTGCACAGTGCACAGTGTTTATAGTGCACAGTGCACAGTGTTTATAGTGCACAGTGCACAGTGTTTATAGTGCACAGTGCACAGTGTTTATAGTGCACAGTGTTCATAGTGCACAGTGTTTATAGTGCACAGTGTTTATAGTGCACAGTGTTCATAGTACACAGTGTTTATAGTGCACAGTGTTTATAGTGCACAGTGTTTATAGTGCACAGTGTTTATAGTGCACAGTGCACAGTGTTTATAGTGCACAGTGTTTATAGTGCATAGTGTTCATAGTGCACAGTGTTTATAGTGCACAGTGTTCATAGTGCACAGTGTTTATAGTGCACAGTGTTTATAGTGCACAGTGTTTATAGTGCACAGTGTTCATAGTGCACAGTGTTTATAGTGCACAGTGTTTATAGTGCACAGTGTTCATAGTGCACAGTGTTTATAGTGCATAGTGTTTATAGTGCACAGTGTTCATAGTGCACAGTGTTTATAGTGCACAGTGTTCATAGTGCACAGTGTTTATAGTGCACAGTGTTTATAGTGCACAGTGTTTATAGTGCACAGTGTTCATAGTGCACAGTGTTTATAGTGCACAGTGTTCATAGTGTACAGTGTTTATAGTGCACAGTGTTTATAGTGCACAGTGTTTATAGTGCACAGTGTTTATAGTGCACAGTGTTTATAGTGCACAGTGCACAGTGTTTATAGTGCACAGTGTTTATAGTGCAGTGTATATAGTGCACAGTGTTCATAGTGCACAGTGTTTATAGTGCACAGTGTTTATAGTGCACAGTGTTCATAGTGCACAGTGTTTATAGTGCACAGTGTTTATAGTGCACAGTGTTTATAGTGCACAGTGCACAGTGTTTATAGTGCACAGTGCACAGTGTTTATAGTGCACAGTGCACAGTGTTTATAGTGCACAGTGTTGTGTTTATAGTGCACAGTGCACAGTGTTTATAGTGCACAGTGTTTATAGTGTACAGTGCACAGTGTTTATAGTGCACAGTGCACAGTGTTTATAGTGCACAGTGCACAGTGTTTATAGTGCACAGTGCACAGTGCTTATAGTGCACAGTGCACAGTGTTTATAGTGCACAGTGCGCAGTGTTTATAGTGCACAGTGCACAGTGTTTATAGTGCACAGTGCACAGTGTTTATAGTGCACAGTGCGCAGTGTTTATAGTGCACAGTGCACAGTGTTTATAGTGCACAGTGCACAGTGTTTATAGTGCACAGTGCGCAGTGTTTATAGTGTACAGTGCACAGTGTTTATAGTGCGCAGTGTTTATAGTGTACAGTGCACAGTGTTTATAGTGCACAGTGCACAGTGTTTATAGTTCCCAGTGCACAGTGTTTATAGTGCACAGTGCACAGTGCGCAGTGTTTATAGTGCACAGTGCACAGTGTTTATAGTGCACAGTGCACAGTGTTTATAGTGCACAGTGCACAGTGTTTATAGTGCACAGTGCACAGTGTTTATAGTGCACAGTGTTTATCATAGTTTGAAAGCAATTTGGACATTAGCCAATAGTTCATTTTTAACCTTCAGCATTTTAGTGTTAGGGTAGCAGATGTTATTTAGTGTACCTCTTATTATTTAGTGTACCTCTTGATATTTAGTGTACCTCTTGTTATTTAGTGTACCTCTTATCAGTGTACCTCTTATTATTTAGTGTACCTCTTATTATTTCAGTTTACCTCTTATTATTTCAGTGTACCTCTTATCAGTGTACCTCTTATTATTTAGTGTACCTCTTATTATTTAGTGTACCTCTTATCAGTGTACCTCTTATTATTTAGTGTACCTCTTATTATTTCAGTTTACCTCTTATTATTTCAGTGTACCACATATTATTATCGTGTACCTCATATCAACATCGTGTACCTTATTTTATCATAGTGTACCTCATATTATTTTAGTGTAACTCATATTATTTCAGTGTAACTCATATTATTTTAGTGTACCTCATATAAATTTTGTGTATCGCATATTAATATCGTTCGTGGACCGACAATTGAACCCAAGACAATTGAGCCCAAAACAATTGAGCCATATGACAAACGAGCCAAAAACAATTGAGCCCCAAGGCAATTGTGCCAAAAACAATTGAGCCCCAAGGCAATTGTGCCAAAAACAATTGAGCCCCAAGACAACTCAGCCCAGAAAAATTGTCAAAGCATACCCAATAAAGAAGTGTTACTTTGTTATTACTGTAGAGACTGATGAATATGGACTCAGCTACAAACCGGATTATTAAAATTTAGCTTTTGATTTTTGCATACATAATATTTAAATTTTGCTTATTTAATAAATAGGCAAAATCTTAATACTGCGGGTTGAATCTGAGCTCATATTTATCACAGTCTACTGTATTAACCTAATTTAAGACCATTGCTGCGGAAATAACAAAGTAACACTTCTTTATTGCTCCTGTTATCACAATTTTTTTTTCTGGACCCAATTGCTCTGAGGTCAATTGTCTTGGGCTGAATTGCCTTATGCTCAATTGTCTGGGGGCTCAATTGTCAGTGCTCCAATTTCGTGTACCCCATACTAATCCAATGTACCCCACAGCATGACCCACAGGGCAGACTTCATGGGTGACTCTTTCCTACACGGTTCTTCCTCTACCATCGATGACGTTTTCCAGAGAGTTCTCGGAGATTTCCAGGACCCAGCAGGAATCCACAGGGTGAGGAAAATGAAGAGTATTATTAGTCCAAACATTCAGTTAGGTCTTCTCTGTATTAATGATACAACTTGCACTGTATCAACGTTTTGTATCATTGATACACGTTTTGTATCATTGATACACGTTTTGTATCAATGCTACACGTTTTGTATCATTGATACACGTTTTGTATCATTGATACACGTTTTGTACCATTGATACACGTTTTGTACCATTGATACACGTTTTGTACCATTGATACACGTTTTGTATCATTGATACACGTTTTGTACCATTGATACACGTTTTGTACCATTGATACACGTTTTGTATCATTGATACACGTTTTGTATCATTGATACACGTTTTGTACCATTGATACACGTTTTGTACCATTGATACACGTTTTGTACCATTGATACACGTTTTGTATCATTGATACACGTTTTGTATCATTGATACACGTTTTGTATCATTGATACACGTTTTGTATCATTGATACACGTTTTGTATCATTGATACACGTTTTGTATCATTGGTACACTTGCACTCAGGTACCATGTAAATTATTTACTTGATGTAATGATATGAGTCCCAATTCCCTTTAATTTAAGATATAGTCTTAATTTAAGGTGTTTATTCTGCATGACAGTGTAAACACATTCACACCGACACTCTTTTTGTCTTTGATTATAGGACGCTAGAGGTAAATACTGCCATAGAAGATTATGGTAGATTACAGTAGGAATTGAAGGGTCTAATATTGCTCATCGAGTGTAAAGGCAGATTTTTTAATTTCATTCTTTTTAATTTCTTTACCATTGATATATCTTTTATTGGAAAGATATTTTTTTAATGCAAAAATATTTTTTTAATGGAAATATTTTTTTAATGGAATTTTTTTTAATGCAAAAATATTTTATTAATGGAAAAATATTCTTTTAATGGAATTTTTTTTAATGCAAAAATATATTTTATTAATGGAATTTCTTTTAATGGAAAAATATTTATTTAATAAAATATTTAATTGAGTTACATATACAACACATTTTTAATTCATATATATAAGTTAAACTCTAATTTGCGAGTGTTTCTTAATAGTTTTAGATATAAAAATAAGCAACATACCTTGGGTGTAAAGCACAGTTTCATCTTCAATGTTTCAGACAATTATTTGATTTATAATCACCATATGTTAGCAAGGCCAACCTAAAACAAATTGTACATGAAAACAAATGTTAGAGGAAGATTGGCGTAAAATTTTACAGATCAGGGTAAGTTTTGAGTTATCGTTCAGTTCCACGTTTTCGATCATAAAAGAAAAAAATTATCTTTATTTTATATGTTATCCAGTTAAATAAAAATTATTATATCTTTTTTTCTTATGTGATCGAAAATGTGGAACTGTTCGATAACTCGTAACTTACCCTATATAAATATAATTAGGGTAAGTTCCTAATTATCGGTCAGTACTACATCTTCGGTCATAAGAAAAAATAATATATAAATTGTTATTATTACACAGTGCTATCTTCCGAAGATGTAGTATGACCGATAATTCGGAACTTACCTTAACAAAATAAATTTTTTCTTTCCATTTAAAAAAGTATAACATATTGCACAACTTTTATTTTATTTCACAATAAAAATAAATTTTGAATTTCACAATAAAAATTGATTTTAAATTTCACAATAAAAATAAATTTTAAATTTCACCAATAAAAATTAATTTCAAATTTCACAATAAAAATCAATTTTAAATTTTACAATTAAATTAATTTCAATTTTAACAGACAAACTATAATTTTCATGGTAAAACTGGCAATTGCTTGTAAATGAACCACACAAAATAAGTAGGTAGCCCTTTCTGCTCGTTATATACTAAATTTCTTCGCACCTTCATTATTAATGGTACAGAAAATAGAAGAATTTGTATTTACTTGCACCTTAATGTTTATATTAGAAGTATTATCTTTTAAAAAAGTATAGATGCCGCTATTGGTAAAAAATTATTGATATTTGTTTGAAAAAAATAGAAATTCAAAATTTTGACTTCTTCTATTAGGTACTAAAAGATATTATAAATTTAACAATGGTATCTACTTTTTTAAAATAATTTAAAACACCATTTTTTTTATCATGAATCATACCAGTGATTTCTTCCTAAAAATAACATGAAAATATTACCTGCAGATTGATGACTGTGGTAACCACAGAAATAATTTACAGGCGCCACTTAATTAGGGTTCCAGGTCCTTATTTGCCCTGAAAATTAGTGAGGAGTTGACGAAGAATCCAGAAAACGAGTTAGGATAATTTAGACAAAAATACAGATAAACATCAACACTGTAGATATTATTTAATAATTAATTAATAATAATAATTAGATAATATTTATAATTTAACCCCCTTTTCAGTTCAACCCGATGTCTGGCACCACCCAAAGCTCAACCGCCAGTCCACCACAAAGTTTAAACCCAGTAATCAATCCTCTGTCTTCTGACCCTATGGCAGTGGTAGAAAAAGATGGCAAATATCAGGTGAGAAACTAGTGTACTTGCCCGTGAAGAATAACGTGTTCTCAATAGTATCAATATTTGAAGTAAATTAATTAAATAAAGAGTTTAATTTGATTAAATATGAGTATTAATAGTTCTAAATCAATTCAGTTATTAAATCAATATTCGTATTTCTCTCATACCGTACTCATTTCTCTCATACCGTACTCATTTCTCTCATACAGTACTCATTTCTCTTATACTGTACTCATTTCTCTCATACCGTACTCATTTCTCTCATACTGAACTCATTTCTCTCATACAGTACTCATTTCTCTCATACCGTACTCATTTCTCTCATACTGTACTCATTTCTCTCATACAGTACTCATTTCTCTCATACCGTACTCATTTCTCTCATACCGTACTCATTTCTCTCATACTGTACTCATTACTCTCATACAGTACTCATTTCTCTCATACGGTACTCATTTCTCTCATACCGTACTCATTTCTCTCATACCGTACTCATTTCTCTCATACCGTACTCATTTCTCTCGTACCGTACTCATTTCTCTCGTACCGTACTCATTTCTCTCGTACCGTACTCATTTCTCTCGTACCAAACTCATTTCTCTCATACCGTACTCATTTCTCTCATACCGTACTCATTTCTCTCGTACCATACTCATTTCTCTCATACAATACTCATTTCTCTCATACTGTACTCATTTCTTTCATACCGTACTCATTTCTCTCATACGGTACTCATTTCTCTCATACGGTACTCATTTCTCTCATACCGTACTCATTTCTCTCATAACATACTCATTTCTCTCAGATGGTACTCAATTCTCTCATACGGTACTCATATCTCTCGTACCGTACTCATTTCTCTCGTACCAAACTCATTTCTCTCATACCCTACTCATTTCTCTCATACCGTACTCATTTCTCTCGTACCGTACTCATTTCTCTCATACGGTACTCATTTCTCTCGTACCGTACTCATTTCTCTCGTACCGTATTCATTTTTCTCATACCGTACTCATTTCTCTCATACAGTACTTATTTCTCTCATACTGTACTCATTTCTCTCGTACCGTTCTCATTTCTCTCATACCGTACTCATTTCTCTTATACCGTACTCATTTCTCTCATACCGTACTCATTTCTCTCATATGGTACTCATTTCTCTCATACGGTACTCATTTCTCTCATACCGTACTCATTTCTCCCATACCGTACTCATTTCTCTCATACCGTACTCATTTCTCTCATACCGTTCTCATTTCTCTCATACAGTACTCATTTCTCTCGTACCGTACTCATTTCTCTCGTACCGTACTCATTTCTCTCATACCGTACTCATTTCTCTCATACAGTACTCATTTCTCTCATACTGTACTCATTTCTCTTGTACCGTACTCATTTCTCCCATACCGTACTCATTTCTGTTATAACGTACTCATTTCTCTCATACCGTACTCATTTCTCTCATACCGTACTCATTTCTCTCGTACCGTACTCATTTCTCTCATACCGTACTCATTTCTCTCGTACCGTACTCATTTCTCTCGTACCGTACTCATTTCTCTCGTACCGTACTCATTTCTCTCGTACCGAAACTCATTTCTCTCGTACCATACTCATTTCTCTCGTACCGTACTCATTTCTCTCATACGGTACTCATTTCTCTCATACCGTACTCATTTCTCTCATACCGTACTCATTTCTCTCATACGTACTCATTTCTCTCGTACCGTACTCATTTCTCTCGTACCGTACTCATTTCTCACGTACCGTACTCATTTCTCTCGTACCGTACTCATTTCTCTCGTACCGTACTCATTTCTCTCATACCGTACTCATTTCTCTCATACCATACTCATTTCTCTCATATTGTACTCATTTCTCTCATACGTACTCATTTCTCTCATACCGTACTAATTTCTCTCATACCTTACTCATTTCTCTCATACCCTACTCATTTCTCTCATACCGTACTCATTTCTCTCGTACCGTACTCATTTCTCTCATACGGTACTCATTTCTCTCGTACCGTACTCATTTCTCTCGTAACGTACTCATTTTTCTCATACCGTACTCATTTCTCTCATACAGTACTTATTTCTCTCATAATGTACTCATTTCTCTCGTACCGTACTCATTTCTCTCATACCGTACTCATTTCTCTCATACCGTACTCATTTCTCTCATACCGTACTCATTTCTCTCATATGGTACTCATTTCTCTCATACGATACTCATTTCTCTCGTACCGTACTCATTTCTCTCATACCGTACTCATTTCTCTCGTACCGTACTCATTTCTCTCGTACCGTACTCATTTCTCTCGTACCAAACTCATTTCTCTCGTACCATACTCATTTCTCTCGTACCGTACTCATTTCTCTCATACCCTACTCATTTCTCTCATACCGTACTCATTTCTCTCATACGGTACTCATTTCTCTCGTACCGTACTCATTTCTCTCGTACCGTACTCATTTCTCTCGTGCCGTACTCATTTCTCTCGTACCGTACTCATTTCTCTCATACAGTACTTATTTCTCTCATACTGTACTCATTTCTCTCGTACCGTACTCATTTCTCTCGTACCGTACTCATTTCTCTCATACCGTACTCATTTCTCTCATACCGTACTCATTTCTCTCATACCATACTCATTTCTCTCATACCGTACTCATTTCTCTCATACTGTACTCATTTCTCTCATACCAAACTCATTTCTCTCATACCGTACTCATTTCTCTCATATGGTACTCATTTCTCTCATACGGTACTCATTTCTCTCATACCGTACTCATTTCTCCCATACCGTACTCATTTCTCTCATACCGTTCTCCTTTCTTTCATACAGTACTCATTTCTCTCGTACCGTACTCATTTCTCTCGTACCGTACTCATTTCTCTCGTACCGTACTCATTTCTCTCGTACCGTACTCATTTCTCTCATACCGTACTTATTTCTCTCATACAGTACTCATTTCTCTCATACTGTACTCATTTCTCTCGTACCGTACTCATTTCTCTTGTTCCGTACTCATTTCTTCCATACCGTACTCATTTCTGTTATACCGTACTCATTTCTCTCATACCGTACTCATTTCTCCCATACCGTACTCATTTCTGTTATACCGTACTCATTTCTCTCATACCGTACTCATTTCTCTCATACCGGACTCATTTCTCTCGTACCAAACTCATTTCTCTAATACCGTACTCATTTCTCTCATACCGTACTCATTTCTCTCATACCGTACTCATTTCTCTCGTACCAAACTCATTTCTCTCGTACCGTACTCATTTCTCTCGTACCAAACTCATTTCTCTCGTACCGTACTCATTTCTCTCGTACCGTACTCATATCTCTCATACGGTACTCATTTCTCTCATACCGTACTCATTTCTCTCATACCGTACTCATTTCTCTCATACCCTACTCATTTCTCTCATACCGTACTCATTTCTCTCATACCGTACTCATTTCTCTCATACGGTACTCATTTCTCTCATACGGTACTCATTTCTCTCGTACCGTACTCATTTCTCTCGTACCGTACTCATTTCTCTCGTACCGTACTCATTTCTCTCGTACCGTACTCATTTCTCTCATACAGTACTTATTTCTCTCATACTGTACTCATTTCTCTCGTACCGTACTCATTTCTCTCGTACCGTACTCATTTCTCTCATACCGTACTCATTTCTCTCATACCGTACTCATTTCTCTCATACCGTACTCATTTCTCTCATACTGTACTCATTTCTCTCATACCATACTCATTTCTCTCATACCGTACTCATTTCTCTCATATGGTACTCATTTCTCTCATACGGTACTCATTTCTCTCATACCGTACTCATTTCTCCCTTACCGTACTCATTTCTCTCATACCGTTCTCATTTCTTTCATACAGTACTCATTTCTCTCGTACCGTACTCATTTCTCTCGTACCGTACTCATTTCTCTCGTACCGTACTCATTTCTCTCGTACCGTACTCATTTCTCTCGTACCGTACTCATTTCTCTCATACCGTACTTATTTCTCTCATACAGTACTCATTTCTCTCATACTGTACTCATTTCTCTCGTACCGTACTCATTTCTCTTGTACCGTACTCATTTCTTCCATACCGTACTCATTTCTGTTATACCGTACTCATTTCTCTCATACCGTACTCATTTCTCCCATACCGTACTCATTTCTGTTATACCGTACTCATTTCTCTCATACCGTACTCATTTCTCTCATACCGGACTCATTTCTCTCGTACCAAACTCATTTCTCTAATACCGTACTCATTTCTCTCATACCGTACTCATTTCTCTCATACCGTACTCATTTCTCTCGTACCAAACTCATTTCTCTCATACCGTACTCATTTCTCTCATATCGTACTCATTTCTCTCATACGGTACTCATTTCTCTCATACCGTACTCATTTCTCTCATACCGTACTCATTTCTCTCACTTTCAGATTATGTTGGACGTCAAACTTTTCAACCCTCGTAACTTACAAGTTCGTGCAGTTGAAGACAACAGAATCATAGTAGAGGGCAAATATCAGGTATGTTTTTATTTAAATTATTTCAATGAAACAATTCGAGTAAGGAATTGATTTAGTTCCAAGTATATCGGCTGAAATAGTCATAACTTCAAATAGTTTATCACAATTTTACCAAATAAAAAACGTAATAAGTCATTCTAATTGTCGTAAAATTCTAAGTTGCCAGGTGGGACGGATTCCTCTCCGTGGAAGACATTTAATCGGGAGTTCACCTTGCCGTCCGATGGGGACATTGACCAGGTTACAACAGCACTGTCTAAAGAGGGGGTTCTCACCATACGGGCTCCGAAGAAAACAGTAAGTCCAAATGAAATAATTATTAAGTCTACTGAAAATCTAGGTAACTGAAATGAATTAAATAAATGAAATGTTTCAGAACACTGGACCGAATCTGACTGTGCCGAAATCTGCTACCAACATTTCAGCCAACAAATCGTATGATCAGCAAGACGGTAGCGATGCCATGTCCGCGAAATCTTTCAAGAGTACGACATCTTCAACCTCTTCAAACTATTACTCAAACCAGAAGAAAGCAACAGAGAACCATCTCCAGAACTCATCCAGTTTCGAATCCTGTGATAGTGGATTGGACAGTCTCCCTCGGGACATCAAAGAGCGACTCATGATGAACGAATCTGGGCTCAGTTCTTTGAACACAAGCAATTCGTCAAATTGTTCATCTCCTGTTCCAAGTGAAGCAGCTTCGGACATGTCCCGTTATTCGTGTCAATCAAGGAATGAAACGATGAGAGATAAAATTGAACAAAGACCTACTCCTGCATACAGGTCTGTTCCCAAAATCGAGAATCAGTCTTCTTATTCATCGCCATCATCGACTCCATACAGAGTTACATCTCCTGATCCTTCGACTCCTATCAACCACTACCAAGATTTAAACCAGGTTGTTCATCAACCTCAAAATCCTCTTCCAGCAGTTTCTATTCCAATAAACAAAGTTCCTACTTTCGGACCGGGATGTGCTTCTCTTGGAGACAAATGCGTCACAGTTGAGGAAAAGGATGGAAAGAAAACTGTGAAGAGTGAAAGTTCGAATGTGATCCAAGAAAAGAATGGGGTAATGCAGTCTCATGAAATCACAGCCAAGATTGACGAGAAGGACGGTTGTACCGCTCGTCGTGAAGCAGTTACTTCGATCCAGAGGCAGAACGATGATCCTTATGGTAGATATAAAGCAGACGAAAGTGCTCAGGCCAAAGATGTGAACGAATCGTGTATCAAAGTACTTCCAGATGGTTCGAAAGTCTCCATGAAGAAAACTAGTACATCAAGCAGCAGCCACAAGTCTTTTTCGTCAAACCAGAGGAGCTTTGACGAAGTGTTCGAAGACCCATTCTTCAACTCTGGCTTCTCTTCTAATTTTGGTGATCTGAAAAGTTTAATGGGGCGTGGACATTCCTTAATGTCTCAAATGTCCACAGATTCTCTGGGCTCCACTCTTTCCAGCAGATCCGAATCTACTGACCGAAGCTCTTCGAGAATGTCTGATACCTCGAGATCATCCAACAGATCACAAGACAACATCTTCTCCAGGTCACGCCTCTCTGAAGACCGTCTGCAAGGAAGACAGTTTTCTGGATTACTTCAGGACGAAGATGACGACTCATTCTTCTCCAGAAGACTGACGAACAGACCGAGTCTAGTGGAGAGATTCCCTGATTTTGCGGACAGTCTTGCGGATTTTGATGAGATGCGAAATAGCAGCTTTTCGAACTTCCCATCAATGAATTCTGACGCAAGATTTCAGACTTCTAAAAAATCTTTCTCCTCCAATTCATCATTTGAATCCCGATTCAAGGACTTCTAAGAAATTACATTTTTAAGTCGAAAATGAGTATGAATATCTCTATTTTCCTCAGTTTTTTCATTTCGACCCATATTTATATATCTATTATATCTAAAAATTAAAGATTTTGAGCACTTTTTATTGATTTGAGGACACGTGAATAAATTGGATAGACCATTGACAAGTTATTGTAAGTGAAAATTTTAAAAATTAAAGATCAACTCTGACACTGTATTATTACCCTCCTTGTTATATTTTACTAGGTAGGCTGTACTTTTTCTTCATCCAATGAAAATTCAATTAATATATGTTTACGATGAATTTATTGCAAGTACGTATTTAACTGATATCTTTTTTATACACAAAAACTTTATTAATAAAAAAAAATATTATCTAGAAAACTTCTATTTTTTAGAATTATTAATATCAGTGTGACCCGTAGCCATGGCCACAAATTATTACTTTAGATGCTTTATCTATGGCTTTTATTATTAATAATTTGGATATTATCTACATTAATAAATAAATTGGACTTCATGTACCCAGATCAAATAAAAAGTATTCACCAACATTGGTATCATTCAGGTTATTTTACTGAAATGCGAAAGAACATCGCAGTGAATTTTCTTTAATTGAACATCCTAGATGGAAATAGATTTGCTTTATTACTCATCATTAGGGTTGTGACAATATGAGTTTAAAATCATAGATCTTAAGAATATCACAGATGGAGCGAAACACAATGGTATCGAATACTATATACCGCTGATTTAGAACGATTCAATACTCTTTAATTCTCTCCGTCTATAATAATTTCAAGATCTATGATTGTAAAAGCATATTGTCACAACCCTACTCATCATGACTGTGAAAAAGCTACTCCGTGTCTACATAGTCATTTAGTGACGACTACAGCGAAATAAAGAAATATACCTATTACGAAGTGCACATATTCAAGTGAGAGGAAAATGAAGAGGTGATCATGAATGAAGCTTACGAGTCTAGCGCTATCCGCAAAACAGAAAATAGAAATGAGAAAGATACAATCAAAGAAACAAAAGGAATATAAATACGATGTTGTTATAATTATCATAATAATTTATTAAACGAATTAATGATAGAATAATCTACATCTATTATAAAAACTCTCTTAAAAATACCTATACTAAGTCTTTATGAAAATTTGGATAAATGAAGCCGTTATACTTCTAATTGAAAGAAGCTTTAATTAGCTGCAAATTTCATAAGCAAATTTCTATATCCCTTCAAGCGACTAAATTAAAAACACTACATATTTATAATTTGTATAAGCCATTGAGATATTCCGGTCGGAAATGAGTATTGAGAACAGTTATTTAATTGGAGAAAAAATGGTACTTTTCAAAAAAAAAATTCCCGTTTTACCTGGTACGAACGAATCGAAAATGAAGTAATATGAACAATTCCGAATATGAACTTTTTGAGACTGTGCTTAGGCTAGTTTTCAGGTTTAGATTTCAGGTAGTTTGAGGTTAACGCTTTCGTGTGTGAAGAGCAGTCTGTCGTTCATGTCCTTGGCCATTTCGTCAATGGAGGTGCTGAAATTGGAGCTGGAGTTCATGGTGGAGGAGGAAAAGGAAGAGGTGGAAGTGGAGGAGAAAGATTGCTTCTTCACGGTAGAAGAGGAGACGGTTGAAGAGGACTGATCGGTTTTGGAAGATTTGGAGGATTCTTGAACTGAAGAGGAGTTTTGGGAGACTGATGACTTGGATCCATCGGAAGGAACTACGGCTCCGTCCTGCGAAAAAAAAAAAACATATTTAAATAAATGTAAATGAAGCTAAAAATAGATAATTTTTTATCTGGTTGCATGGGATTGAGTCCGCTACAACTTACGGTCTTAGGGGCCCTGACGGTGAGAACACCATCCTTGGAGAGGGCCGTGGACAGGAGATCCAAATTGGCACTTGAGGGGAGGTTGAACTCCTTGTGGAAAGATTTGCTGCTCATGGATGAGCCATCCTCTGATTTCTGAATGGGAAGAGAGCTCTTTAAGAATAATTCAATATTGAGAATTTGATAAAATCTTCTTCTAATGAATTACAGTAGAACTCCTCTATAGTGAATGAATTAGAATGTAGTCTGAATAATGAACAAATTTTCTTCAGTCTGCCATAAAACAGGCTTCAGTTTTCTAAGACTGATGGCTATTCATCGCAAACTAAAGAAAATGTGTTCACTATAGAGTCTACATCCTAACTCATTCACTATAGAGGAGTTCTACTATACTTTCAACCATCAATTATTCAAACTGAAATATTTAAATACCTTTTCATATTTTCCCTCTACGATGACTCTGTCCTCGACAACTTTCACCTGCAGGTCGTTGGGGTTGAAATCCTTGACGTCCATGACGCACTGAAACAAAAATAAAGTTTAAAATTATAGTAAACCTCATCATATATTTTCCCACGATGATTAAGATTATGGTGGGATTGTAGAAGATTAAATTGGGTTGAGATATCATCTTAATCTTTGGTGGCCTGACCTTCATTTCATATTCATAAATATCTGCCACAATATTGAAAAAAATCATGGTAAATAAACAAAAGTTTTATTTGCTAACTATAGTCTACTTTCCCGTTTATTTAAATATCTTTATATATCAATTAAGGGAATTGGGATACCATATATACAATTTTACGATTTTTTTTTAATTAAAAAAAATCTTTGAATGTTTTTTAAAATATTTTAATATTTACATACACTTCTGAACTCACCTGGAATCTACCGTCCTTTTCGGTAACTTGGAGAGCCTGGCTGGCGTAAATATCATCGTCAATTTTGCTAGTTCTGATGGTACGGTAGACGTCGCGACACTGGTTACGGGAGTCGTTACTGACCTGAAGGTAAATGTTACGGTGAATAAGAATATGGGGAAAGAGAGGCTTAGAGGTACGTTTTGCATGCAGCGATTGTTAATTGCGATCATCGCTCAGCGATTATCGCTGAGCACTACTTCAATGCTATTCTTATGGGGCTGTTTTGCAACGAGCGATTACTGCCGAGCTATAATTTAATGTATTCCTATTGCTGAACGATCGCAACAATCGCTGCATGCAAAACGTACCTTAAGGCCCGCTTCACACTTGCGTTTTTTTATCGCTGAAGGAAAAATCGCATCACATTTTTCTTTAAGCGATAAAAAAAAACGCAGGTGTGAATACATTTAAAGATGAGCTTTTTTCCCGCGGTGTTAAAAAAAACGCAAGTGTGAGGCAGGCCCAAAGCAGAAAATGATCCATTCTACATCAGATATTGCATTGGGAAGAAAAATGTAAATATCATACAAAATGAAAATTAATTTTTTATACCATTAAAAATTAAAATCAAATTTCTATTTAAAATTTTTATATGTAAAAAGATGAAATACGAAGGGACATCCACGCACGTTCGCATATAATATTCATCATAATCAATATTGAACATTAAAAAATGCTTATGACTAATTGCTGGCACCCAACATATATACATTTAGAATAAAAATAGAACAGTGATAATTTAAAATAAAACTAATAGTACATAGCAGATAAGAAAAATTTAACCCATTTAACTCCTTTTTTAAAAACTGATGGCCATTAATGGCAGACTTTAAAAAAGTTATTTACTATAGAGGCTACTTCCTTACTCAGGACACTACATTCACTATAGAGGATTTACTTATAGGGGAGTTTATAAATAAACTTTTTGGACAAACGGTTAATTTTAAATTGCGACCTAAGATGCACGCACCATTTAAATCAGAATCCTTATTTCGACTCACAGGTAGCAAAATTATAGCAACCGTACCTTCAGTCCCTTGTTATCGAACTTATCGAGAACAGTCTGGATGGCGGAGTCGAAATCACCCCAGTTATCGGAGAAGAAATCGTCATCGAAGAAGGATTCTCTTTTCACCAGACTGATAATTTTTGAGGAAGACATGATTCTGAAACAAAAAGAGAAGTTGATTATACTTTAATAAGAACGGCTAATACTATATACTATAATATTAACTATAATATTACTATAGTATTAATAATAATAATATTAAGTTAATACTATAATATTAACGGTTAATACCCTACTGCGGCCGCATGAATGAGTGCGAATCACAATATCATGAAAAACAGCTGATAGCATAGATAGGAAATTATTCTGATATCAGTAAGTCAATGGTATGTGTCTGTCTGTCTGTCTGTCTGTCTGTCCGTAACACTAAACTAACTATACTCTTGGCAAGCAGCTGATAGCATAGATAGGAAATTATTCTGATATCAGTTCAGTATATCGTATGTGTCTGTCTGCCTGTCTGTCTGTCCGTAACACTAAACTAATAATACGCTTGGCAAGCAGCTGATAGCATGGATATGAAATTATTCTGATATCAGTTCAATAAATGGGTTGTGTCTGTCTGTCCGTCACACTAAATTATTCTGATATCAGTTTAATAAATGGTTTCAATAACTGAATTAAATTATATTTTATTAAGTTGAAAATATTAGAGTAAAATATTATAGTAATATATATATATACTGTATTGTTTTTTATTAATGGATTTTTTCTTTTTTTATGACAAAATTTGAAAATAAACAGTTTCCTAGTTATTATATTTTAGATAAAATAATAAAACAAGTGGGGGGTAGTTCCAAATTATCGGAAATGTCCACTTTTTCAATATGATAATTAAAATAAATGTTAAATAATAATAATAATAATTTTTTTTACATGTATGAAAATGTAGAATCGTCCGATAACTCGAAACTTTGCCCATACTAAATAAGATATACTGTATCTACATGTAGGTTGTATTTAGCCTCTATGAATTATACCACAACTGTTGGTTGTTTTAACCTACATTTACACATATGTTTGTTTAGCTTACTTCTATGCTACAAGAAGAACGTTACTTTACTTATATAACTAGGGTCAGTTCTGAATTATTGGACAGTTCTATATTTTCGATTATTCAAGTAAAATTTTACAATAAAAAAATTTTGTGAGTTAAAATAAACGTACATAATAATAAAAATATATTTTATCTTATATGATTTATCTTAATTAATTTAGTAGGAATTTAACGTCTGCTTCGGAACCAAAGGCCATATCGCTGACGTCAAAAAGAAATTAAATACAAGGGACTAGAAGAAGCAGTCAGAGAGGAAAGTGGCTCCATGAACAAAGTCACCCACCACCGTCGGTGACAATGCTCAGGTAGAGTTTGTACCTTTTTTTAATCCACGCGACAATTTGGAACTAAAACTATATAATTACTGATAAAAATCAAACTGTAGATAGTTGTTACTGATAAAAATAAATAAACATGAAACTATCGAATTAAATACCGATCGAGATAATCAAACACTGATTATGATCATTTATCTGGTACACATCAGACGCATCTCTCAGTAACGTCTGTCTCCACAAATCACTTTAGCCAGCTATACGTGGGCCCAAGGCCAAGCTATTAAGCTACCTATATCTTCTAAAAAAGCTACTTATAACTTATAAAGGCTTTTGAAGATGACAGCTCTCTTTAAAAGCTCTCTAATTGTTTAGAGAAGTAAGATTGTTAATGGGGCGGTATGATTATAGTACAGGTCTTTGTAACCCTATGGAATAGAGGGGACATCCATTGCGTATTGATTTACCATTTAAAGATCATTAAAAAGAAAATTAGAATATATGAATTTTTTATAATTTAAAACGATATGTATTTGTTAATTTAATAAAAATATAGAATTAGAAAAAATTGTAAATTTCAAAATAATTTTATATTTCAAAATAATTGTAAATTAAAAAAATTAGAATTAAAAAAAAAATTAATTTAAGAAAAGTAAATTTTAAAGTATATCAATTTGGATAAATGTACAGTTTCAAGATATGATAGTCTTAAAATATTATAAACTTAAAAAAAACGTAAATTTATAAACTAAATCATTTTGTTTACATCGATAGTTGGGAGTAATATTCACAGGGTTCATACCGATGGTGTTGATAGATAATTAATTCAGATAATTTGTTATGGCACAAAGTTGTTGTTGTTATAACAAATATTTTCACAATCATAACAATTGCAATGAAGTAAGACTATCTCACAATGTGATGTTTATTTAACTAATGTGACGTCACATTATTTCAGCACGGTTTGTTTGGATTGAAGTGAAAGAAACATATTATAGGTACAAATAATATTCCACTAGGGATGAACTCTTACGGTGAAGAACACTCATACAATATCTATTTACAGTCAATACAAATAATATTCCACTAGGGATGAACTCTTATGGTGAAGAACATTCATACAATATCTATTCACAGTCAATACAAATAATATTCCACTAGGGATGAACTCTTATGGTGAAGAACATTCATACAATATCTATTTACAGTCAATACAAATAATATTCCACTAGAGATGAACTCTTATGGTGAAGAACATTCATACAATATCTATTTACAGTCAATACAAATAATATTCCACTAGGGATGAACTCTTACGGTGAAGAACATTCATACAATATCTATTTACAGTCAATACAAATAATATTCCACTAGGGATGAACTCTTATGGTGAAGAACACTCATACAATATCTATTTACAGTCAATACAAATAATATTCCACTAGGGATGAACTCTTACGGTGAAGAACATTCATACAATATCTATTTACAGCATTTTAAAATGTGTAGACGGTAGTTAAACTAATATATTTAATACCAAGTTAATATTATTAGTCTACCTTTCACATTAGCATGGTGATAATTTTATCATATTAATTTAAATCATAGAGATACTTTTTTCAGGGTTACCATGAAGGTATTTAGGTGTATGTTTCTTGACACTGATGAATGAGGTGTAAGTTAAACCTCACCTACTTGCCAAAGACTTACACCTGTGATTCGTGGTGAAAGATTGGAAAAATAAAAAAAATGATGGATAAGAAGGAATAAGAACTGTAGATTAGATTGATTTGAAAATCTAAATTTTTATTAATAATTGAAGAAAAATTTAACGGTATGAAAAACCGTTTATATAAAAGTAAATATTTTATTTATATCTAAAGGTAATATATATTATTATATGCAGTACTTTATAATAAATGGAATAAACATTTAGATATAAAGAGAATCAATATTTTAAAATAAATATAATAAATCGAAAGTTATTTGAATGTCAGTACATTTAATAGACTTTTAATTTAATTAACTTTTTTTTTAAGTATCATATTAGTTTTTCTTACATGGTCGGAAATGAGGAACTGTCTGATAACTTGAAACTTAAATAAGTTAAATATAACCTGGATTTCGTACGCATCAAATTCCTTTTCGATTCTCGAATAGAAATTTAGGTTGCTGTAATAAATTATTAAAGTTGATTTTTTTAATGAAATTTTTTGAAAAATTTAATATTTTTTGAAATTTTTGTAAAAATCAATTTTAGAAAAAAATTTATTTATAAAATATTAAAATTAATTTCCAGAGTGTTTAAAATAAAAACATTTAGATCTCACTAGTCACACAATGTATAATATCATTCATATTTAGATTTTGTTGAATAATATACAGAATACAAATAATAAAATTTCTTAAAAGTTCAAACTTGTAAAACTTGATTAAAAAAAAAATTGAACTCAAACAATACAATAAAACTCATACAAAAAATCATGTTTTTTCAAACATTTTGACAAACAATTCTCAACTTTAACAATTCTCAAGTTTAACAATTCTCAACTTTAACAATTCTCAACTTTAACAATTCTCAACTTTAACAATTCTCAACTTTAACAATTCTCAACTTTAACAATTCTCAACTTTAACAATTCTCAACTTTAACAATTCTCAACTTTAACAATTCTCAACTTTAACAATTCTCAACTTTAACAATTCTCAACTTTAACAATTCTCAACTTTAACAATTCTCAACTTTAACAATTCTCAACTTTAACAATTCTCAACTTTAACAATTCTCAACTTTATCAATTCTCAACTTTAACAATTCTCAACTTTAACAATTCTCAACTTTAACAATTCTCAACTTTAACAATTCTCAACTTTAACAATTCTCAACTTTAACAATTCTCAACTTTAACAATTCTCAACTTTAACAATTCTCAACTTTAACAATTCTCAACTTTAACAATTCTCAACTTTAACAATTCTCAACTTTAACAATTCTCAACTTTAACAATTCTCAACTCTAACAATTCTCAACTCTAACAATTCACAACTCTAACAATTCACAACTCTAACAATTCACAACTAACAATATTTGTTATTTCTAACAGTTTAAATAGTGTTTATTTTCAATGGTTTATCTTTTGGCACAGAGTTCGCCATGTTATTAACCATGCCAAAAATCTCTCCAAGAAAATACCTAACATAACGTACAGACCCTGTGAGAAAGTTATGGTGGGAGATTGAGAGGATTCCCACCTCAATCTTCTATGGCCACACCATAACTTCCACTCTCAATCTTCTATGACCCCACTATAACTTCCCCTCTCAATCTTCTATGGCCCCACTATATCTTCCCCTATTAATCTTCTATGACCCCACTATATCTTCCCCTATTAATCTTCTATGGCCAAACCACAATTTCCACTCTTAATCTTCTATGGCCCCACCATAACATTCTGTCTTAATCTTCTATGGCCCCATCATAACGTTCTCCCATTCTACCATCAAAATATAATATAAAAAAGTTAAAAAAAAACTGTGTACATAAATGAACACAAATATACTATATAAAAGATTTTTTCCGAGAGAAAAGATTTTTTTTTATAAATGATTTCTTTCTTTTATATGTAGATAGTTTTTTCTGAGTTCATCGTTTATTTAATTAATTGTAACATTAGTGATATTTATTCATTTCTGTATCCTAGATAGGAAATTTTTGTATTTATATAGTAGACTTAAGATGTATTTAGGTTTTCCTGAGGATGATTTTTTGAAAAAATCGAAAGCTTGAAGAAATATGGACTTATTTATTACCACCCTAGTTTTTCTCTTCATTATTATATAAAAACGTCATCTTTTTAACTAGACATGATGTCTGACTGTCAATTAACATTAAATTAAAAAATATTTGATAGGAAGTAAATTTCAAGGTATTTGAAATCTAAAAATTAAAAAAAAAATTAAAAATAATATCTATTTTTTTTAATTCAAATTTGAACCAAATAAAATAGAAAATAAACCAAAGTTTCAACTATCCGTTAATTTGATTCCTAATAATTTATCACAAGAAAAATAGGTTAATTTACAAATTATTGGACGTTTCTACATTTTCGATCAAATAAGAAAAAATTATATAATTATAATTTAACTTCTATTTTTGGTATCTATAATTAAAATAAAACATAATTATTGTTAATTTCCTCTTATGTGATCGGTAACGTGGAACTGTCCGATAACTCGTAATTAACCCCACAATGTTTTTAGGGTTACAGTCGGTATAATCTCGCCGAGACATCTTAATGGGGGTGTTTTTTAACCCGAAGAAAATAAATATTTATATTTACATTATTGATATATGTGCTTAAAGATTGCAATTGTTATTTATATGTTTTTTAATTTATTAAATCCAAAAATGTTACAAATTTCTGGGGAATAAAAATATAGGAACATCATATTAAACAAAACAAAAATTAATATAAAAATTAGTTCAAAATTAACCACTTCATGCATTCCTACAACATCTTTTTAAATTTAAATTCACACTTTAATTTCGCCGGTAAAAAGATAAGTTGAACGCATCTTCAAACAAAAATTTAATATCATAGATTGAATTTTTCAAATAAAATTTTATTCATTTTTCCATCTTTCAAGATTTATATTGATTTTTGTTTAATAAAGTTAATTTATTTTAATCTTCAGCTATAATTTAAAAATTCGATTTAGTGAATAATTCCACTTTAGATATGTACGAAATTGCATATTATTTACAAATCATGCATTAAATAAATTAACCAAAAGCAACACTCAACAAAACTCACATTTTAGCAGGATAGTTTACAGATTACAACAGTTCACAGAGACAAGCAAGCAAGCACAAGTTATCAACACGTTGCCTAGAATAGCACTGAGTGACTAGAGTCTTGGCAAGCTGCTTATAACTTCTAGAGCAGAGGCTGTAGAAATATCTAGAAAAATCACCACACGAGGGGGCGGGGCATAGTGAGTAAGAACACGAGGGGGTGGGGAATAGTGAGTAATAATCTGTGGTGAATTTGAGTGGAAAAACGTGTGAATTTGGAATATGGAAACGTGTGGATCTGACAGTAAAAACGTGTGGATCTGACAGGATACACGAGTGGATCTTATTACACGTGTTAATGTGACTAGAAAAACGTGTGGATCTGATTAGAAAAACGTGTGGATCTGACTAGAAAAACGTGCGGATCTAACGGGAAAAACGTGTGGATCTGACTTGAAAAACGTGCGGATCTGACAGAAAAAACGTGTGGTTCTGGCAGGAAAAAACGTATGGATCTGACTGAAAAAACGTGTGGATTTAACTGAAAAAACGTGTGGATTTAACTGAAAAAACGTGTGGATTTAACTGAAAACACGTGTGGTCCTAATTACACGTTATTTCCCCCTCTTGCTCATGAGTTCCACGAATATGAGCACAAACTACCTACCATGACCTGCTCATAATTCTAGTGCCGATGTTCCTAGAATTATGAGTGTGTACAATTGCATGCCTTCAACACATAAGGAAAGGTTAAATATACCTACATAGGATTAGTTTCTAATGATTAGTTTAATAAGGAGATTAAATCACATGCTGGAGTATTAGATAGAAATAACGTAAAAAATGCATGATTAATTGAGATTTTATTTTATTCAATTTAATTTTATGTTATTTAATTTAATTTTGTTATTTAATTTAATTTTATGTTCTTTAATTTAATTTTATGTTATTTGATTCAATTTTTTTAAATTAAATTATTCAACAAAATCAGTTTTTGCTATATATGAGTTGTTGCAAGGTAAATCAACCCCTAATATTTCACATTTTATTGAGTGTAGAGTTTGTACGCCATTAACCTTTTTTTAATCCACGTGTGAAATAAATTAATGCTATCAAATTATAGCTAATTATAACGAGGGTTTTTACCGTATAATTAGAAGTTAGAAACTAATGTAGCGTTAAATCGGAGAAAGAAGTGATATATATATATATATATAGTTTATTTGCTTTATTTAATATTCTTACTAGTATATTTGCCCATTAAGAATAACGTGTCCTCAATAGTATCAATATTTGTAACTAGTGTACTTGCCCGTTAAGAATAACGTGTTCTCAATAGTATCAATATTTGTAACTAGTGTACTTGCCCGTTAAGAATAACGTGTTTTCAATAGTATCAATATTTGTAACTAGTGTACTTGCCCGTTAAGAATAACGTGTTCTCAATAGTATCAATATTTGTAACTAGTGTACTTGCCCGTTAAGAATAACGTGTTCTCAATAGCATCAATATTTGTAACTAGTGTACTTGCCCATTAAGAATAACGTGTTCTCAATAGTATCAATATTTGTAACTAGTGTACTTGCCCGTTAAGAATAACGAGTTCTCAATAGTATCAATATTTGTAACTAGTGTACTTGCCAGTTAAGAATAACGTGTTCTCAATAGTATCAATATTTGTAACTAGTGTACTTGCCCGTTAAGTATATCGTGTCCTCAATAGTATCAATATTTGTAACTAGTGTACTTGCCCGTTAAGTATATCGTGTCCTCAATAGTATCAATATTTGTAACTAGTGTACTTGCCCATTAAGAATAACGTGTTCTCAATAGTATCAATATTTGTAGCTAGTGTAATTGCCCGTTAAGAATAACGTGTTCTCAATAGCATCAATATTTGTAACTAGTGTACTTGCCCGTTAAGTATATCGTGTCCTCAATAGTATCAATATTTGTAACTAGTGTACTTGCCCGTTAAGTATATCGTGTCCTTAATAGTATCAATATTTGTAACTAGTGTACTTGCCCGTTAAGAATAACGTGTTCTCAATAGTATCAATATTTGTAACTAGTGTACTTGCCCGTTAAGAATAACGTGTTCTCAATACTATCAATATTTGTAACTAGTGTGCTTGCCCGTTAAGAATAACATGTTCTCAATAGTATCAATATTTGTAACTAGTGTACTTGCCCGTTAAGAGTAACGTTTTTTTCAAAATTTTAACTAGTGTACTTGCCCGTTAAAAATAACGTTTTTTTCAAAATTTTAACTAGTGTACTTGCCCGTTAAAAATAACGTTTTTTCAAAATTTTAACTAGTGTACTTGCCCGTTAAGAATAACGATTTTCTCAAAATTTTAACTAGTTTACTTGCCCGTTAAAAATAATGTTTTTTTCATAATTTTAACTAGTGTACTTGCCCGTTAAGAATAACGTTTTTTCAAAATTTTAACTAGTGTACTTGCCCGTTAAAAATAACGTTTTTTTCAAAATTTTAACTAGTGTACTTGCCCGTTAAGAATAACGATTTTTTCAAAATTTTAACTAGTGTACTTGCCCGTTAAAAATAACGTTTCTTTCAAAATTTTAACTAGTGTACTTGCCCGTTAAGAATAACGATTTTTTCAAATTTTTAATTAGTGTACTTGCCCGTTAAAAATAACGTTTTTTTCAAAATTTTAACTAGTGTACTTGCCCGTTAAGAATAACGATTTTTTCAAAATTTTAACTAGTGTACTTGCCCGTTAAGAATAACGATTTTTTCAAAATTTTAACTAGTGTACTTGCCCGTTAAAAATAACGTTTTTTTCAAAATTTTAACTAGTGTACTTGCCCGTTAAGAATAACGATTTTTTCAAATTTTTAACTAGTGTACTTGCCCGTTAAAAATAACGTTTTTTTCAAAATTTTAACTAGTGTACTTGCCCGTTAAGAATAACGATTTTTTCAAAATTTTAAATAGTGTACTTGCCCGTTAAAAATAATGTTTTTTTCAAACTTTTAACTAGTGTACTTGCCCGTTAAGAATAACGATTTTTTCAAAATTTTAACTAGTGTACTTGCCCGTTAAAAATAACGTTTTTTTCAAAATTTTAACTAGTGTACTTGCCCGTTAAGAATAACGATTTTTTCAAAATTTTAACTAGTGTACTTGCCCGTTAAAAATAACGTTTTTTTCAAAATTTTAACTAGTGTACTTGCCCGTTAAAAATAACGTTTTTTTCAAAATTTTAACTAGTGTACTTGCCCGTTAAGAATAACGATTTTTTCAAAATTTTAACTACTGTACTTGCCCGTTAAGAATAACGATTTTTTCAAAATTTTAACTACTGTACTTGCTTGTTAAACAACGTTTTTTCATCCGTAAAATATCCGATTATTAAGTTAGACAGGAAGATTTCTTTCCAAGTGACAATAATGTTAGATGCATATAAGTGAGTGAGTTATGTCTCTGAGAGATGTGTGTGGGAGGAGAAGTAGCGGATAAAGTAAGGAAATGAGACAATGGAGAACTACCCACCTACCTGCCTACTGTTCTACCTACTTATTTGTCAGCCTACCCACCTACCTGTCTACTGCCCTACCTACTTATCTTTCAGCCTACCCACCTACCTACCTACTGAGCTACCTACTAGTAATTACCTATTTTCCTGCTTAACTACTGACTTACTTACGTATTTACCTACTTACAATTATTTTCTTATTATTATTTACCTACCAATCGTACTACATACACCTACCTTCCCTCCTACCGACTTAATTGTGTACCTACCTATGTTATACCCTCCTACTTACTTAATCATACATACCTACATTCTTTCCTTCCTATCCATATAAAAAAAAAGACAATAATATTGACAAGATCATAATTACATAGTATGTATATTGGTAAAAATAATAAGAAATTTCGTCTTTTTCCTTTTTTAAACTGAAACTAAAAGAAGAAATATTTCTTCTACCGAAACAATTTATTAACTATTTCACTATTTTATATAAAATGAACTAAATCTCATTTAATGATGTCTTTACTTTCTCATGTTGTAAGTCTAGCTTGCTCCCCCCCCACCCTGACTAAATAAAACATCTTTTATTGTCTGCAGTGGATTAGTCATAAGTACATACGGTGACTCACCTACCACCCCCCTCCACCAAAGTTATTTTTAGGAGATGAGTCGTGCTTTGGGAATGTCGTAGTTACCTCTGAAATAAAGGAATACCTTAGTTACCCTCGTTAATAAAGGGATACTTTAGTTACCCTCTTCAATAAAGAAATACTTTAGTTACCCTCTGAAATAATGAAATGCCTTAGTTACCCTCTTACCCTCTGAAATAATGAAATGCCTTAGTTACCCTCTGAAATAAAGGAATACTTTAGTTACCCTCTGAAATAAAGGAATACTTTAGTTACCCTCTGAAATAAAGGAATACTTTAGTTACCCTCTGAAATAAAGGAATACTTTAGTTACCCTCTGAAATAAAGGAATACTTTAGTTACCCTCTGAAATAAAGGAATGCCTTAGTTACCCTCGTTAATAAAGGGATACTTTAGTTACCCTCTGAAATAAAGGAATACTTTAGTTGCCTTCTGAAATAAAGGAATACTTTAGTTACCCTCTGAAATAAAGGAATACTTTAGTTACCTCTGAAATAAGGAAATACTTTAGTTACCCTCTGAAATAAAGGAATACTTTACTTACCTCTGAAATATGGAAATACTTCAGTTACCCTCTTAAATAAGGAAATACCTTATTTGTAATGTTGAATAAGAGGATACCATAATTACCATCTTAAATGAAGGGATACCATAGTTATTCACCAAATTAAGAAATACCGTGGTTACCCTTTAATATAATAATATGTAATAATACCATTGTTAACCTATAAATATATAGGAATACTATAGTTACTCCTTTTTAATATAAAATTCGTTAAATAAATTGAGTTTATAGTTGATAAAGAAGGTAATTATTTTCATTCTATATTGTTCATTAATATTTGCTTGCTTTGAATTTTCTACTTACTGATTTGAAGAACAAAATATTTGTTAAAGATTTAATAAATATTTTCATTTGTGTTAGTAGTAAAAATTTGAACAGTAAAATGAGTGCTTCAGATTTAAAAATATTTATTTTGTACATTATATATGAAAAATCATTCGAGTTAAAATTTAATGTTAGGTCAGAATTCAATTTTTCCAATAAAATTTAATAAAAAATTCCAATAAAATTCAATAATAAATTTCAAGAAAATTTAATAAAAAATCCAATAAAATTTAATAAATAATTCTAATGAAATTTAATAAAAAATTCCAATAAAATTTAATAAAAAATTCCAATAAAATTTAATAAAAAATTCAAATAAAATTTAATAAAAAATTCAAATAAAATTCCCCTATTTATCAATTAATGGACAGAGTCTAACCACATCAACATTTACGATTTAAATGAAAAAATGTTATTTACTAAAAAAATATGAAAAGACATTATTTTACTATTTACATCACTCTAAACTTACACATGTTCAGGTAGTATAGGACTCTTATTTTTTCTATCTATCTCTCCTGTATATATTATTCAATATATGTTATTTATCTCAGACGGTAAATATTCACCCACGTGTAAGTGACGTCACAATTACGTCACGCTACATGACGTGCATAAAAAATGTCTGGAATTTCGTGACGTGGTGAAACTGCACAGAAATAGCAATGGTAATTATTGGTAATGGTACTTATTGGTAATGGTACTTGTTGGTAATGGTACTTGTTGGTAATGGTAATTATTGGTAATGGTAATTATTGGTAATGGTACTTGTTGGTAATGGTAATTATTGGTAATGGTAATTATTGGTAATGGTACTTGTTGGTAATGGTACTTGTTGGTAATGGTACTTGTTGGTAATGGTACTTGTTGGTAATGGTACTTGTTGGTAATGGTACTTGTTGGTAATGGTACTTGTTGGTAATGGTACTTGTTGGTAATGGTACTTGTTGGTAATGGTACTTGTTGGTAATGGTACTTGTTGGTAATGGTACTTGTTGGTAATGGTACTTGTTGGTAATGGTACTTGTTGGTAATGGTACTTGTTGGTAATGGTACTTGTTGGTAATGGTACTTGTTGGTAATGCAATGTTTGATATTTTAATGGGATATTTTAATGGGATATTTTAATGGGATATTTTAATGGGATCATTGCTTATTGCAATTATTGCTATTATCATATATCATATTATTATTTCATGTATTATTGTATTGTTTAGGTAATAATATCGATATTTATATATATAAAATATTTTAATTTTATGAAAATACAAAAAAGAATCTAAAATTTCGTAAAATTATTTATCATAAAAAATTCACATAAAAAATATTTTTTAATTTAAAATATTATACAATTCTATTATATTATAACAAAAAAATAATAAAGTATCAAAGTTGACAATGAAATCATGAACATTCAGGAGATTCAACAACAATTATTTGATAAATAAAATAAATAAAAATTCTTTAACATTATCATTAACTAACTTTTTTTTGTTCGAGATATTTACCTTACTTTATTTATCGATTATTCAAAGAATTTATTTGTTAGTATAATTAAATTCTATACATTTTAATATTCATATCTAATCATTTATTTATTCATTTATTTAAATTTTTATATTTGTTCATTTCCTCGTGTTTCTTGTATGTATTTATTTGTTGTTTATTGTAATGCTTACAAAATTTTATCGGTACAAAATATGCTAGATTACGCGTGCACATTCGCCGCCACTTTAAAATGACCTTGAACATATCCTATAGTACTTGAGTTATGAATGACCTTGACCTTAATTTGACCCGTTCGCTATGAAAATCTAATAAACTGGTAACTGGACAATGACCAATCGGCCCACCAAATTTCAGGCAATTTGGTTGAATACTTTTTTGAGTTATAAATGACCTTGACCTTTGACCGGGTTGCTCCTAAAATTCTACCAGCAGGTTCCTGGACATTGACCAATCGTTTCACCAAATTTCAGACAATTTGGTTTAATACTTTTTCAGTTATGCGAATAACAAGATGATAAATAGATAAATGTCGTCTAAAACATTACCTCCCGCAATCTGCAAAGGTAAGAAGGACCAGCCCATTGCATCTATTTAGTACTTATGGGACAATTAAAATCTTAAAATATATACAAAAATATCTAGGTACCTACCTTCAAAATTAAACTTTACTGAAAAAATAGGAAATTTGAAAAACTTGGTAAAACGAGTATTAAATTATATATATATTTTAATTTGAATATCTATTATATTTATTCACTTATTCAATTTTTTTTTATTTCCTCTCATTCTTCGTATGTATTTATTTGTTTAATTTATTTAAACACAAACTGTATACATTTTATATAAAGGCCACCATATTGATTCTGCAGTGCCATCTATTGTGTAAAACCTGACACAGAGTAAATATTGAAAAGAAATAAACATTTAGGTAAGTTCTGAGTTATCGGACAGTTCCACATTTCCGATCATGTAGAATTTTTTGATATTAGTTATTATATAGCATTTAATTGATATGGATTAAAATATAATATTAATAATAATTATTATATATTTTTTTACAAGATTGAAAATGTGGTACTGTTCGATTATTCGAAATTTACTTTATAATAAATTAGGTCAAAATGATTATAATTGAAGATTTATTTTCCATTGAACTACTAATTTTTTATATTTTATGTACTTAAATTAATATAATTTTATTTCAATTTATTATTTTTATTTCAGTCATTCACATATATTTAACTTTATTTCAGTCATTTTATTTATTTATATTTCATGTTTTTTGTATTTTTATTTCAGTCATTTTATTTATTTATATTTCATGTGTCTTTTTTATTCTTATTTCAAAGTCATTTTATTCATCTTGATTGCATGTTATTTTAATTATTTTATTTCCAATTCATCAGGCCAAGTTGATGTCAGTTGGCGTGGTTCAATTTGTTAGGGGGTCAGGTCAAACAAAGTGGGTATCCAAGCTACGAGTTCATCGCCAGGGTAACTACGGTGTTTTGAGAGAACGGAGTTACGCTTCCGTCAGTCGCGCCGAAACATTCAGCTACGGTGGTTAGTGTACATGATATTAGTATGGTTCTAATGGTTTTAATTTAAAAAAATTTATAAATATATTCTGAAATGATAATTTTTTTAATAAAAAAAATTAAGAATCGAAATGTAATATCGATTTAATTATTGGTTTAACTATTAATATATTTGTTTATGTTTCAGGTGAATTAAATATATATTTAATTAATTTTTCTTCTTAGTGGAGCGTGTAAGTATAAAATTAAAATAGTTTTACCTAAATCAAATAGAAAAATTATTCTAGGGTGAATTACGTTTTTCCGACCGTTACGCAATTCCGTAGATTTGTTATTTATAGTTAAAAGTGATAGGATATATTCATATCATTAATAAAAAATGTACGAAATTGTGTAATGGTCAGAATAATGCAATTTACCCTATATCGTATTGTAGACACAGTTTCTAAAAATAAAAAAAATTGCTTCAATCCATTATTTAATTATTATACTATGACGTCATTCTGACCCTCAATCTCAGTCTTCCCATTGGCTGATAGGAAATGACGTCATTTTCGACCATCAATCACCAGTCTTCCTATTGGCTTATAGGAAATGACGTCATTTTCGACCATCAATCACCAGTCTTCCTATTGGCTGATAGGAAATGACGTCACGTGGTATAAATATCGATGGTGATCTAAAAAAAATTAAATAAAATAGTTTTCAACCCTACACTGCGTGCTGTATTTAGTTAGTACAATTAAAAATAATTGTAATAAAACTAACAAATAAAATAATTTAAAAATAAATAATAATAGATAATAAAATCTGATAAAAATAAAATTCAGTGAATGTGATATTTTTTTAAAATCGAACTTTAGATTTAAATTTTAAATTTTTAAATCGAACTTTAGATTTAAATTTTAAATTTTTAAATCGAACTTTAGATTTAAATTTTTAAATCGAACTTTAGATTTGAATTTTTAATCGAACTTTAGATTTAAATTTTGAATTATCGTTTTATGGGTAGATATAAAAGCTTTAATTATTTTGTACTGAAGGGTTAAAACAACCATATTATTCAGTATTTTCTCAGATCATCTTGGTGTAATTAATTTATTTATATTTCATTAGTTTAGAAAACTTTTTGATAATATTGATAAAATAAATTAAAGATATAAAAACATTAATATAAAATAAAACTTCCTATTAAAATATTCTATATGTGTATAAAATAATTTAAATTGATGTTCTAAATTAAAAATATAGGATGAATAAATTTGTGAAAGCTTAAAATAAAAAATAAAATAATTAGTTTATGTAAAAGTCTACTTCGTTAATACAGTAGCTTCGAATTTTAATCTTGAACGAAAATTTTTGAAATAAATTCTATATAAATTTTGAATTTTAAAACAAATTTTGAAATTCATTTGAAATTTATTTTTTTAATCATTTTAAGAAAATTCTTTAAGTAAATTTAAAAAAAAGATATAAATATTGAAATTATATAAAATAATATTTAAATGATTTGGAATAAATTTCAAATATCGAAAATAATCTTATTATTAATGTTTATAAACTTTATAATAAACTTCATAATAAATTTCAAAATAAACTTCATAATAAATTTCAAAACAAATTTCAAAATAAACTTTATAATAAATTTCAAAACAAATTTCAAAATAAATTTTAAAATAAATTTCAAAATATATTTAAATTTCAGAACAAGCTACTGTCTTAACAAGTCTTGATGTTAGTTTTTAAAACATTAATAATTAATAACATTGTATAATCCATTCAGTTTTCTGTTTATCATTTTCTATTTTAATATTTTCTATTAAAAGTATTAATTACATAATTCCAGTCGAACAAAAATCGTATTGCATAAATCTTTTATTTTTTACATTTTATTAACGAATGAGTAGTATGTCAATTTTTATTTATTACTTGTTTTATTGTATCAATAAATAATTTATTATAAAATATTGCATCATTAAAAAAATTAATTATAAAACTATTGATGGAACGAAATGATGAAATGTACATAATAAGAATGGTGAAAAATTATCAGAAATGACAGAATATTTACTATGGTAATTCAAAAAAAAAATTCAGTTAAAAAACCTTTTAATTTTTTTTAAACGTTTTCTTTTACCTTAGTTTTTCTTTATCTGAATGGATATATAAAGTTACGAGTTGGATAATTGTAATATAAAAATCTGCACTTAAAGTATAAGATTAACCCAAATCTAAATAAATTACCCAACAGGATTAAAAAAAATTAAAATGCCGCCACCGGCTCCAAAACACAGTAAGATTTTATAGTGTACTACCTGATTTGGCATGGATTGATCAGCAAATAAAAATAAAGCTTTAAAAAAACTAAATCAAAATAAATAAATTGCTCTATGTTTCCCTATCTTAAAGAAAAACCTAAATGCATGTCTTTTAAATAAAAAATAATCACTGAAATTGATTACTAAAGGTTTGAATTCTAATTCTGAACCGGAATTAAATTTAAAAAAACTGACGAGTTCATTGTAGAAGAAAATTTAAGAAATGAACTACCAACATTTAAAACAAAAATAGGCCTAATATTGTAAAAACCTTTAGTACTCAAACTACTAAACAAAATAAACTAATTAATCTGTAAACCTTCTCTAAACTCCAAATTAAACGCAGATTACGCATTGACTGACCGCCAACATGCCTCCACCAAGTAAGCAGGCAGTTGGGAGCTGCCACATGTTGCTAGCACGACGGTAGAGCGAAGACTGATGCAAATAATTATTCACCTTACGAAATCAACTACAGTAGAAGTCCTCTATAGTGAATGAAGAGTCCTGAGCAAGAGAATTACCCCGTATAGTGTACAGATTTTCTTTAGTCTGATATGAATGGCCATTAGTTTTCTAAAACTGATGTCCCTTTTATGGGAGACTAAAGAAAATTTTTTCACTATACGAGATAATTCTCTTACTCTGGACTGTATATTCACTATAGAGGAGTTCTACTGTTATATTAATAACCTAATAATGTTATACTTATTCTATCATTCCCTATACTCTGACATCAAAATGATACAGAGTAAACACGCTTTTCTATCAAAGATAGGTTCATCATATTTTGCACCACAATTTGGTTGTTAGGTGCAATTAAAATCTGAACTACTTTAAACCCACGTCAAGACTATCAACTGTTTTATCTTAACTGGTAAAAGCAAGATATTCTACTAGTATTTTTTATAATAAATTAAACAAATGCGCCAAAAACCAAAGCAATTTATATTCACATTTTTCTGTAATATAACCATATTAACGTCTTCGCTCTATTTTAATGCTTCAATATTTTGATATATTTTTCTTCTTGCATGACTCTATTTTTGCATTCCTAATTATTTTAAAAATATATTAAATAAAATAATTTTAAGGCTACTGCAATGATAACATAACATTTAAATGAATAAAATGATACTAAAAATGCAATGATATAAACTAAATAATAACTAATACTTGATAAAAGGTTTAACTATAAATTTTATAAGGATAAACAATCAGCATTAAATTAAAAAAATTAAAAGTCATAAATAGAAAAAAACCTAGAAGCTAATATTTCTTATCGCTCATATATTCGAGAAAAGATCCTAGAGAAAAGTTACAGTGGGGTGATAGAGGATTAAAGACTCATAATCTTCAATGGCCCCACCATAACTTACTCCAGAAATATCTTTTTTGTTTTACTTTGATCGAAAATATTAGCTGTAGCTGAACATAAAATAACTTCTAACCTGTCGTGCAGAACTTGGACGGAAGATGGTTTCCTCTTCCAGAACGGACAACAGTCACCACTCAACATGTAGGAAGGTTACCACGGCAGCCATCAGTCACATTGGTCTGTTTCTGGTAGTGGCGATTTACTGTGTTCTCGGTGAGTGGCGAATTCTCCTATTTTTCACGTTGTCGCCCACTCTGCATAAACTGGAAGAGTGTTCGTAGAGATCTCACTTTCTGTCCACAGTTAAATGATTAATATTGGAATTAATTCACAGTCAAAAAAATATAATCGACAATAAAAGATAATCTATCGACGGCGATAATTGATTCGACGAACACATACTTTCATAGGTTATCATAAATTTAAAACACATTTATTGTCTACCACCTTTCGTCGGACATTCCAAACAAAAAATCTATGATAATCTCTGAAGAATTGTGGTATTTCACGATAAAATACAGTTTAACATATTCGACAATAAAAGACGAGCGGATACAAATTTTTCGACTGTGATCTTCCTTCACTTCTACCATCTTTTTTATTCTAATAGAGTATCCTGAATAATGAAGTGTTCTTGAATTTAGAAGTATATTCCTATGTTTGAGCTATAGAAAATGATTTCAAGAATTTCTTCATAGTTTTCCCTCAATGACCCCATAGTTTTCTATGATTTCAATCATAGGAAAATAAACTTTCCTAAGATTTTAATCATAGAAAACTATCTAGTGCACCTGTGATATGAAGTGACTTTGAGTTATGAAGGAACCAATACAAAATAACTCAGTAGTTTCACTGTACTTCCCTCCCACTCATCCTCCTTTATATTTTAAGGTCCCCTCCTCATTCCCTCCCGCAGGAGCGTACCTCTTCATCAATCTTGAGAGCAAGCAGGAGACTCTCAACAACCAGATGAAGAAGAAAGTGGCTCTCGATATCAGAGACTCTAGGAACTACATCCTCAATGACATGTGGTACCAGAACTCTCTCAACCACTCTGCTCCTCAGTTCAAAGCCCTGGTCAGTTAAAAAAAAAATAATAATAATAATTAACAAAAAAATGTACCAAAAAAATAAATTGCAAAAAAAAATTAACAAAAAAAAATAACAAAAATAAATTAACAAGAAGAGTATATAGAACCCATTATGCCCTAAGGCGACACATATGAACCCTTTTCAAGTAATGTATTTTTGACGTTTTTTTAAAATATTTTTATTGAACAACCGGATAAAATCATACACTTACATTAGTTGAGCACAATTGTAAAACAAAAAATATTTTTGAAAAACATTAAAAAAATATATATTCTATTACTTAAAGTTTCTTCACTTTTATATTACAAGAATATCATAAAAATTCTCCTCTAAAAAAAATTTAGCCCCATTTTTCAACAATGTTATTTCATTAAAATTGTAAAGCCATTTTCTCTTTTCAGGCAATGAATAACCTGAAGCAGTTTCACGATTTTGTTGTCTCTGGAGTTATGAACAACAACTATGATGGTACAATTGACGGTGAAGTTCACGACTGGACCTTCATGAGCACTTTACTCTTCACCTTCACCACCATTGCAGCTATTGGTAACCTTCAAATACTGTGACTTCATTAAATACTGTGACTTCATTCTAACTACACCAACAGATTACCAAACGTGTTCTGATGATAGTGTGAATAGCCATTTTATCGTTTTAATGAACTTTCTTTTTTCAGGTTACGGTCACATCTCTCCCAAAACTTTCAATGGGCAAATCTTCTGCATTTTCTACGGTCTGGTTGGAGTGCCTTTGTTGCTTGTGTTCCTTGCTAACATTGGAGATCCTCTGGCTAGGGCCTTCCGATACGCTTACAGGTAGGGGATTTAGATACATCTGCAGTTAGAGGGTCTACAGATACACCTACAGTTAGGGGCCTACAGATACACCTACAGTTAGGGGCCTACAGATACACCTACAGTTAGGGGCCTACAGATACACCTACAGTTAGGGGCCTACAGATACACCTACAGTTAGGGGCCTACAGATACACCTACAGTTAGGGGCCTACAGATACACCTACAGGTAGGCGATTTAGATACACCTACAGGTATAAGTAGTGTATTCAGATACACGTACAGTCAAAGAAAAGTGTATCCATAATGATTTTTTGACAGTTCACTAATTTTACATTTCCAAAAAGAAACTTTACGAATTGTTTGATGCTTGTAGATATTTTATAATTGGTCTGGATACACGATGAGAAATTTGTAAAATTTCAAAATAATAGAAAATTAGAAAACTTGCATTTGGAAATTTAACATCATGCAGAGACTCTTTTCCTTGATAGTACATATAATATTGTCATGGTATCAGTATTGTTTCACACAGAAATCATTTACAGTAGTGCACAATTTAATCAGGAAATAAATCTCAGTTCGCTGTATTATTATTGAAAAATTATTGAAAAATTGGCTACCCAAGAACTCTCACCCACTGAAGAAGTTATAGTGGGATCTAAAGATTACAAGAGGACCCATCTTCTAGGTGTCATAGTGATGGGTCCTGATATGAGGACCCATCTAAATTTCTAGGCCTCACCACATCTATTTTTAGGTGCTTGATTCAATCTTTTTGGTAATTACAGTCGTGGATGTTGCGTGGTTTGTCGAGTGACGAGGAGGAAAACTGAGATGAAGAAGGGTCAAAAACCTGTGTCAGTCTTCAAGGATGAAGTTGGCAATGAGGTCTACATGCCTACTAACGAGGTAAGAAAAAAATGAACTCTTAGTATAATAAAAGGTCCTAATTCTTGCTGTAGGACGCTATAGAAAACTAAACCTAGGAGAAGACATCTCTTCATGGCCAACTTTCTTTTTGGTTATGAAATTAAAAATCCAATTCTTGTTTAAAAACTTTTAAAGGACACATTAATTCGTACTGTCCAAAACTAGGCATAAACGCATTGATTTTTCTAGAACCGATATTTATGATTCCAAAATTAATTAATTTGATCTTTCAATCCCCGGGAAGTTTGCTGACGCGCGTTTCGAGTTACTAAAAGTTCAATAGATGTGTACACACTTAAACGCGCGTTTGGTATCAACCGCCCAGGGAACACGCGTTCCAGGATTTTTGTTGAAGAGCGCATTTGCCAGGCGTTCAAACTCGCGATCAAAAACGCCCCGTCTGTACTAGCCTTATATGTAATTATGAAGTAGACAAACGTATCACCAAACTCAATATATGCTCTTTTTTAACTTCTAACAGGTTCAAGTACCAATCACGGTGACTGTTTGCTTCCTGAGCTTCTACTTGATGGTGGGAGGTATTCTCTTCACCTTCACCGAAGGCTGGCAATTCTACGAGTCTGCTTACTTCTCCTTCATCACCCTCAGCACCATCGGCTTCGGAGACCTCGTGCCTGGAAACTCTTTCGATATCGAAAAAGGAGGCTTGTTCATGGCCCTGATCAAAATGTCGGCAACCATCTTCTTCAGTCTGTTCGGTAAGTGAATCCCCATTAGAGTCCTATCAATTTGTCTAACCGTCGGTGTTTAATTGATGCAACTTATCTTTTGAAGGAATGGCCCTACTTTCCATGTGCATCAACCTCATCCAAGAACAGATCGTTAACAAATTCAAGTGGATGGCTAAAGAGTTGGGTATGAACAGCAGCAAGAACTCTGATGAGAACAAGGCTGCACAAAACGTAAGCAATTTCTTGAAAATTATAAACATACGTTCTTTAACTATGCACTCAACATAGAAGAACTGTTTAACAAAAAAACTTCTCTAAGCTCGTTTAAAGCCTATTTCACACTAGGCTGTTTTTTCAACAAAAATGCAGTTAAGTAACGCCCAATATAAGTAGTCATACAAAACACATACGTTTATTTAATCGTAGCGATTTTCATGCACTATTTTCTTTGTTGCTGCATGAGAAACATGCCAGTGTGAAATAGGCCTTAATGTTTCTAATTCCCTACAAGATTTTTCCAAGCCTATATTTAACAAGTTCAAGCGTTGAATTGAGTTTTAATTCACATTTTCATATATTTAACTTTTCCTTGACAGTACCGGTTTGTGAATGCTGATGGAAGCGTCACTGTCACACCTCCTGAAAAGGACGGAAACAAGGGATTCAACCTCCAGGATGTCGAGGATGCCAAGAAGAAAGGACTACCAAATAAATTCAGGCGAAGACAAACCGAACACGAATTTGATGATTTGGCCGAGATTGAAGAGTGAAAATTAGAATTTGATGATTTAGCCGATATTGAAGAGTAAAAATTAGAATTTGATGATTTGGCCGAGATTGAAGAGTAAAAAATTAGGATTTGATGATTTGGCCGAGATTGAAGAGTAAAAAATTAGGATTTGATGATTTAGCCGATATTGAAGAGTAAAAATTAGAATTTGATGATTTGGCCGAGATTGAAGAGTGAAAAATTAGGATTTGATGATTTGACCGAGATTGAAGAGTAAAAATTAGAATTTGATGATTTGGCAGAGATTGAAGAGTAAAAAATTAAGATTTGATGATTTGGCAGAGATTGAAGAGTAAAAAATTAGGATTTGATGATTTGGCCAAGATTGAAGAGTAAAAAATTAGGATTTGATGATTTGGCCAAGATTGAAGAGTAGGAAATTAGAATTTGATGATTTGAGACAATTGATTGTGACGTCAAAATGGTACACTATAAGAATTAAATTTTGTAACGATGAACCACTATGATTTCACTATATCAAAAAGGCGTGTATCACATGGTATATATTTATAGTACAGTAATTAAATTAAAATAACCAGCTTCAGTGGGATCTTGATCTAAAACTATTCTTTCACATAATATTTTGCCGTGATTATACTATCATGTATTTATAATTTATTCGAATATCAATTGATTTATGTCTTATATTATTAGTTTAGATGTTCCTACTAAATTATATATGTTAAATATCATTAAATATATATAACTCAAATAAAACAATATATCTGATACTGGTTTATTGCATTATTTAATTTTAATTTTGTTAATAATAACAAAAATGAAAATATTAACTATGCATGAATTAGGCTATGAAACAAGATGTGCATTTCTTAATGGGTCAACCCATAGTTAATAAATAGAGAAGTAAGTATACTAAGTACAATATTGGAACATCCGAAAATACTATGAATGACGTCACACAAAATATTTTCCATTTGTTTTAAATAAAAATGTGCTATTCTTCAGTTAAATGAGCATTTTCGTGGAAATTTACTTAAATAAAGTTGTGTTTTTATCACGTTTTACACTCTGTTCACTTATAATATTCAACTAATATTACTTATAATATTTGCCAGTACTCTGAGTGACGTCATTTGTTTACATCGTTTCTGAAGAATGGATCAAGATCACCGTCAATGAATTCGAAACTTAGCATACTTCTCTATGGTATAACGCTCACTTTCAACGTACTGTAGGGCCTGTTTCACACGGGGAAGTTTATTATACAAATATGCAGCATGAAAAAAAACGCCCAATCTAAGTGGACAGGCCAAAAATACACCATTTTCTTTGCTGCGGCATGAGTAAAATGCCCGTGAAAAAAGGGGCGTAAGACCCTTTCTATACTAGCAGATAAAACGTAGCGTTTTCACCAACCAGTTTACGTCTCTTCAATTAATCACGGTTAAAACGAATGGAAAGCAAATTTTCAGTCTACACTAGCGTTTCTACCACCTTCCATTCATTTAACTGTGATAAATTGAAGTGGCGTAACCTGGGTAGCGAAAACGCGGCGTTTAGAACGGACCTAACAAATTCAGACGTTAGGAACTAGCAAGACTACAAGAAAGGAGAGGTAGGTAGTAGCATTGTGGCGTATCTGTCCATATCCACAGCACCCTGTATGTCCTCATGCCTAGGCAGTGAAGCTATTAACTCCTCACTCTCTGTCACTGACAGTGTCTCCCCCTGGCTGGAGAGGAGTGATACCAATACGCTGCGGGAGAGGGCGCCACTGGGAAGTGGCTGGAAATTAAAACAATTACGGTAATCATCAACATAGTAGTGAGACAATATGCTTTTTAAATCATAGATCTTAAGAATATCACTGACGAAATGAAATGGTATCGAATACTATATACCGCTGGTGTAGAACTATTCAATACTCTTTTAATTATCTCCTTCTATAATATTTTCGGGATTTAGGATTGTAAAAGCATATTGTCACAACCCTTGTATTGAATCAATTAGATGATGCCTATTTTTCTGAACATGTTATGATGTTATCAAATGGAAATATTGAGCATTTTTATAAACTATATTGGGTTATGACTCTCAAAATATCGTGCAAAAGAAATTTAAGTCATTAATCATAAAATATTCAGTTTTATAGTAATTTTCAATCCGGTAATTAGTAAAGAAAAATAAGCATACGGTAATTGATCCTTTGCCCTATTATTACTGTAGAATAAATGCATTGTATGAAGGTTTTTAAAAAAAATCCAAGATCCTTCTTGAATCCAACGAATTGAAAATTTGCTTATACACAATAGCCGGTATATTAAATAGTTTGATCACGTCGTATTCCTATATTAATTATAATTTTTACCTTACTGACACTGTCACCAAAGGTAGGTACTCTGTTTTCCAAAGTTGGGTCTTGGTTTCTTAGTTGGATGAGGTGTTTTCGACCTTCTTTGGCCAGAACTTGAAGAGCCATGGCCAGTTCACCTTTCGAACAACCTGGGTACCTGTGACAGATAAGAGATAGAAGAAGGGTACTTGTGACAAATAAGAGATAGAAGAGGGGTACTTGAAACAAATAAGAGATAGAAGAGGGGTACCTATGACAAATAAGAGATAGAAGAGGGGTACCTGTGACAAATAAGAGATAGAAGAGGGGTACCTATGACAAATAAGAGATAGAAGAGGGGTACTTGTGACAAATAAGAGATAGAAGAGGGGTACCTGTGACAAATAAGAGATACAAGAGGGGTACCTGTGACAAATAAGAGATACAAGAGGGGTACTTGTGACAAATAAGAGATAGAAGAGGGGTACTTGTGACAAATAAGAGATACAAGAGGGGTACCTGTGACAAATAAGAGATAGAAGAGGGGTACTTGTGACAAATAAGAGATAGAAGAGGAGTACTTGTGACAAATAAGAGATAGAAGAGGGGTACCTATGACAAATAAGAGATAGAAGAGGGGTACCTATGACAAATAAGAGATAGAAGAGGGGTACCTATGATAAATAAGAGATAGAAGAGGGGTACCTGTGACAAATAAGAGATAGAAGAGGGGTACCTATGACAAATAAGAGATAGAAGAGGGGTACCTGTGACAAATAAGAGATACAAGAGGAGTACCTGTGACAAATTAGAGATACAAGAGGGGTACCTGTGACAAATAAGAGATGCAAGAGGGGTACCTGTGACAAATAAGAGATGCAAGAGGGGTACATGTGACAAATAAGAGATGCAAGAGGGGTACCTGTGACAAATAAGAGATAGAAGAGGTCGAGGATTACTTGTGACAAAGAAGAGATACAAGAGGGGTACCTGTGACAAATAAGAGATACAAGAGGAGTACCTGTGACAAATTAGAGATACAAGAGGGGTACCTGTGACAAATAAGAGATGCAAGAGGGG
>CANNZV010001455.1:153524-221521 GCA_947561585.1 Caprella mutica | reverse complement strand
GGTCTCATTTATAAAATACTCATGTGGACAGTGCCAGTCCACTTACATTGGTGAGACCATGATGCAGTTAAAGGTGAGAATTTCTCAGCATAAGGGAATATCCTTTAGAACAAATAAACCCTATAGCTCCCCACCATATAGTTCAATTCGTAATCATTCTTTAGATAATTAATCACCCAATTAAGGAAGAAAATTTCAAAATTTTGCAAACTTCAAACCAGTGTGATATTCGTTTATTGGAATCTATATACATTCATAACAGTCTCCATCGCTCAAATGAACAAGCAAGTTCATTTAACTTAGCTATTTTGGGTTAATAACTTATTATTTCTTTGATTTTTCCTTTTTCTTTATTATTTGTGAATTAATTAGGTGACTTTATTAATTTAGGTATCCATAATACTTCTTATTTCTACTTAATTTGTTTAAAATTTAGTCAAAATTAGGATATTGATAATGAATATTGAATTATTCGAAAGCTCTAGAAAAATAAAAGGATGGAACTTTTTTGTCGTCTCACTCGCTCTTCACTTCATAATTTACTAATATTAATCATTCTCATCATTCTCCAATTCTCATCACTCTTCCTCACGTCTCACTGACTAACTCATCCCACTTCAATTACTTATATTAATCATTCTCATCATTCTCCAATTCCTATCATCTTCCTCACGTCACACTGACTAACTCCTCCCACTTCAAATTACTTATACTAATAATTCTCATCATTCTCCAATCCTCATCACTTTCCATCACGTCTCACTGAACTAACTTCTCTCAATTCAAATTAAAATCAAATCACATCTCCAAAACTCTCCAATGAATAACCAGGCGACAGAACCAGAGAGATAATGTTATCTTTCCTTGTTAGAATAGCAAGTCAGCTTATCTCGGTACGTTTTTACACAATGGTCACATACTCCAGTGAGGGAGATAAAACTCTACAGTGTATCTTACTGCAGTAATATTTTAATTACATGGATTAATGTATGATGATAAATACAACCGATGTGTTCAATTAATCTTCAGTTTATCTCTATTCATGCTGTTGTCTTCAATAAATAATTAATTCTTATGTTACCATTTTATCAGTTAAACCATCGTTTAACTGATATTTATTTTTCATTGTTATAGAGACACTTTCATAGAGTTTACCACGCATCAGATATTAATAAAAAGTATATTCAATTGAAAAGAATATGAATACAGATATGTATGACTAATATTATTACTTCCTTTAAAATAAAAAATGGAGGTTTGTTAGGTGTAAATTTATACTTTTTTGATGAGTTAACACTGATAAATTTTACTATTAATACGCTTGTGAATATTTTTCCAGTACCTAATATTATAATTATTATCAAAACATAGAATAGTATTTAACCCTTTATTGTTCATAAAGCAGGCTTATATTCTCAGTTATATATATACAGTAACCCTAATGAGTTAGTTTGACGTGTGGTTTTTAGGCACATCTTTTATAAATTACTTTATATCTCTCTCATGTAATGTCACCAAATATAGTTTTGTATATAAAAGTTAAAAAATATTTACGTATCGGCGTGAATCAGCGTAATTCATGTAAATTAAGGAGTTAATTGTACTTTGGTGACGTGTGGCAACATAGAAATACAGTTTGGTTAGCCAATACGCACGAATTTGTCCGCGTTTTTATGGAGTACAGAAACATGCGCGAGCTGTAATTGGTTCACACTCCAACCAAACACAGTTCAGCTTGCTCCGTTGCCTATGTCTTATATACCTATGTATTTATTTCTACTTATATATTCAATATTTTTACTTGAAATTTGGTACACATTAGTTTAGTATATATACCAACAACATGTAAATAATACAGTACCGTAGGTTTAGAAATAAGAGACATGTGTTTGTTTAACACATAGTCAAACCCAGGATACAGTAACATATAGGGTATGGTAATCAGCTGATCGAATTTAGTTTGACATGACCACCGGGTGACTGGAGATGGCGACTCTGTCCACACTTTGAAACATGGGAAAAGAACCTACTTAAACTTAGTCACTTCTAAATTTAATTTTATTATTATCAATTACTTGGTAGGCATTGGTTAAAATGTATTTCCATTTATTTTATTCCTTAACTACAATTTAGTAGTTAATTAGCACTAGTTTGGGTTCCTAGGTAGCATATGTTCAAGACACTAATTTGTTTAGATAAGTAAAAGAAATGAACAATAAAAACACACCTGATTTATATCTATATATTCAACTTTGAGTTCAATCGCCATTTTCGCTTTTCTTTTACACGAAACCCTTATAAAATGACTTTAAATTTCTCGATAGTAACAATGAAATGCGAGGAATTATGAGCCGCTCTGTTACAAACAAAAAATGTGTTGCTTTGGTGACGTCATATTTTTGTGTCGTCTACAAGTTACTATACCTGTTATGTTCATGTACCCTGGTCAAACCTTCCCGTTGATTCTGACAGTCAAACTCATTAGGGTTAACAATAGGTAGTGGCTGAATGTGATTACAATAACAATAGGTAGTGACTAAATGTGATCAAAATAACAATAGATAGTGACTGAATGTGATTACAATAACAATAGCTAGTGACTGAATGTGGTCACAATAACAATAGATAGTGACTGAATGTGATTACAATAACAATAGCTAGTGACCAAATGTGATCAAAATAACAATAGGTAGTGACTGAATGTGATTACAATAACAATAGGTAGTGACTAAATGTGATCAAAATAACAATAGATAGTGACTGAATGTGATTACAATAACAATAGGTAGTGACTGAATGTGGTCACAATAACAATAGATAGTGACTGAATGTGATTACAATAACAATAGGTAGTGACTGAATGTGATTACAATAACAATAGGTAGTGACTGAATGTGATTACAATAACAATAGATAGTGACTAAATGTGATTACAATAACAATAGGTAGTGACTGAATGTGATTACAATAACAATAGGTAGTGACTGAATGTGGTCACAATAACAATAGATAGTGACTGAATGTGATTACAATAACAATAGATAGTGACTGAATGTGATTACAATAACAATAGGGTAGTGACTAAATGTGATCAAAATAACAATAGATAGTGACTGAATGTGATTACAATAACAATAGGTAGTGACTGAATGTGGTCACAATAACAATAGATAGTGACTGAATGTGATTACAATAACAATAGGTAGTGACTGAATGTGATTACAATAACAATAGGTAGTGACTGAATGTGATTACAATAACAATAGATAGTGACTGAATGTGATTATAATAACAATAGGTAGTGACTGAATGTGATTACAATAACAATAGGTAGTGACTGAATGTGGTCACAATAACAATAGATAGTGACTGAATGTGATTACAATAACAATTAGATAGTGACTGAATGTGATTACAATAACAATAGGTAGTGACTGAATGTGATCACAATAACAATAGGTAGTGACTGAATGTGGTCACAATAACAATAGGTAGTGACTGAATGTGGTCACAATAACAATAGGTAGTGACTGAATGTGATTACAATAACAATAGGTAGTGACTGAATGTGATCACAATAACAATAGGTAGTGACTAAAAGTGATCACAATAACAATAGGTAGTGACTGAATGTGATTACAATAACAATAGGTAGTGACTAAATGTGATCACAATAACAATAGGTAGTGACTAAAAGTGATCACAATAACAATAGGTAGTGACTGAATGTGATCACAATAACAATAGGTAGTGACTAAAAGTGATCACATTAACAATAGGTAGTGACTAAATGTGATCACAATAACAATAGGTAGTGACTAAATGTGATCCCAATAACAATAGGTAGTGACTGAATGTGATCACAATAACAATAGGAAGTGATTGAATGTGATCACAATAACAATAGGTAGTGACTAAAAGTGATCACATTAACAATAGGTAGTGACTAAATGTGATCCCAATAACAATAGGTAGTGACTGAATGTGATCACAATAACAATAGGTAGTGACTAAAAGTGATCACATTAACAATAGGTAGTGACTAAATGTGATCACAATAACAATAGGTAGTGACTAAATGTAATCACAATAACAATAGGTAGTGACTAAATGTTATAACAATAACAATAGGTAGTGACTAAAAGTGATCACAATAACAATAGGTAGTGACTAAAAGTGATCACATTAACAATAGGTAGTGACTAAATGTTATAACAATAACAATACCCAGCTAACCATATCCTCTCTGTCCTGCGTGGGACAGAGGGGGACATCCCTCGCTAGCGAGGGACAGAGAGGGACAGGGGATTTCAGACGTCTGCAGACGTCTGAATTCCCACGTCTTTCCAACGTCTGAAATCCCACTCACGTCCCACGTCTTACACAAGCGGGATGTCCCTCGTCTGTCCCACGTCTTAAATCCCACTCACACCCCACGTCTTTCCCACGCGGGATGTCCCTCTCTGTCCCACGCGGGATGTCCCTCTCTGTCCCACGTCTGTCCCACGTGGGATGTCCCTCTCTGTCCCACGCAGGATGTCCCTCTCTGTCCCACGCGGGATGTCCCTCTCTGCCCCACGTCTGTCCCACGTGGGATATCCCTCTCTGTCCCACGCGGGATGTCCCTCTCTGTCCCACGTCTGTCCCACGTGGGATGTCCCTCTCTGTCCCACGCGGGATATCCCTCTCTGTCCCACGTCTGTCCCACGTGGGATGTCCCTCTCTGTCCCACGCGGGATGTCCCTCTCTGTCCCACGTCTGTCCCACGCGGGATGTCCCTCTCTGTCCCTCGTCTGTTTTACGCGGGAAAAAGTACGCGGAATGTCCCTCTCTGTCCCACGTCTGTCCCACGCGGGATGTCCCTCTCTGTCCCACGCGGGATGTCCCTCTCTGTCCCACGTCTGTCCCACGTGGGATGTCCCTCTCTGTCCCACGCGGGATATCCCTCTCTGTCCCACGTCTGTCCCACGCGGGATGTCCCTCTCTGTCCCGCGTCTGTTTTACGCGGGAAAAAGTTATACCAAAAAGGTATATCTATCTCAAGCTTTATTTACGTATCATAACTAGGTAGGTATTCATAAACAGATGTAGGTATCTACTATCTAGGTAGGCATTGATGAATAATACTAGTTAGTAGGTATACTAGGTAGGTAGGTATTGGTACTGGTAGGTATCTAGGTAGGTATTGTCAAACAGTTATAGGTAACTAGATAAGCATTGATAAACACTAGTAGATAACTAGGTAGGCATTGACAAACAGTTGTAGGTAACTAGGTAGGTATTGATGAATACTAGTATTTAACTAGGACCTATATTGGTTTTTATATACAGTTGTAGGCCACTAGGTAGGCAATGTTAAACACAAGAAGGTAACTAATTAGGTATTGATAAGCAGATGTAGGCAACTAGGTAGGCATTGATAAACACCAGTAGGTAATTAGGTAGGTATTGACAAACAGTAATGTAGGTAACTAAGTAGGTACTGATAAATACTACGTAATAGGCAAGAAGTGATAACCACCAGTAGGTACAGATTGGTGGTTATCACTTCTAGGTTACTAGATAGTTATAAATAAACTCTAGTAAGTAACTAGATAGGTATAAGGTAGTGATATCACCAGAAGGTAACTAAAGTCTATAGGTAATATTAATTAACAGTTAAAGGTAATTAGGTAGTTAATAACATTAATTAACATTATCATTACAAATATTAATAAATAACTTTATACACATTCTTATCATTTACATTAAAAAATAAAAGATACCAAAATGTAGAATACTAAATTATATTTATTTAAAATAATTTTAAGAAGCACGCAAGAAATCAAGTTGGATAAAGATCATTTTAATACTACTTCTACCATGTCCAGGATGGCTGAGAGGTAGCGACGCAGGCTTCAATAGTACATCACTTTAGAGTCCTGAGTTCGATTCCCGAGATGACCACTACAATTCTTTCTCCATTTCTTCCCATTTAATTTGTATATAACAATATGTAGTATTAAAATAAATGATATGCAGCCAAATGTACATATACACTATATGTAATATGGTTAGAAATGCAATAATGATTAGTATGATCTTTTTTTATTTCTTATATATATTTATATACCCCAATTAACCGAAGTAGTTTGAGCCAAAAGAGAGATATGTCCCCCTTGCAGAGGGGGACATCCACACTCTGTCCCACGTCTTGCAGAGGGGGACATCCGCACTCTGCCCCACGTCTTGCAGAGGGGGACATCCGCACTCTGTCCCACGTCTTGCAGAGGGGGACATCCGCACTCTGCCCCACGTCTTGCAGAGGGGGACATCCGCACTCTGCCCCACGTCTTGCAGAGGGGGACATCCGCACTCTGTCCCACGTCTTGCAGAGGGGGACATCCGCACTCTGTCCCACGTCTTGCAGAGGGGGACATCCGCACTCTGTCCCACGTCTTGCAGAGGGGGACATCCACACTCTGTCCCACGTCTTGCAGAGGGGGATATTCCCACTCTGTCCCACGTCTTGAATACTCACTCTGTCCCACGTGTGTCCCACGTCTTATTTCCCTCTTCCCTCCATAGCGAGGGACATCCGCACTCTGTCCCACGTGGGTCCCACGTCTTGAATCCCTCTATAGCGAGGGACATCCACACTCTGTCCCACGTGGGTCCCACGTCTTGAAAACGGAGTGGGGTAAGACGTGGGACAGGTGGATGTCCCCCTCTGTCAGAGGGGGACAAGACGTGGGATCAGACGTCTTGCAGAGGGGGACCCCTGTGCAAATGAAGAGGGTTAGACGTCTGCAAGACGTCTGATGTCCCCCGCCCCACGTCTTGCCCCACGTCTTAAATCCCTCTATAGCGAGGGGTATCAGACGTCTTAAGACGTGGGACAAACAGCTTTTGGTTAGCTGGGTAGAGGTTAACTGCAAAGTCACACAAGTTCACAGCGCAATTCTAGCTCTGTTTGTTAGACCAATATTTGCTGGTGTATATTTTGCCGATGCAAATTCTCCTCCATTGGTTTTCTATAGTCTGCAATGTTAGTCTCCAGCCATCTGAAATTAATCACATGTTGGTTAAATCCAACAACAGGAAAGCATATAGTGAATGTTGAACTCTCAATATTCAAATTGAACACAATGAACTAAATTAAAAATAAGTATATTATTGATTAGAAAGACTTGTATTCAAGTGAAAATTTTATGGTTGGGCCTTAAAAGATTAAAAGGGGATCCCAATATTACCAGAGGGAAATGTTTGAAACAAAATAGGGTAATATACTTATAGCAAAGAAAATTTTTTGATGGGTACATCGAAGAAGTTCCTGCTTATGTTCATAGAAAATAATGTAACGATTAAAATTGGGGACCAATCTTCTCTTGCCCCACCGTAATTTCTCTCCTGGTGCAGGTCAAGGAGCTGTCATGCAGAGTAACATTGAATTTCTGTCTCGAAATTAAGGTTAGTTTCATTCACATTTGCATAACCAACGTGAGATGTGAATTATTCAAATTACTAACGACTGAATATCCCCGCACTGGATATCTGAAAATGGCATAAAGAAGCCCATGCTCCATGGAACTAATTCCACGACTTGCTTTGGAAAACAGTTTGCAAAAACAAGTTCAGATATTCCTACATTTAATTCTTTGAAAATTAGAATGGATGTATATTTTTGCTCATAAATTCTACCTAGCCATTTATTGGAAGCCTTCGATGCTCTGGCTTTCAGCCAAACTTTTAATCACACATTATATGATTAAGCCAAAGTCATGGAACTGATTAACATAATCAGCAGCACATTATTTAACTGATAGGTATTTTGGACGACTGATTATTCAGATTGGTGAGTTATATTTTGAAGGAAATTATGTCTAGAAGATAGAAATAAGATGATTATATTAAGGTCCCTGTTACATAAATTATATCAAACAAAGTCAGAAAGTTTATAATCGGTAGATTCTCTTTTATTGTCCATTAGGATAAATATTGATTGCATTTATCGTAGAATATCATATTGTCGTTTTTTTTTTTTTGTCGGAATTGTCCAATGAATGATGAGCCTAGTTTAAGTATTCTAAATTGAAAATAACTTATGATTTGATTTTCATTGAACCCCTTATCGACTTGTAGATAGACGATTTTTATATCAATGATTATAATCTCAGATCTGAAGCCGACGATCATCCGAGTGTAGGCTACTGACTGATTTCTACCTCAAAAGGGTAATCCAATCTACTCTCAAAGTTCCAAAGACGCTCCACAGGTTCTATGAGGTCTGTTCTATCTCCATTCAACTCATCAATCAGCCAATGGAGGGAGAGATAACTCTTCTTCATCTCAGTAACAGGACGATAAACTGAAAACTTCTGGACTTGGGTGAGTAACTGGGCTTTTCATTGGGGAATGATAGAGTTAGTTTTGATTGATTTGGGGGAGGGAGGAGGGCATAGATTAACGTGGTCTGTACCGAAATTGAATTTAGAGTGAGGGAATAACATGAAAGTTTTAATACTGAGATCGAGCTGGCAATATAGGAGTTGAACTAAATAATTGGAACACCGTCCTGTTTAGAACTTTATCTTATAAATCTGGGTTTATCCAAATATGAATTAGTGTTTTATTATGCTGCTGCTATAATATATTATCACCGTGAAAAGATTGTTATTGCTACACAGTTGTACGTTTTCCAATGTATTTCCGATGTATTTCCAATGTATTTCCGATGTATTTGATCTTTAGGTAGAATTCGGGAACTAACAGATTTTGAGAAAAAGCAAATTGTTGGCAATAGCTTCGGGCACCAAAACCGCTGAGTTTTTGGGATATAGCTACTCTATCGAGAACAATAACAAAGTTATTTTTTCGAACCCCTGTATGTTGAAAATATTTTCAATTAGATTGTTTTGTAAGTATCAAAATGTAGTTAGGATAACGACAAAACACAGGATATTCAAAGTAGACGGAAAGTGAGCGTTAAAATGATATAGTAAATGGTTGAAATACCATGACCTATGTACTTTCCAAGTACTTTGACCTTAAATAATTCTTTAAGTACTGTGGAGTTATCCGATTCCTTTCAATATATTTTGAAATAAAAAGATGGATATAAGAAGTCTCTACTTACCTCTCTATCCTACACCTTTCCTATAGCTAATGATATAAGAAGTCTCTACTTACCTCTCTATCCTACACCTTTCCTATAGCTAAGGATATAAGAAGTCTCTACTTACCTCTCTATCCTACGGCTCTAGGACAACTGGTACCTGGACAACTCATACCCGGACAACTCGTACCCGGACAACTGGTATACAGGACAACTGGTATACAGGACAACTGGTATACAGGACAACTCGTACCCGGACAACTGGTACCCGATTTTCATAATTTCGTGTTAAATGAACCTAATTATAATAACTGAATAAAATACAAGTCCGATTTTCAAAATTTAGTTAAATGTACATAATTTTAATGAAAATTAAAGGCATAATAAAATAACCAATTTTATTTATTGCAATGAAACATACATAAACTGAAAATTCAAATGAGAATAAAATAGGAACTTTTATAGAGACTACTATATAGACTACATTACAAAATTCGTATGATCTCACTTCAAGAGTATTCCATTTCATGATATATATTTTCAAACATAATACGCGAAAAATATATTATAACCAACAGTGCTAATTTAATTGAATTAACCTCTTTTAATATACTTAAGTTAGCAAAGTTAAATATTAAGTAACCAAGCACAGCTAAAGATGAAATTAAAACTTTTATAGAGACTAAAATACAGACTACCTTACAAAATTCGTATGATCTCACTTCAAGAGTCTTCTATTTCATGACATATATTGTATATATATATATTAAATCGGGTACCAATTGTCCGGGTACGAGTTGTCCTGTATACCAGTTGTCCGGGTACGAGTTGTCCAGGTACGAGTTGTCCGTGCACCCTATCCTACACCTTTCCTATAGCTAAGGATATAAGAAGTCTCTACTCACCTCTCTATCCTACACCTTTCCTATAGCTAAGGATATAAGAAGTCTCTACTTACCTCTCTATCCTACACCTTTCCTATAGCTAAGGATATAAGAAGTCTCTACTCACCTCTCTATCCTACACCTTTCCTATAGCTAAGGATATAAGAAGTCTCTACTCACCTCTCTATCCTACACCTTTCCTATAGCTAAGGATATAAGAAGTCTCTACCCACCTCTCTATCCTACATCTTTCATATAGCTAAGGATATAAGAAGTCTCTACTCACCTCTCTATCCTACACCTTTCCTATAGCTAAGGATATAAGAAGTCTCTACTCACCTCTCTATCCTACACCTTTCCTATAGCTGAGGATATAAGAAGTCTCTACTCACCTCTCTATCCTACACCTTTCCTATAGCTAAGGATATAAGAAGTCTCTACTCACCTCTCTATCCTACACCTTTCTTTCTCTCGTACTCTCAAGTCATATACTTTAATAAAGATAAAAGAGGAAAAGGAAGCGTCTGAAGTGTCGTGCTAATTGAACTGAAGTTTAAATGTATTTTGTCTATTAGAATAAAGGGTTAATTCAAATTATTTCAAATGATGTTACGAATAGGGTTGTAGTTACTTGATTTGTTGCTATGGGGGATGTTTTTTTAATTAGGTTATGAATACAAAATATAAGATGAAAATGTATTTATAGATACCGATAATGATGATATTAATATTCAAATCTTCTACTTAAATAAGTATAATACCAATTAAAATTGAAACACAAAAGGTAGTGGACCTGAAACAATAAACTTTCCATTAAGTACATAAAGCTTCTGCTGCTGTCAAATCCATCCTCTGCTATCAACACCATGTTAGTTTTTGCTGACGTCATCACTTTTTCACATCAGCAGCTTTACTGTGTTCACTGCCAGCCACCAGATTATTAATAGACCATTTAGTAAAAATGACAATGTGCGAAATTGGCCATGGCGGTGAACTGTCATGCTGCACTGAAAAATAAACAATTCTCCCTGTCTATATAAATAAATATGTATAAGTACCTACTAACACTGCTTCAGCCAAATAGAAACAATATGGAGGTCTATAGAGGACGAGAACAAATGTTTGCACATATAAACATGTTCAATATTTAGAGGCTAAAGTTATTAGTAATTACTTACCTAACGATTTTCGATATAAAATTTAGTTCATTTACACATTCTAAACTAAATAATTTGTTATTTAATTAATATGATTATTACTGAGAAAATGTCGAGTTCCAGCAGGATTTTTAAGAAGCTAATATTTGTTCAGTTCTAATTTCATTTAAACTGAACAGAAGTAAAAAATCTTAACAGTCTGGCTTTTGTCTTCCTGTTTTACCTTCAAATTATTGGGACATTAAAAAACCCGTAAAAGAGTTAGAGATGAAGAGAATGATGAGTAAAGTAAACTTTCTTCTCTAGACAGAACGTATGGTGAGTAATGAGAGTATGGTGAATAAAGTGAGTAAGTTGAGTAACAACTATAGTGAGTATAGTGAGTATAGTGAATATAGTGAGTATAGTGAGTATAACATACTTTCTTGCTCAGACTCAACAGCATTCTGAACTCTGAGTATAGTAAACTTTCTTCTCCAGCAGAAAATACAAATCTTGGTTCCATCTCGTAAGTTTGGCGATCATGAAGTCGTCTTTGAAATCTTCAGTTGTTTTGTTTTTAGTTGTTTTGTTTCGGACAAAACAATTCACCAGACCAGAAAAACAAGACAGCAATTTGTTGTGTCGGATGTATTTCAGTAGTGAGACGGATACGGGGTAATGTTTTCTAACTTCAACCGACCAATTCAAGTAAAAATAAAGAAAGTCACTTTGGAGAAAAGATAGAACTACATTTCGAAAAAATTAATACCAACAACTGAAATGTAGTATATTGTTGATGTATGATATATGGCGTAATATAAACTGCAGTATTTTGAAGTTACACCCGCCATTAACCCGCGCATCAGTTAACTATTTTCAATATAGTAAAAAATCAATTACAACTTTCCCTCTAACTTCCCCCTGAATCATCTATTACAACTAAAACATTATAGCATAGAAGGAAAAATATTTGTTTCACTTTAAATTTCTCTTACCCTCTGATTTAAAGACAAAATAACAGATTTAAATATTCAAATCTATGCAGCAACAGTCAATTTGATTCAAATATCACAAATGTAATATTTGGTAAACATATAGTTTATGATATAAATAGTCCGATTATTGGGCTATTGCCTCATCGTATTTTCCTCACCAATATAAAGTTATAAAATATATACATTTTTTATAATTGTGTGTTTGAATTTTCTCCATCGAGCTATTAGGAGGAAAATGAAGCGTATAAGTTGATGGAAAATGAAAGAAAATAAACGAAGAGGTATTTCTTCTACGGATTAAAAATAATTCCCTTTCTATCTAACAAAGCATTTAATTCATCTGAATTTAATGATGTTAAGAGTGTTGCTCGGTGGGCACCATCATTAATTTGGTCTAAAAATCCTGTTAACGAGATGGAAGGAGATTTACTTTGTAGTTTTTCTTTCTTTTTATTCCACACAATCTCTTTGTTATATTTTATTTTATTATATTGTGTGTACATTGTATGAGTGTTTTCAATATATATTTCTAAATGGACAATGTAATTTTGAATCAAAGCACTTAGTTACACCTTTAGAGTAAAAATGAAAAAAATTTGTTTCCCCATACTGGCCACCACTTTAAATATTCTCGAATTACTTTAATGTACTTCAGTTAACGTTATCTTCCAGTGAAATTGATTTGCTTAGTGATTATAACTTTTGGATCACAGATTTATATTTACTTTCTTAATTTATTGAATTGCGTTACTTTACAATTTTCATAGGAACTTGTACATAATATGCTGTTTCATATTTCAAAGTTCCGGTTATCCTGTAGACAAAGGATAATGAAAGTTGAGTTACTATATTAACTCTAATTGAAATATGGCTACGACAGAGGGCAAGTCCCTTCAATATTAATTAATAGAATTTCATTGAAATAATTACCAAGTAGTTGATCACCATTTCCACCAGATATGGATTAAAAAGTTAGAGAATGAAGTTAAACAATTTAGTTACTGAATACAGCTGTAAATGATTCAAGCGATAAAGAGAGAACCACACGCGGTGACTAATAGACCGAGAGATTCAATAGCTAAGCAGACTGGGTTCACTAGAGGTTCGATCAAGGTTGAACGTCGAACGATCTTTTTAATTACCTAGACACCTTTTGTGATTATTAATCATAATAAATATGTTCCAGTTCTAATTCAAGTGTTACAATCAAGAAAAATAACATATTTCAAAGATAAAGAATTCAGTTAGTTGACGGGAGTTAACCCGTTTTATCTTCCATGGACCCACCATAAATCTCTCAATAAATCTTCTATGGCCCAACTATAATTCTCTTTTGTTAATCTTCTATGGCCCCACCAATAACTCTTACCTGAGTAAAAGCTGAACATGTGTAATTCTCTCTATCTTTATTCATGGTAAAGTTCATTAATAGTCAATGTGTATAAATGACAGTACATTGGCTATGCAGATTTATATTCAATATTCATGAATTGATAAGGAAAAAAGTCAAAAAATAATCAGTAATGGACAGCTGTTAATAAGAGTAAAATAATCTTTTTATTATTTGCTAAATTATTAGCAAATTGTTTAAATAATATTAAACAGAGTAATACCCAGTATTACCCAGTGTTACTCAGTGTTACCCAGTGTCACCCAGTGTTACCCAGTGTTACCCAGTGTTACCATTACACTGAGTTGTACCCAGTGTTACCCAGTGTTACCATTACACTGAGTTGTACCCAGTGTTACCCAGTGTTACCATTACACTGAGTTGTACCCAGTGTTACCCAGTGTTACCATTACACTGAGTTGTACCCAGTGTTACCATTACACTGAGTTGTACCCAGTGTTACCATTACACTGAGTTGTACCCAGTGTTACCATTACACTGAGTTGTACCCAGTGTTACCCAGTGTTACCCAGTGTTACCCAGTGTTACCCAGTGTTACCCAGTGTAACTCATTGTTACCCAGTGTAACCCAGTGTTACCCAGTGTAGCCCAGTGTTACCCAGTATTACCCAGTGTTACCCAGTGTTACCCAGTATTACCCAGTGTTACCCAGTGTTACTCAGTGTTACCCAGTGTTATTCAGTGTTACCCATTATTACTCAGTGTTACCCAGTGTTACCCAGTATTACCCAGTGTTTCCCAGTGTTACTCAGTGTTACCCAGTATTACCCAGTGTTACCCAGTATTACCCAGTGTTTCCCAGTGTTACCCAGTGTTACCCAGTCTTACCCAGCGTTATCCAATGTTACCCATTATTACCCAGTGTTACTCAGTGTTACCCAGTGTTACCCAGTGTTACCCAGTATTACCAAGTATTACCCAGTGTTACTCAGTGTTACCCAGTGTTACCCAGTGTTACCCAGTGTTACCCAGTGTTACCCAGTGTTACCCAGTGTTACCCAGTGTTACCTAATGTTACCCATTATTACCCAGTGTTACTCAGTGTTACCCAGTGTTTCCCAGTGTTACTCAGTGTTACCCAGTATTACCCAGTGTTACCCAGTATTACCCAGTGTTTCCCAGTGTTACCCAGTGTTACCCAGTCTTACCCAGCGTTATCCAATGTTACCCATTATTACCCAGTGTTACTCAGTGTTACCCAGTGTTACCCAGTGTTACCCAGTATTACCAAGTATTACCCAGTGTTACTCAGTGTTACCCAGTGTTACCCAGTGTTACCCAGTGTTACCCAGTGTTACCCAGTGTTACCCAGTGTTACCTAATGTTACCCATTATTACCCAGTGTTACTCAGTGTTACCCAGTGTTACCCAGTGTTACCCAGTGTTACCCAGTGTTACCCAATGTTACCCATTATTACCAAGTATTACCCAGTGTTACTCAGTGTTACCCAGTGTTACCCAGTGTTACCCAGTGTTACCCAATGTTACCCATTATTACCCAGTGTTACTCAGTGTTACCCAGTGTTACCCAGTATTACCCAGTATTACCCAATGTTACCCATTATTACCCAGTGTTACCCAGTTTTACCCAGTGTTACCCAGTATTACCCAGTGTTACCCAGTGTTACCCAGTGTTACCCAGTGTTATCCAGTATTACCCAGTGTTACCCAGTGTTTCCCAGTATTACCCAGTGTTACTCAGTGTTACCCATTATTACCCAGTATTACCCACTGTTACAATTTCTTTCATCCCAAAGTATCACTTTTTTCATCCTCTCATTTGGCATAAATTTACTCATTTGTATGATAATATCTGGCATGTTCCCCAATTATGAAATAAATTATTCATTATTCCAATAGGGAGGAATAAAGATAGAATGGAGTTTGAAATACGCAGATGAGCTATTTCAGCTTTATTGTGAATTCTGTACATAACAATACAGCTATTAGATTTTAAATAACTATTTAGATATATTGAACACTGCCTATTGGTATTTTATATCCCTCCTGTTGATTACAATCTGAATCGCCAGTAAATTTCTTACAGTTTTATGATGCCATTCTAAATTAAAAAGAACAGTTAGCAGATAGGTGCAGCAACTGGAGGTAAAAATATCACTTCGACTTCATTTCAAGCATCGAAAACATTCATACCATTTCCATCTCTTGAAAATAAACAAATTGAACCAAAATATCTTACCTATCTAAATCACTACTTTGGAAATCATTGATGCTTTGTCATGTAAATTCTTATTTGAAAAGAACCAAAATGTTCGAGAATATATTGCGTACTTTGATAAATGATGCAAATAGATGGAAGAGGAAATTGTGTGGGCCTCGATAAACATCAAATATTGAATAATTATTGCTTAAATGGAAGACTTTTCAATTTTGCTTTATTACTATTTATTGTTATATTAAAATATACACGAACACAATGTATTATAAAAATGTTCATAATATTTTCAGATGTTCCAATATTGTACTTGGTATACTTCTCTATTCATTTACTATGTGTAAACTGGTTCAGTGAGATGGAAGAGTCACGTGTTTCTGCGTGGTCTCTTATTTGTGATGCTGATAGTTGCTGAATCTATTGCCTGTGTAGTGACTGCATCCAGCATGCTAAATTGTTTTTATTGCATATAAAAGAAGAATAGCATATAAACTTTAATAGAGAATCATAGCAGGGCCATGGAAGATTAAGAGATGATCTCCCTTAATCCTCCATATCCCCACCATAACTTTCTAGCGTAGTGGTCGTATAGAAAATATGATAGTCTATAAAGCTATACTCATGTATTGATGAAGGTGTGCATGTTCATATTGTAGAAATGTTAGGTGGTAATTGTGTAGATGATAATATATATTTGATGATAAAAAGCTCATACATCAACTACCATAATTCTTAGAAAACATAAGTCATAATTTATCATACATTTAAAACACTTCTAGTCTACCTTTTACACATTCCGACAATAACACCTCAAATTAAGATGTCTGAAGCTATATTTATGCTTACAGTGAACATTAATTCAGTATTAGTGTGCTAACTGCAATGAGTTACTGTTATGCTCTGTGATAACAGATCTAAACATAACAATCAGTGAACAAACAGCTTATTGTACTTGAAGTACATTCAAAAGAATGTAACTCTACGGTAATTACTCACCTTATTTGACTTATATTTCCAGATAGTTCAAATTATAAACATTAGCTCTCTTTTATTTTATGATTATTACAAGTAATGAGCATTGAATTAAGTCTATTTTAATTATTTTGTATGGTCAATAAACAATTAATAATCATGACTGTATTTTCTGTTGAATTAAAGTATATCGACTTCATTTTTATTATTCATTATTATATTAATATGATTAAAGTTAATCCATCTGAATCACACTGAAACTTAGAATTCAAACAACGTATGTAAAAGATAGCAAAAAATGTATGATATAAACATATTCACAATATAGACACATTAAGCCTCTACTATGAGTATATTCTAATTCCTAGCATACTTTGTTAAATTGTATCCTACAGTTGAGATGTGATTGCCCTGTGCATCATTTGAGTCAATATCCACTGCCATGGGGCCATTTGTGTGATTAATGCTAGAGTATAACCTGAAGGGGAGAAATGAAAGATAGAAAAAGAAAAGCACTGCAATCGGTATTAAAGCATTATATCTAGGCCGTGCCTAGGTTGCACTACTGTACTGGCCCATGAAGAATAACGAGTTACCAGTAGTATTTGTAACTAGTGAACTAGTGAAGTTAACTGTTATAAATATCAAGTAGTTCAATTTTATTCCGTTATTAATGTACAATAGTAATTACAATTACTATTAACCTATCGTCTTCCGTAGAATAATCATATAAAAATACCGAAGCGATTATTTCAATTAATATTAGCCTATTGGTCTAATATCAGTTACCAAAACACCTCCCGTAGTCGGAATATTAGCTACAATCTACGACATTCAACTATAGAGAAGATCAAATAGGTAAAATATCTATCTTACTTTTTTTTTAATTGTTCTTAGTAATGTAAGGTAAAGGATATATCTATCACTGAAGGGCCGTACACACGTAGGGTTTTTTAAGTCTTTCCACCAGACCTTTTGCTAAGCTCCTCCTACTTTTTCCACGAGAATATAAGAAAAAACTGTGAAATTATTGTTGATTGTAGTTGGTATCCATGATACCTGCATGTATCATGGATACCAACTACAATTAATAATAATTTAATCGTTTTTTCTTAAATTATTCAAAAATATTGTTGAAAAAGTAGGAGGAGCTTAGCAAAAAGTCTGGTGGAAAGACTTAAAAAACCCTACGTGTGTACGGCCCTTTAGAGTTTATAGCCATTACTCACAAGCTGTTGATGTATCCTTTGCCTTATTTCTCCTCTGTTCACTTCCAAGTACAATTTATTTAAATATAAAACAAACACGTCAATAACTGTAGCGAATTGTTAGTTTAATATTGCAATACGTTATCACTCAAATAACTAATTGTAATTGATGCAATAATTGCATCTTGTCAATTAAAACCAATGGACATTTCAGTGGGGAAATAAAGTGAATAATAAATGACATGAATTGTAAATACGATGTTAAAACATATTGCCACTGGAATAAAGTTAGTACCTAATACTAATTGGTATTCTTTCTTTGCCGTAAATAAAGTGACGAATTCGTCTCATTCCAAATCACAGTCTGTAATTCTAACCAGATCTCCTAAATCAAACGGCATCGAGAAACTGAAACGGATATTCGAATTGCATCACAGTTTTCGAATATTCAAACTTTGAGTTGCGATGGGAAATTGAACGGAAATGGGGCGTTTACCCCCTTAGCTCCTCCCCCCCCCCCCCCCTCTATCATCGCATTAACTTACATTCTATGAACGAGATAAGGTAACGAATCTTGGGGAAATGAATCAGAGAAATGGAAGTGAGAGTTTAATATTGAAATCATTTCAACAATGATCGATGTGTGCTCCTCCCAGTTCATCGATAACATTCCCCCTGTGAACACGAAACACTCCTCTTGCAATTACCTACCTAGTGTATCTAGGCACCTAATTTGTAACTACTCAACTAGGTAATATTCTTCCATTCCCCCAAGCAGTTCGCATTTTACCCATATGAGGAATTTTCCTCAATTTAAATGGGATTTTCCTCAATTTAAGTGGGATTTTCCTCAATTTAAATGGGATTTTCCTCAATTTAAATGGGATTTTCCTAAATTTAAGTGGAATTTTCCTAAATTTAAGTGGGATTTTCCTCAATTTAAGTGGGATTTTCCTCAATTTAAGTGGGATTTTCCTCAATTTATTTGGATTTTCCCCATCAGTGGTAGCATTGCTATATACCATTACATGCCTTGCGTAATCTCGAGATTGTTGCACTATTTCAGGAACCTAAAAACGTGCAGCGCAATCTTAAGATAGTGCAATATCATTAAATTGCGTGAACCAAGTATACCGAATTATTTATCACATCTTTAGCCTCATTCTGTTCATGGATATCTGATGTTCAATATTTGTTATTAGTAGTTATGAATCATTGCTTTGTGGTACTAACATTCGATACTCCAATAAATATTGGAAAGAACTTACCCCTCGTATGAAGGTACACTCTAACTCATATTGGAGATGTGAACTAGTAATGTAATTCGTTGATGTGTGGTGTGTTATGAGTTATTGGGCAGAACACATTTTGTATCTTGTCATTTTGATCACAATTATAATATAATAATGATCAGGTCAATTTGACTATGTTTCTGTAAAAGTGCTGTACATCTGATAAAAGCTTGGGTCAATTTGACTATGTTTTCAGGTCAGTTTGACTCTGTTTTCAGGTAAGATTGACTACGTTTTCAGGTCAGTTTGACTATGTTTCTGTAAAAGCGCTGTACATTTAATAAAAGCTTGGGTCAATTTGACTATGTTTTCAGGTCAGTTTGACTGCGTTTTCAGGTCAGTTTGACTATGTTTTCACGTCAGGTCGACTGCGTTTTCAAGTCAGTTTGACAGTGTTTTTCTCCTCCAATGTTACTGTCACAATTGTCACTAATTTAGATAAGGTTCAGATAATAGTAAGTACTGTCAAAAAGTCTTGTCACGCTATCAACTCACTCATTGCACTAGGGGAAGTGACGAGTTATTGGACTGGTACACATTAGCGAGCATATGAGAAAATACACAGAGAAAAAAGTTTACTCTTATTTAATGGGTCAACAATTTATGCTTTGAATCAATTTATTACGTGAGTTAGTTGGACTACATTATTCCAGTACACTCACTGTGACTCTTTAACATGTTCCAGTACACTCACTGTAACTCTTTTAACGTGTTCCAGTACACTCACTGTAACTCTTTAACGTGTTTCAGTACACTCACTGTAACTCTTTAACGTATTCCAGTACACTCACTGTAACTCTTTAACGTGTTCCAGTACACTCACTGTAACTCTTTAACGTGTTCCAGTACACTTGCTGTAACTTTTCTAACTGGGATACAAACTGTAACTTTTGTACAGTGGACATGCAAACAAGTGCTGTGTAACCGAATATCTGTCCAGAAAATAGTTGTTGTTTTACTTGTTTTTCTTTGTTAGAACTGCAGGAAGTTTTTCATTGTAATAATTAAATTATCGAACCGTAAAGTGATTCTGAAATTGCGCAATATGTATACCAGCAAAATATACAATATACAATATTGGTACAAAAAGTAGTATATGATTTGATGGAAACATTTATTTCATTTTCTATTATTTTCTAGATTTAATTTTAAAAATGCATATGCAGTTATTGCTATAATTGTTTTGAACATTTCCAAGAATTTGGCCAAATTCTCGATTTCATTTTTTTAATCTTTTATGTTATCCGAAATAAAACTTTAAAAATGAAGAACTTTTTGAAAGATACATAATCACAACAAGGTAAAAACACAGAGACAAACTAAATTGACATTAACTCTATAAACCAAATATCATAGAGTAACATTATAGAAATATTAGTTTTCTAGAATGATCAAATTGCAAACGGTAAATGAAGGCTAATTGTTACGAGTTATCGAGCTGTTCGATCTTCGGCCATATAAGAAAACTATAAAATAATTATTTTATAGCTTGCTATCTAAATTATCATATACTTTCTGAATTATTAATTCGGAGCTTACCCTTCTCGTGTTCCTATTGTGACACTCCGCGTTGTTATATCCTTTTGAATTGTATAAAAACCTATAGAGCTATAAAGTGTCATTCAGATTTTCTTACCAATTCAAACTTACAATAATGATATCATACTAAACTTACAGTGGAATGCAGTAGCTAAAGATATTCATTGAACTGTACTTACAATGCAATAAAATGGTAAAGAAGAAGACTGAAACATACCAACATTTCCAAGTACGCCAAACACTCTCCTCGTATTTTGAAATTCGAAGCAGCATCAACTTTCTTCTTGTCGTAAATATTTTTCATTCATCTGAGTGTTTGCGATGTTCAATATCCTGAATTTTACTGCTTTACTTCATTTTCTTCGACCTCTATTATTACTTTTCGATATACAAGAAATAATATCCATAGCAAGGCTATACAAAAAGCTAAGTTTACCTTCTAAACCTGAATTTATATAATGTATTACAATTATTAAAATGATTTAAATTCATATATCGCAAGGGAAATATTTAAATACACGAATCCGAAAATCAAAAATGTTTAAATTAGTGGTTAAAGAATATGTTTAATTGTAGCCATTAAGTGAAAAAATTCACGTACACTTCCATTAGCTGTTCTCGTTCAGTTACATATTCATCCAATGTGTGATTGGGTCACACTCCACCCAGTCACACCTCTGCTATCTCAGTTGCCAATGTCTTATCTACCTATTACCTATGTATTTATTTCTTCTCATATATTCAATATTTCTACTTGAAATTTGTTACACATTAGTTTAGTATATATACTAACAAATTGTATAAAATACAGTACCGTAGATCTATGAATAAGACATGTGGTTTTTAAACACATAGTCAAACCTTCCAATACATTCTGATAGTCAAACTCATTAAAAGCTGGATTCCTAATTCAGAATTAAGGTTTATAACGGTACGAAATTACGTTACGGTCAGAATAACATATAACTTACCTTATCATTTACATTTTCAGTGTAAGACATACAAGGTATGGTAATCACACAGCAAATGCCTGTAGAACATATAGTTAGACCTCCTGTAACTCGATATCAGTGAGTTATTGCTCTAATGACGGCTACAGTGGCTATAATTGAGACTAATTAAGATAAGCCACTGATAAGAGTGAGTAGAGTGACACATGTGGTGACATACCTGTCACATAGTTACCAAGTGACACATGTGGTGACATACTTGTCACATAGTTACCAAGTGACACAAATGGAGTCATGATATAGTTACCAAGTGACACAAATGGTGACATGATATAGTTACCAAGTGACACAAATGGTGACATGATATAGTTACCAAGTGACACAAATGGTGACATGATATATTGACCTAGTGACACAAATGGTGCCATGATATAGTTACCAAGTGACACAAATGGTGACATGATATATTGACCTAGTGACACAAATGGTGCCATGATATAGTTACCAAGTGACACAAATGGTGTCATGATATAGTTACCAAGTGACACAAATGGTGCCATGATATAGTTACCAAGTGACACAAATGGTGACATGATATATTGACCTAGTGACACAAATGGTGCCATGATATAGTTACCAAGTGACACAAATGGTGACATGATATAGTTACCAAGTGACACAAATGGTGCCATGATATAGTTACCAAGTGACACAAATGGTGTCATGATATAGTTACCAAGTGACACAAATGGTGCCATGATATAGTTACCAAGTGACACAAATGGTGACATGATATAGTTACCAAGTGACACAAATGGTGCCATGATATAGTTACCAAGTGACACAAATGGTGACATGATATAGTTACCAAGTGACACAAATGGTGACATGATATAGTTACCAAGTGACACAAATGGTGACATGATATAGTTACCTAGTGACACAAATGGTGCCATGATATAGTTACCAAGTGACACAAATGGTGACATGATATAGTTACCAAGTGACACAAATGGTGACATGATATATTGACCTAGTGACACAAATGGTGCCATGATATAGTTACCAAGTGACACAAATGGTGACATGATATAGTTACCAAGTGACACAAATGGTGCCATGATATAGTTACCAAGTGACACAAATGGTGTCATGATATAGTTACCAAGTGACACAAATGGTGCCATGATATAGTTACCAAGTGACACAAATGGTGACATGATATAGTTACCAAGTGACACAAATGGTGCCATGATATAGTTACCAAGTGACACAAATGGTGACATGATATAGTTACCAAGTGACACAAATGGTGACATGATATAGTTACCAAGTGACACAAATGGTGACATGATATAGTTACCTAGTGACACAAATGGTGCCATGATATAGTTACCAAGTGACACAAATGGTGACATGATATAGTTACCAAGTGACACAAATGGTGACATGATATAGTTACCAAGTGACACAAATGGTGCCATGATATAGTTACCAAGTGACACAAATGGTGACATGATATAGTTACCAAGTGACACAAATGGTGTCATGATATAGTTACCTAGTGACACAAATGGTGCCATGATATAGTTACCAAGTGACACAAATGGTGACATGATATAGTTACCAAGTGACACAAATGGTGACATGATATAGTTACCAAGTGACACAAATGGTGACATGATATAGTTACCAAGTGACACAAATGGTGTCATGATATAGTTACCAAGTGACACAAATGGTGACATGATATAGTTACCAAGTGACACAAATGGTGACATGATATAGTTACCAAGTGACACAAATGGTGTCATGATATAGTTACCTAGTGACACAAATGGTGACATGACATAGTTACCAAGTGACACAAATGGTGACATGACATTGTTGAGACACACTACTACCGTGACCTCAGTCTTCTATCGCTACTGCTTATGCTGATACGCACAGATAATGATGAGAAGGACAGGTGCTAAGACACTCATTGGATACTTATTATTTTGATATGAGATTGCAGTCACGAAAACATGGATTTAAATATGAAGTAAGAATATGTTTAATAAAAAAGGCACATTTCTCCAAAGATAATTCTATCCGAAAAATACCAACTATCTAAAGCAATAAGTGATGCGATGAAAATCCAATTGTTCAATTTGACATAAATTAAAAAATGATTACAGTAAAATATAATTATTATACAATATTGCATAATCATTTTAAATAAAACTTTAATTAATTTTATTACCGACTGTATGAGAGGCTATGGAAGCATTACAGTGTGAAATTATACGTCATCGAACCATAAGACAAAATATATTATTTAATTTCTATTTTTATTATATCATTTTTATAGGATCGACGATGTAGAACTGCTCGGTAACTCAGAACTAACCCCATATAACTATTATGTATCTAATTTCAATTGTTCACCTTTATCAATAAATTATATATATAATGATTAAGCCCAACTTTTCAATAATATTATCAGTCTTGAAACATATTTCCACTCCCCCTGTTTTAATTAACTCATTATATTTCTAATTAATTCTGTTAATTAGGTATTATTTTACTGATTATTTGATAGTAATTACGAAGCATATAAGTAAGAACTATAGAAAATGAAAATAGGGAAGTAACAAGTTCTCGATCAGTTCCACATTTTGGATTACAAAAGAGAAAAAGTAAATAATAATCATTATTTATATCTACTTTGATTGGTATCCATGAAACCTGTAACCAATATGTACATTATACATTTTTGCAATCTGGTCGAAAATATAGAACAGTCCTTTCTAAAGAGGCAAAAATAAAATTTAATAGAAGGAAAATATTTTTTCGACTCTCCCTTTTATTTCCCCAGTGATACGTCAAATCCCATCTCCCCTGCTGCCTACATCTCACCAACATCTCACCAACATCTCACCAACATCTCATCAACATCTCACCTAAGGTCAGACGTTTGCCAAGTCGCCAGTAATTTAGGGGGGCAATTGGCTGTTAGAGTGAGCCTGTGATCCCTAATATGGAGTCTAGCGGGACCAGTCGATATCGCAGTCTTGTTATTTGGCACTTGAACGAGCTGAACCATCCATGAATGCTCTGTATTGGTAAAAGAAATACCTTCGGTAAATAGAGGAAAAAGAATTCTTTGGAGGTGATCATGCGAAAATATTTACTCCATGTTAGTAATATATAGGGTTGTGACAATATGCTTTATAAGTCATAGATCTTAATAAAACCATAAGCAAAATGAAATGGTATCGAATTCTATATTCTGTACGGTAATACGTAACTGTACAAGAATATGTTGCTCACCCAGCTAATCATGAAAAACGATAATCGTTTAATTCAAATAATAAAGAAAGTATAAATAATCAAAGTCTATTATCAAACACTATCGCAATTTAAAACTATTAAATCTTTCATCAATAATTTCTGTTGGGATATGACATATGCTATAAAAAAAGTAAATTATCGTTATTGGTATTTCATTATCCGGTAATGTGGAATATTCATCGACTTGATTGTTGTTGTCGACAGATGTTATTAGTTTTATCGAATATGGCATGCGACCGAAAACAGACGATTGACAGTTTTCACCTTTTCGCTCTTTGTGTGAAGTTCCTAAGATGAAATTTGATTGAAGACGAAGTAATTACGAATTAACGGAGGGTTCCCTATTTATGGTCAAAATAAGGTAAAATAATTGTTAGCTTTACTCAGGACATAGTAACATAGGGTATGGTAATCAGCTGATTGAATCTGTAGTTTGACGTGACCACCGGGTGACTGAAAATGGCAACTCTGACCACACTTTGAAACATGGAAAAACCTACTTAAACTTAGTCACTTTTAAATTGAATTTTTTCTTATCAATTACTAACTAGGCATTGGTTAAATTGTATTTCCATTATTTTTTTTCTTATTTGTTATTCATAGGAACTACAATTTAGCAGTGGACTAGCACTAGTTTAGGCTCCTAGGTAGCATATTTTCAAGACCCTATTTTTTATAGATAAGTTAAAGAAATGAACAATAAAAACACACCTGATTTATATCTATAAATTCAACTTTGAGGTTCAATCGCCATTTTAGCTTTTCTTTTGCACGAAACCCTTATAAAATGACTTTAAATTTCTCGATATTAACATGCAAATAAGAGGAATTATGAGCCGCTCGGTCACAAACAAGGAATGTGTTGTTGTGGTGACGTCATATTTTTGTGTCGTCTACAAGGTACTATACCCGTTTATGTTCCTCTACCCTGGCTTTACTAGATAATTCATCTGATATCCATATACTTGCAGGATACGAATTATAATAACCGGTTAAAATTATTTGTTGGGTATTTTTTCTTATATGATCGAAAATTAGGAACTGTGATATAAATCGGTTCTTAACCTACATGGCTAACATGTGAAGTCTTTATCAGATATCCTTCATACAAATTAATGTTTCACTACAAATACAAATACAAGTCACCTCCACATCACTACACAAACTGTTCTCACATTCCGGTTCACTGGTCAGTCTTCCCCCAAATTTGAAGTCCCCTAATTAATGAAAGCATCCCATTGATAATGGACACTGTTGAGATTCTTCAGCGACAGGCCAGAGTAATGGTCCCCTTTGTAATCTTCTGGAGCACATGCCACCATATAATCGCCTAGATTGCTCCACACCATTCTCACTAGATGGCGTCAATTAATCACCAGCACTCATTTAGTTCAGATATCATAATATTAGCGACGGTTTGGCGCAGTTCTTTGTGCCCCTCCTTAGCGGTTAATGTCTTCCGATGATATTACCCAGTTGGGACGGTTTGGGGCAGTTCTTTGTGCCCCTCCTTTGCAGTTAATGTCTGCCGATAATATTAACCAGTGGGGATGGTTTGGCGCAGTTCTTTGTGCCCCTCCTTTGCAGTTAATGTCTGCCGATGATATTACCCAGTGGGGACGGTTTGGCGCAGTTTTTTCTGCCCATCCTTAGCAGTTAATGTCTGCCGATAATATTACCCAGTGGGGACGGTTTGGCGCAGTTTTTTCTGCCCATCCTTAGCAGTTAATATCTGCCAACAATTCTCTTTGTTATAGAGACATTGTTACTTGGTTTATAATGGAAAATATTGTTATTTTGATTCTATGACAATAACTACGGTATATGAAGAAATATTGATTCGTTAGCTGTATACTACTTATGGAAATGAATTATTTAAAAGTGAGATTAGGGAGTAATTATTAATTGTAATTGTAAAGAATTATTTTATGTGGAAATCGGGTTTTCTCTTCATTACCTTCAAAAAAAATAATAATTTTTCATGCCGTTTTGAAAATGAAGAATGTTGTGAAATTTAATAAAATAAAATAATTAATTGTTAAACATTTCTACCCAAAGAAAAATATATTGTTGGGCCATATGAAATTTAAGGTGGATCAACTTTAATCTACGTTGACCCCACCATAATATTTAAAGGGCAATATATGCATTTACTCATCAAAGAAAACATAGTAGAGAGATAAGAACAAGATAAGAGACAAGATTTAGATATTAAATCAATATAGAGAACAAGAAAAGCCATTTAGTTTGTTACAGTTTTAACTAGAAATAACTTCTCAGTGAAAAAGGTTATACCTAACATAACTCTATGGTGCGATTCTCCAGTACATGGGATTCAGACGCCCGAAGGCCTATCCGTAATTGGTACTTTCGGGCCCCAGTAAGGGGATCGATTCAAGACTCTCTGTCGGCACTAATATTGATCACTCACGGCGATACAGTCACTCACGCCTCTTCATTTTCCTCTACAGTCACTCACGTCTCTTCATTTTCCTCTACATTCACTCACGTCTCTTCATTTGCCTCTACAGTCACTCACGTCTCTTCATTTGCCTCTACAGTCACTCACGTCTCTTCATTTTCCTCTACAGTCACTCACGTCTCTTCATTTTCCTCTACTGCAAATGACTGTCTCTGTAATATGAGAGTTTAGAGTCTTAAGTCTATGAAATATTTAAGAAATGTCAGCCACGGGCCTATTGGCTCCCAGGGGATGTTGCAACGGACCCTGTACGTGCTGGTAAAGCCCTCCTGTTTCCATCTTTAATGAATTGTAAACATAAGAGCTGAGAAAACACATCTGTGTGTTTACTAGAGGACACAAGACACAGAAGGGGCTAAATATGGAGAAGATGTTTGTTAAATTCAGTGATTAACATTTTGAAGAGAGAAGAATGATCTTTGTGCCTTTTGGTGTTAAACATTCTTGAATTAACAGAATTTTGTCCCAGGATTGGGAACATTTTAATTTAATCATTATTCAATGATTTTATCAAAACCCTAATATAAGTGATTCTATGTTAAAAAAAACTATTGTTATTGTATTTTGTCTATCAAACCTTTGGATAGATTTAGGGTAAAACTCGAATTATCTGACAGCTCTGCATCTTTAATAAGTAATGAAACAAATATGTACTATTTTTATTTACACTTCTAACTAATAGTTATTATACACTTTTTCCTATAAGACCGGAGATGTGCATCCATTCGATAGTACAGACCTCTTCTAGTGTCAGTCTGCTGTTTCAGTATTTCTCTTTCATTGGGATAATCTCCTCAGGCCCAGTATGAACTTTTCACAAAATTGGCGTAAGTGATTTTTTTGTGCATAGAGGAACTATCTCGTGGATCGATTACGAGATTATCATTAAGAGGAGGGGGGGGTGTTTAATGGAGAGAAGGGGTAAGAGAATGAAATGGGGAAATATAAGAATAAGAGGAGAAGAAGGAAGAGAAAGATGGAAAAAAAGTTCGCAATGAGAAAAAGAGTGGAAGTATTGACTCCACATTGAGTGAAGTATTAATAGAAAGTATAAATTCTCCTATAAAGAAATAGAAATAACTTTATTAATTACACTGCATTCAGACACGATGTGCTTTATTGAAGACGATAGACTGTAAGAGTTAAAAAACGATTACACATTACGATTGGATTTCATTTAATCATTTATCGTCATAAATGATATTTTCGATTACATTAACCTACAGTTTCTTTAATCTTGACAGTCTTTATATATGCTAAAGTGCAGACGGCAGACCTACAGTCGGCCTCTCAATCCACTTCTCCATATCTCTAACATGATCACCCAAGTCCTTTCTCCGCTACAAACAATGTTACTAGGACTATAAAGTTAGAGTTATAGCATAATTGATTAGGTGGTACAGGGCTTGCATGGGAAGTAGTCTGCTGAGATATAGCCAGGTATAACCAGTCTGCTAAGATATAGCCAGGTATAACCAGTCTGCTAAGATATAGCCAGGTATAACCAGTCTGCTAAGATATAGCCAGGTATAACCAGTCTGCTAAGATATAGCCAGGTATAACCAGTCTGCTAAGATATAGCCAGGTATAATCAGTCTGCTAAGATATAGCCAGGTATAACCAGTCTGCTAAGATATAGCCAGGTATAATCAGTCTGATAAGATATAGCCAGGTATAACCAGTCTGCTAAGATATAGCCAGGTATAATCAGTCTGCTAAGATATAGCCAGGTATAACCAGTCTGCTAAGATATAGCCAGGTATAACCAGTCTGCTAAGATATAGCCAGGTATTATCAACCTCTAACTAATTCACTTGAGAACGAATTTAGAGTAAAAGGACTGGTTAGATAAACCATATAGAAGTGTTTTTTTTTTCAATCTTTTTGTATGAAGACAAACAGAAAATTCTAACTTGTTCTGAAAACCTGTTTCTATAAAAGTTTTGTTCCATTTTTTCGATTCAGAATTTTTATTTTATTCGAAAATTTCTCCTCTTCAAATCACATTTTTAGAATATAAAAAAATGACAAAACGTTTTCTAGATTTGTAGAGAGACATTTTCTGAATGTTGAGGTGAAATTGAATGGCTAAATAATAGAGAAATAACGATTCATAGAATACTCCTTTCCTGTAGTTTGTGGGGAGAATGAATTTCAAAAATGTCTGTCAAAAGTTTTTCTGAAACTTGAATACATTCACAAATGACCATTTTATTGATGTGCAATATTTCCTTTCTCTATCGGATGTCAGAGTAGTTATTTCACAGTTTTACTGTAGGTGTACCATAAACTCTAGCTAACACTAGTAATACCAAACGGTCAATTTGACTCCATTTTACTTTTCAAACTTTAGTAACTCATAAATTAGAGTTGGTTGAAACTTGACTTTTGCTTATTTCAATTATATTCATTCTTTCAAGTAATTAAATAGTAAAATACAGTCAGATCGACTGCTGAGAAGTTCTAGTGTTAATTACAATTAACATCATTTACTAGAGTGACGTCATGACAATACGTCACATATATATCAATTGCCATGTCTCACCAGAGAGGACGTTATAACTCACACTGCTCATTGATACTGACTGCAGGATATATAGCTTCATTGGGCCGATGTTATGGGCTGTTTTCTCTGTACCCTGTGAACCTACACAAACTGTAACAATGACTCTTATTATTTTATCGACATGCTTGTTCTATTGGAGGTTGGGAACATGGTAGGAAGATGCCATTTCTATTATGGGGAAAAGAGACGTGCGTTCTTAGTGTGAAAATTCACTCTATAATCAGTGTATCAATATCAATGTAATTGTTTGACATTTTGACAAAGATAACTAATATATTTTTAGATATTTCGTAATTCCTGAGTAGTATACATATTAGTTATTTAATCAAGCTATCACAAATTTTGTCGGATCTGAACTGAAACACCCGTGGAATCAAAAATAACCGTTTGATGTAACCGTTCGTTGACTCGGAACTAACCCTAATGTTCTTTAATCCCTCGAATTACACATCACTGTGGTATATGAAATACATTTCATACACGGTATACTATTACCTTCATCAGTGATTAGTGTGGAGAGAACATGGCTCCCTCTAGGTAGATCAATAAGGAAAACAGTCGATAAGATGACATTTAAAGAAACTTTAGATTATTTATGAAGGAGGAGAATGAATGGAGGATATAAAAGAGAAATAAATGTTTCCGAGTAGAAAAGTTTAATTAATCTCACCTACGGAATATAAAGTTACAGATAGATAATGTGTGAACTTTTCCTTATAATTTATAGGTTAATTCTATTTCACTGTCTAGCTGTACTGTATGACAGTTTTGTTTAATAATAACTTACAAATACTCCTATCGAAATTTGGGAAATAATATTTTGTTTAGAATGGTCAAAGTGACTCTAAATCAATGAGTTAACCATTGTAAGGGTAGTGACTCATTGTAAGGGTAGTGACTCATTGTAAGGGTAGTGACTCATTGTAAGGGTAGTGACTCATTGTAAGAGTAGTGACTCATTGTAAGGGTAGTGACTCATTGTAAGGGTAGTGACTCATTGTAAGAGTAGTGACTCATTGTAAGAGTAGTGACTCATTGTAAGAGTAGTGACTCATTGTAAGAGTAGTGACTCATTGTAAGGGTAGTGACTCATTGTAAGAGTAGTGACTCATTGTAAGGGTAGTGACTCATTGTAAGGGTAGTGACTCATTGTAAGGGTAGTGACTCATTGTAAGGGTAGTGACTCATTGTAAGGGTAGTGACTCATTGTAAGGGTAGTGACTCATTGTAAGGGTAGTGACTCATTGTAAGGGTAGTGACTCATTGTAAGGGTAGTGACTCATTGTAAGGGTAGTGACTCATTGTAAGGGTAGTGACTCATTGTAAGGGTAGTGACTCATTGTAAGGGTAGTGACTCATTGTAAGGGTAGTGACTCATTGTAAGGGTAGTGACTCATTGTAAGAGTAGTGACTCATTGTAAGAGTAGTGACTCATTGTAAGGGTAGTGACTCATTGTAAGAGTAGTGACTCATTGTAAGGGTAGTGACTCATTGTAAGGGTAGTGACTCATTGTAAGGGTAGTGACTCATTGTAAGAGTAGTGACTCATTGTAAGAGTAGTGACTCATTGTAAGAGTAGTGACTCATTGTAAGGGTAGTGACTCATTGTAAGAGTAGTGACTCATTGTAAGGGTAGTGACTCATTGTAAGGGTAGTGACTCATTGTAAGGGTAGTGACTCATTGTAAGGGTAGTGACTCATTGTAAGGGTAGTGACTCATTGTAAGGGTAGTGACTCATTGTAAGGGTAGTGACTCATTGTAAGGGTAGTGACTCATTGTAAGGGTAGTGACTCATTGTAAGGGTAGTGACTCATTGTAAGGGTAGTGACTCATTGTAAGGGTAGTGACTCATTGTAAGGGTAGTGACTCATTGTAAGGGTAGTGACTCATTGTAAGGGTAGTGACTCATTGTAAGGGTAGTGACTCATTGTAAGGGTAGTGACTCATTGTAAGGGTAGTGACTCATTGTAAGGGTAGTGACTCATTGTAAGGGTAGTGACTCATTGTAAGGGTAGTGACTCATTGTAAGGGTAGTGACTCATTGTAAGGGTAGTGACTCATTTATTGTATAGGTAGTTGCGGGGTCTCTCCCCAATCCCCGTTCCTTTCTGTTCCATTACGTAATTACGAACATGAAAGAGTAATCTTCTTGTTTCCTTCAATTATCTTTTTATACTATAAAAGTCATCAACTGTAAAATAATTCGTCTCTGCGACAAAATAAAAAGAAAGACCATTATTAAAATATATATTTACAGTCAATAAAAATAATATTCCACTAGGGCTGATCTCTTACGGTGAAGAACATTCATACAATATCTATTTACAGTCAATACAAATAATATCTATTTACAATCATTAATAGTTATTAAAATGGGAAAATTTTATCGTGATAAGAATTTTGTCCACCTCTTATTGTTGAAATTAAGCCGTTTTCATTCCTCTGAATTTATTCCCCGGCAAGAAAATCTACGGAGTTTACGCGAGTTATCGATTTCAAGCTGGGAAGGTGTACGCATCAAGCGTGCTCTCCCTTCTTTCTCCTTTCCCCTCTTGCTTCTTTCCCCTCTTTCCCTCTTTCCCTGCTTACTTCTTTCCCCTCTTTCCTTCTTTCCCCTCTTGCTTCTTTCCCCTCTTTCCTTCTTTCCCCTCTTTCTTCTTTCCCCTCTTATTTCTTTCCCCTCTTTCTTCTTTCCTCTCTTACTTCTTCCCCTCTTACTTCTTTCCCCTCTTTCCTTCTTTCCACTCTTTCCTTCTTTCCCCTCTTTCTTCTTTCCCCTCTTACTTCTTTCCCCTCTTTCTTCTTTCCCCTCTTACTTCTTTCCCCTCTTACTTCTTTCTCCTCTTTCTTCTTTCCCCTCTTACTTCTTTCCCCTCTTTCTTCTTTCCCCTCTTACTTCTTTCCCCTCTTACTTCTTTCCCCTCTTACTTCTTTCCCCTCTTTCCTTCTTTCCCCTCTTTCTTCTTTCCCCTCTTATTTCTTTCCCCTCTTTCTTCTTTCCCCTCTTACTTCTTTCCCCTCTTACTTCTTTCCCCTTTTTCCTTCTTTCCCCTCTTTCCTTCTTTCCCCTCTTTCTTCTTTCCCCTCTTACTTCTTTCCCCTCTTTCTTCTTTCCCCTCTTACTTCTTTCCCCTCTTACTTCTTTCTCCTCTTTCCTTCTTTCCCCTTTTGCTTCTTTCCCCTCTTTCCTTATTTCTCCTCTTGCTTCTTTCCCCTCTTGCTTTTTTCCCCTCTTTCCTTATTTCTCCTCTTGCTTCTTTCCCCTCTTACTTCTTTCCCCTCTTTCCTTCTTTCCCCTCTTGCTTCTTCCCCTCTTCCTTCTTTCCCCTCTTGCTTCTTTCCCCTCTTGCTTCTTCCCCTCTTCCTTCTTTCCCCTCTTGCTTCTTTCCCCTCTTGCTTCTTTCCCCTCTTTCCTTCTTTCCCCTCTTGGTGATATGAGGTTTCTCAAGATAACAAGGATAAAACAACTATCAACACAAGCACTGGCCACTGGATCAGAAAATACGATGAGTCTTCTTTATTTATGGCAAGCATTTTAGCTGCCGGGAGACAGGCTGAGGAAATCAGTCATTGATGGAGGTGAGAAGTAAGAGTATCTACAATAGGTTGAGCAAATAGGAGAGTTATAGTAATAGAGTCCTATATTAATACAGTTGGAATACAGTTTTACTTTGATTTATATAACTCTGATATGGTTAAAAAAAATTGAGGGAATAAGTATACCCATACATGAAATGGCGGGGAATAGTGAATTAAATGAAGTTTACTTTCATGTGGAAAGTGGACCTCTTATTAAATTCAAAAGTACAATCAGTACATAATATGTAGTACCATCACATAAATTCATACCATCTTCTGTAGATTTCTTCAATATTGAAACTTTCCGTCACTTCTGTTTGCACCCTAAAAATATTCATAAAGTATGTAGTTAGCATTCCTGCCGTAGCTGTAAAACAGTTTAGGTTGCGACCGTAAAATGGAGCACTGTTGATTTTGATGAAAATAGACCCAGTGTTTGCATTATTCATAGGACAGTACCGCCAGTCTAGCCACAACTCTACGGTACGCTAACCAATAATGGGGCAACACATGGTAATGTTATGCACAGAAATATATAACCTATGTCACTCTATACGTTAACAAATAACGGGAGAACATATAGTAATGTTATGCACAGAAATATATAACACATGTCAAACTATACGCTAACCAATAATGGGGCAACACATGGTAATGTTATGCACAGAAATATATAACACATGTCAAACTATACGCTAACCAATAATGGGGCAACATGTGGTAATGTTATGCACAGAAATATATAACACATGTCAAACTATACGCTAACCAATAATGGGGCAACACATGGTAATGTTATGCACAGAAATATATAACCTATGTCAAACTATACGCTAACCAATAATGGGGCAACATGTGGTAATGTTATGCACAGAAATATATAACACATGTCAAACTATACGCTAACCAATAATGGGGCAACATATGGTAATGTTATGCACAGAAATATATAACACATGTCAAACTATACGCTAACCAATAATGGGGCAACATGTGGTAATGTTATGCACAGAAATATATAACACATGTCAAACTATACGCTAACCAATAATGGGGCAACACATGGTAATGTTATGCACAGAAATATATAACCTATGTCAAACTATACGCTAACCAATAATGGGGCAACATGTGGTAATGTTATGCACAGAAATATATAACACATGTCAAACTATACGCTAACCAATAATGGGGCAACACATGGTAATGTTATGCACAGAAATATATAACCTATGTCAAAATATGACTACCTTTGCGATATCAAATTTATTAGCTTACCTTCTTCGCATTCTTTTGTATCATTAAAAAATGTAGAAAAATAAATCTGCGCGAGGCAGCATATAAATATCAGCGTGAGTAAGCATGTAAGTACAACACTCTACCATATAGTTTACGGTGAAGACAAGACAAATGTTTATTTGTTTAGCCTGCAAGTTTGTTGCTAGAGTAGGTAATATTTAAGAGTTATATCTTTGCTGTGATAGAGTTTGATAGAACAGGAATACACTGTACTGTATATCAGTTGAAACTTTGAATAGTTTACATCATAGTTTACGGTACAATAATCTCAGTGCGGAAAATAGTTACGACTATTGAATAATTCCAATAACTTCAGCTGTAGCCGTCACACGAAGATGATCTCTTTTGCTCTCATATGCATAAAACATTCCCGTTTGGAATGTAATTCCTGATTCCAAAGAGATATTGACATCACAAATGTACATTCGATGGCAGCAATATTTTGGCATGAATAATTTTAGTATAATTTGAAACACTGAAAGTTTTCATATAATTCACAGATGCGGTCAATTCAAATGAAATGGTATTTTAAATAATGCCTACAGCATTACAAATTGTTCTATTATTGGTAAAATACAGACATTGAGTTTTGTTGGGGCCGTAGAAGGGAAGGCCCATGTTAATCTTCTCCGATAATTATTAAAATATAACTATATATTGTTTTAATTGAAAATTTGTCTTTTAAAAAAAATTATGTATTAAAATTTCATGTCGGAGAATTATAATGAAAACATTTATTGTCTTTCGTATGACATTAACTACGATAATCCCGTCGACAATGTCAGATATTGTGGAACTATACCATCAATATTTACAATAATGGACAATAATAGCCAACTGCGAATTCTCCATCTGTTTACTAAGATATCGATACCGATAACTTTTCACATCTAAATTCTTCCGGTTCACCTTGGGGGCGTATAACCAGGCCTCTAACTGCCAATAGATCTTCATCCCCCCCACGGACCTCCCCAGGATATCAACTCGCTAGAAACCTCTTGGGAACAAATTTAGGTCTTTTTCTTGTTGTTAGGTTTGTCTCGGAAAAAAGATTGCCTAAGCTATTAAGGTAGATTGATAGTGGCTATTTATGGTAATTATGGGGTATTTTAAAGAGATATAAAGAGTGATTTTATAGACAATATTGCATTTCATTTGTAGTTAAATGTGGAATTATATTATAGATATGGTATTTATGGTAATTATGGGATATTTTAGAGAGATCCGTACACTGATAGAGAGATTTTATTGAATTTGTAATTCATTTGTCAATTATATTCATTTGTGAAATTTTATGATTAAGGTTGTGACAATATGCTCTTAAAATCATAGATCCTGAAAATATAATAGACGGAGAGAATTAAAGAGTATTGAATGGTTCTACACCAGCGGTATATAGTATTCGATACCATTTCATTTCGTCTGTGATATTCTTAAGATCTATGATTTATGAAGCATATTGTCACAACCCTATCTATGATATACAAATATAATTTGAATTCATCTAAGCAACAGCAGAGAAAATGTGAATGAGAAAATAAATGACAGAAGTATTTATATTAAGATTATACAATCATAAATATAAAATATTAATGATTTTTCATGATTCGAAGCAGTTGATTACACCAAAGATATTTCTTATGTTCGAGTTGTTTTGTCTGAATGCACTTTAGTAAGACTGGTAAAAGAATTTAAAAAATTTCACCACTCCATATTAGAATCAACAAATATGCTACTCTCAAACAGTATTTTTCTTACTATTCCGTTTGCAAAGAGAAGGAACTACATCGCACATGTTTCGATATGGATGTTAAATTAATAAACTCTTCGATAAAGAGGATTTTTCGTAAATATGTGCTGACTTTACTGATGGAGAAATGTTGATGATGTCATTGCTTTTCTATCTGTACATTTGCATAGTTAGTAACTAGACACTAACCATAAACGTAGCCACTTTTACACTTTTATTTCAGTGCTCTTTTATTTCAGTGCTCTTTCATTTCACTATACTTTTATTTCACTACACTTTTATTTCACTACACTTTTATTTCACTACACCTACTAATCACTTTTTTCTTCATTCCTACACCCACTATTTTACACCATTACAAATATTGAATTAGAAATTTGTATAATACTATATTGAGTATTAAACTAATTTTTCAATCATCGTCTTAGTCTAATGTAAGATGATTATAATTATTAATTAGTTATTTGTATTAGGAATTTCTTCTAGATATATACAGGGTGGCGCAAAAAAAAGGAAACCCATTTTCAAATTAGTTTATTTTACTAACTATCAACACTAGAAATTTTCTAAAAACACAGTTTTATTTGTTTACTTTTTCTGCATCTATCTTGATAATTTGTTGAAGATACGACAAAAATTAAACATCCAGTAAATAGAAAAAAAGGTAAATAGAAATGGCTTGCCCGAGGATGAAAAACACAGAAAAGTTCATAATTGGAATAATTTCTTCCCATATGGTAGTAGTAAAAAGTAAATCCTACTGTTTTTCATTCAATTAACGCTTTTGATATTGACTCTTTCATTCTTGGAAATACATCTTCATCACCAATCACGATATCTTCTACAAAATGTGCATTTGCAGAAACAGTTTTGCAAAATTTAGACGGTGCGGTAAATCAGTTCTAAGAGTTCGATGCTTCTTCAAAGGATGAAATCTCAAATCGTGTTTAAAAATTCGGAGAAATGTGTCTAAAATGATGTCAAATCCACACCTTCTGATTGATATTTTTGTAATCTCAAAATTCAATAAACTGTTCATGAAAAAGATTAATGTTTTCATGTGTTCCTTCTTTTCACCTACGACATGATCACTTTTTGTTCAAATGTAAAGTGGTTTCTTCAGTTTTGAACTTATTAACATTTGCAAATACGGTTTTATAATTGGTGGAAATCTTTTCAGAAAGCGTTGTTCAGAATGAAGTTGAACCTATGTAAAGCTTCCAGTTTTTGAAAAAATTGTCACAACAAAAACTCTTTGTTCTTTTGAAAGCTGCATTTTGAAGGTTTCGAATAGGAGATAAAAAGTAACGGCGAAATGATTTTATAAATAATTAAATATTTCAATTTTCTCTAAAAAAACAAATTTGAAATGGTAATTAGTTTTTTTATTTTCTCTTATTTGTTACAAATTAATTTTAGAATTTAATGTTTTTACATCCATATGAAATGAATTATATCTATTATGAATTTTTTTCTTATATTTCGTCATCGCGCAAGCCCTTCTTATTTCCATTTTTTCAATACGCTGCAGGATGTTTAATTTTTGCCGTAACTTTTAACAGATTATCAAGATAGATGCAGAATAAGTGAACGAATAAAATCATATTTTTTTAAATTTCTAGCTTTGATAGTTTGTAAAATAACTAATTTAAAAATGGGTTTCCTTTTTTTTGCGCCACCCTGTATATAAACGCTATTATTCCTATAGAATTATGTTTTACGATACTTTATGGAGTATCAAACCATTTTTTTCAGTAGTTTTTCATCACGTATAGTTAATTTATCATAATTCACAGCCTCAAAATTATGCATATTTATTTTTATAATTGATAATTATTCTAGCCATGTCAATGTAATAAATTTAGAAGAGTTTACCCACTAAATTCAAACACAAAACCATATTGCGGGGACATAAAACTTTCACAGTCCCAATTAGAATAGTCATGATGAGAGCTAATCCCCCATCATTGGTCTAATTCATGATTTGGTGGATGATTAGAGTGGTGGACTCCCACCGCTGCCACCAATGCATGATTTGGCGGCAAAGGATTACACACAGACTCTACTGTTATAGGTCTCTAGACTCTCATTTGAGTCTAGAGGTAATTGCAGTGTGGGTAGTTGTTCACCGTTACTAAAGTTAGGGACTGTAGATAATGTGATGACTGCAATTCATCCAAATAAACTACAGGATTGTAGCTTGTACTATGCTCATGTCAGTACGGAAACAAACTAACATGGTACCTAATGGTGATGAAGATTAATGTACTTAGCGATGTTCATAGAATTAGTTCCGCAAATTTATACTTATGTTCTCAAACACACTTGTACATCTGATGTCTCAATAGATCACTGACTTCTGCCTAATATATTTGAATAAATACTCGTAATATGGCTATCTTACCATTTATCCCCTTTTTTTGTCTAATCGTGTGTAATTAAGTAAAAAAGTGAAGGTAATGAAAAGAGAGTTTTCAAATCTGTTTAGAATTAAAGTTGTTATTATTTTTCCGAACCAGCTACTAGATTGCTATGGTAAAGCCTTTCTTTTTGAATAATGTGAATGTCCATGTAACTACAACGTTACAATTTTTCAGAAGCTACGACCTGATTGACAATCATTGGGAAAAACAGCAACATTTCAAGATTCAACAATCATAAATATACCATTTATCTTCGACTCTATTGCCAATAATTTGAACTACCATCAACCTCTCAATGATGATGGATACATATCAATTCAATTTATGATTTGAGACTTGTAAAGGAACACCTGATATTGTCGAAATTCAGCCACCGTCTAACATTCGAACAACCTGTCAGGATAACACTTGTGGCGAATTTCTCCAAGAGGAATTAATTAGGATGAAAGCCTGGAATATGTCCCTGTGTAACAATTCCTAACCACAACAAACTGGTTATCCGAAGCCCTAAATTGATAAGAGGCTTCAGACAATGTGTGCTACATCTTAGAAAGCAGGAGAGGGTTTATAGGTTGGTATTCATTTATGTTTTGCTTTGATATGTCATGATATGACTTATACAATGAATGTACTGAGGTGTTTGAACATTAATATACGACAAAAGCACATTTAATGGCACTTGGACCAAATCATTTAAATTTCTGATACGTACCTTGCAGACTGAAGTAAACTATTTAAGGTAAATTTAACATTCTTGTAAATAATAGGTCATTCACTTTCTCAATTTTTTTAAAAGAATCATATACAAGCGGAAGACAAAACACATACAAATAGAATCAAATATTCTTCTACAATAAAATGTTACTAATATTTCAGCTATTTTTATATATGACACCCTTGATAAACTTTATAACATCTAAAGGTACTGATGACGTCACACTCATGACAAATTTCCCTCTACTTACCCTCTTCGTGTGACTAACGAAGTGTGACGTTGCATCGTTACAATTAATGTGTGACGGATGAGCCGCAACGTCATAAACATTATTTCTATTTCATAATATAAGCACACAGTGTGTACCTAATTGTAGTGAGAGAGTCAATTGTCAGCGTAAAATGTTAATCTATTTCTATCACTATCAGTATACTTAGATACTGCAACGTCAAAACTAATACACGTCTATTTGCGTCGGGAAAAAATTATTAACTGGTACATCGAAAAAATGAATCAAACAACTACTATATCGCAAAAATAAAAAGGAAATTGTTAGAGAAAAACTTATGTAAAAAAAAGACTGTTATGTCAGACAATGAAATGGAAAAGTATTTGAGTCAAGAAGATCATTTTAAAATATTCACATCTTAGATTGTTGACTAACCGTTAATATATGAAATACAAATTCAAAATTAACCAGAAGATTACACAAATTATAAAATGAATATGCAGTTCATGTCAAGGCCTAGTAAGACTATAGGTGGCGTTGTTTCACAGTGTCTATTCCTACGCCAGTCGAATCAATAGCCCCCATTGTGAGGGTAGAGGGTGTCGAAAACTGTGACCGAATAATAGTTATTGTCCCTTGTCATCACCTTCACGCCTATGAGTTATGGGGCTTGGTTTTGTGTGCCTAAGAACCGTGGATTATTCATGAGGTAGTTAAAGATGCAAGCCTGTGTCTTCACACTATTTTCATTAAGGAATTTATTGATATAGTATGGGCTTAACAAATAGACAGAAGAGATCCCTAACAGATAATGTAGGTACAGGGGACTTGATGGTAGCGATAAGACATGGAAATGGACCAATGAACAAAGTCATTTAATGGATGATAAAAATCTACTTTTTAAAAAGTCTAATTTATATATTGTGTATTTGAATAGGACGCAAGCACAAGTGTATCGTAATAGCTTATATGAGAGGAAAATGAAGAGTTGATGCTACATAAAGGCTATATAGCTAAATATAAAAGATAATGCAATGGAACTGTATAATCCATTTCGCTTTTCTTGAGAATTACATAAGAGGTATTAAATCATTGTATAGATTTCCTTTATCTCTGTAATTAATAATAATAGAACTAACAAAGAGCTAAAAGATCAAAGGAAATAGTAATGAGATTTAATTGTTATAATTAAAATAGCATAAACATTAAACAGTTTAGAAACAACAAAGGTGAGAAGTTTTGTGAGGGGTAACTGCTGAGCTGGAACTGGCTTTGATATCATCCATACATAAAATGAACTTGATATAATTTTGTCTCAATATGTACTAAATATTGATGTACTCATTTTAATGACCATATCAATGCAATTTACCCCAATTAAGTAAATATTAAAGTTAAACAAGAATATAAATAAAAATTAAAAGGTAAATCAATGCAATTTAGCCCAATTAAATAAATATTAAAGTTAAACATGAATATAAATAAAAATTAAAAGGTAAATCAATGCAATTTAGCCTAATTGAGATATGCGGTACGTAACCTTGAAATATTTGCTGGTATGAATGTGTAAGTTATTTCTAGTATGAAAATATGTAATCTACAGATCGTCTGTTATTGTCCATATTAATTGCATTGTATCGTATAAATATACTGTACTATAATATTATAATTTCATAAATTACCTTTGTGATATTTTGTCGAGGATGTCTGACAAATGACATTTCACTATAATTGAATTAATTTACGTTTCATTACGACTTTTAGTTTCGTTGAATCGTTCAGATAGACGATCTTTTGTATCATCGTTCACAAACCGATAATTGGCGATATTAGCTTCTGTATCGAGTAGGAATCTGACATGTTCGTCACTAGGTTGGTGAACTTGACAAGGTTATGTTATACGAACTAAATCTTATTTATGACTAATACAGTACCTGTTGTTCATGCATTGAGTGTTCAATTAGTATAATGGGTTTAAGATTGTATTCAAATGCACACATATGTATACATATTAACTAATATTAACATATTCAATTTGTTAAAAGTTATATTTTTTACTCTTTAGAATCAAAACTTTTATATTTCCAATTAATAATTTTCATGTGACCCCCGTAGTCATGATACTGCAGCAAATTATTAGTTTTTCTTTTCTATTACTGTTTCTTTGATTTTTCTCTTATTTACACCAACTTTATGTGGCGCTGTTGATAGAATGACTGTTTAACACATTTTGTGACACACGGACAGACGGACAGACGAACGCGGCTCTTATTAGATGGATAAATGCGTAGTACAGGATAAATATACATTGATAAGTTATCTTTATACCAATCAATATAATTATTAAATATTCTACGGGAAACTAATCATTAGTTATTATAAATGTGAACCTTTATCACTAATTCAGATCTTCCAATTTAATCTTCCTATGAAGCTAATATTCCAATATCTTTTGGAAACAAAAGGCAGAATAAACATTTCGGGGTGGTATAGCGCCCCTATTTCTGTCTGCATTGGTAAGGGTTGCATGTTCGACAAACCGCATTGCTACATGCAATCGTAACTCAGAGGTGATGTATATGTACTCCCATCACACAGTTGGTGTCTCGGATTTAGATTCATGCATAAAATAAAGGGAAGTGGAAAAATCTATTCAATCGTTGTTATGTATGGCTTCTATTTGTGTAGGTATTTTTGCTTATACAAATATTTTAGCAAAACAAATATTTAAAGAATCAATTATATTTGATAAAATCTGTCTGTTTTGTTGATAGAATCCTCTTCAACTGTCAAACTTTAGTTAATGTTATTTTTTTTTGGAAAACCTAAGTTAGTAGAAAACAAAACCTAATCCTAATCCATTTGTATCTGCAAAATAAATCCTATTAACTTTCTTCCTCAGATTCTATCAAAATATTTAAATAATAGAGCAGAATAACAGTTGATAATAGTAAATGTCTGTATCGCGAGGTTTTTCTTTGTAAGTGCCAATAATATTGACACTCCGTGATATTGCTTCTATTTCGCCACCTGCAGCACCATTACGAGCGACACTTCTCGACCTCTGCTCACAATATGCTGGTAGTGTGTGTACTAACGTGAGAAAAAATCACTTTGGTTCTTCTAAAAAGACTTCCTTTAGTGTACCTAAGTGACGGTGCAAAACAATGGTACTTAACTGAAGACTGTCCTTCGTGTACTTTAGTGGTGCAATTACATCTGTCTCTTGGCTAAGGACGGTCCTTCATGTACTTAAGTGGTGGTTAAAAAGGATCAATAAGATTTCGTCACTTCCATTTCTTTGGTTCAAGAACCAAAAGGTGATTGAATTTATCGCCAAATAAATGAAAGTTAAAGTGGTGCGATAACACTTTGGTTCTTGACTGACTACTGCCTTTAATATATAGATACTTAATGGAAGTTAAAGTGATGCAATAACACTTCCATTCTTTAAAGGATGCCTTAATATATTTAAGTGACAAAATATATATATATATGGTTCTTGACAGACAACAACCTGTTAAGGAATATTTGAATAATAACAACACTTTTCAATTAGATACTTGAGTGGTGGTAAAAGTGGGGCAAAAACTGTTAGCTTCCTGATGGTAGACAGCCTGTAGTGTTATTAGGTTGTGTTGGGCAATATTCAGTGACTGCTGAACATTTAACTAAAACAGCTTTTGAATTTAAAAATAAACTTTACTAATTGGAATTTCATATTTTATCAAAAAATTATTGCAAATAGGTATTAATATTTGATCCCGTCAATTGCATTCTTTCTTAAATGCTATGATTCTCTCTCATTCATTTTGTATGTGATTGTCACATTCACATTCATTTCTCTTTGTATGAGTCGCATGACATCATAGTTTTCATAGTTTCACACCCTTTGATTTATAAACAGTAATGGAAAAGATTTTTTAAATACCATAAAGTATAAATGATTATTTCATGAAGTTAATTATGGATTCAAATGAGAAAAAAGGTGTTAATGTGAAACCTACTAATGATTTAGAAATCCATATTAACATTTTACTTCTTTATAAATAGACAATGTTAATGTATATTGCATAGATTCTCAATAAACAGAAAGAAGAAATAAGGAAGAATTAGTTCTTATTTATTTTCTCATTCTCACTGAACCTCTGGTCAATATTGATAACCGATCAAGTGATCATAAAAAAATTAATAGTTGGAAAATGACTAATATTTTCGAATTAATTTGATTATTATCATCAAATATCATCTTTTATATTCGTCTCATTCAAACATTTTTAGAACTTCACTAGAAATACAGACTATATTTGAACAACAAATAACAAATCATAAAATTCCCTGTTTCTCAGTCAATTTTCATTAATGAATTCCCGGTATTCAAATTCCTTTGGAATCGAATGCCAAAAATGGAGACTCTTTATTTTCCTCCGTATCGAAAGCTCATCAGAATTGCTATTCCCTTTTTCGAATATTAATCCGGATATAATGAGTCCTGACTATTGACTCAGGCCATGGCGGAGACATTGATTTCACTCTATTTTTATTGGTCTGGTCGATACATCCCACTCTAATGTTATAGTGGGGACAGAGATGATTAAAAGAGGAGTGCCTTCTAAACACTGAATCTAAATAAATTATTAAAGATTCAAAATTCAAAATTCATTAAGGGAGAATTTTTGCTTATTAAGAAGACCTTATTTTTCCATTAAAAGAATAGCATTTTTACATGAACCAAAATTCTTTTTGAATAGCGATGTATCTAGAAACATGGATAGGGATCCTAGAATTAGGCGATATGTTAATTATGAATGACTAATATCAAACTCTACCACCTGTTACACGTTACTATGTGCAATGTGTGCATGTATGACACACTGCATGTATAAATGTGTAAAATAAGCAGAGTCATAAGCATAAAGTCCCTTTATATGTTTATAAACTCCCTCCTTAAACTTTGTTAAGAATCTAGTGACTTTACCTTGAAGTTACTTTTACCGGAGAAAATAGCTTCTTCAAGATATTAAACCTGTTACTTTCTTGTGATCAAATTTAGGCACTCAAACCGAATATGAAAACCAGGATGCTGTTTATTATTTATTGAATTTATGTTTTATCAACAGGTATACTGTTTTCGGATGTTTGATGATTTATAAATATAGGTCAACGTTGAAGTAAACGATTCTCAATTCAGATGATAACTATTATATTATAGAGAAAGAGTAAATATAAATTTCCTTTCGGCCCAGTTTGACTTCAGTGTTGTGACTGTGCAAGAGTGGAAGAGATTTCGAAACTAAGTAAGATTGAAACCTAGAGAGTTTATATCAGTTCTTATTTGTTATCGTCACAAGAAAAAAATTCAGAATATTTTGAATAAAATTGTGTCAATTATTTCCTTGTATGGAGAAAAACTAATGAGTAATTCTTCCTACAGACACTTCTTATTCTGATATCGATGAAGATAAAGGAAAACCACTAGTTAGCTATAAAAGGTTTGTTCTTTTAAGAATTTACAGTGATTTGCCCAAAATAAAGGTGTGTTTAAAATTCTCATACCTGAAGTCATTTGAAGTTAATTAAAAACACCACCAATTATTATATACACACTGAACTTACAATTCAGAGAATCTCTTATCAAGGACTGATTAGATAAGATAACGTGGAGATGCAAAGTGTAACACAAAGTTAGGTCTAGAAACTTGCAAAAAAGAGAAATTGTTTAAACAAAAACACCAGGTTTTTGAAAACTTATGTGAACATTGCTTCTAATATTGGATTAAATGTTTTTAATTATTAGAAATAAATACAACAATTCTTGTGGAGGTCCTTACAAGTTTATGAACAGTAGTTCATATAATCAATTCCTTAATTCCATTAATGGTCTCATGAAATTTTGCTAAATAATCAGTAGAATTTTTCTAACAGGACTAAAAAATTAACAACAAAGATAATACCCTATTCATGGAAGATGGAGCTCACTGTCACACCGCAAGAGCAACCCAACTTTGGTTGAAGGAGAATAGGATAAAAAACTCCCATGGCAATGTCAGTCTCCAGATATGAACCCCATAGAACACCTGAGGAGTATGTTAGACCAGAGCCTACACAAAACGGAAAGAAAACCATCTAATAAACCTGAACTTCTAGGATTACTGCGTAAAAAACATGGCAAGAAATTCCTCAAGATGATATTGGGGAAATTAGTCTCTGGAATGCCTAGGAGGGTCCTTGCACTAAAAGATGCAAAGGGAATGCCAACTAAATATTAGTATTTAAATTTGTGATCATTAATTTTTTCTTTAGTTTTTGTAAATTACATGTTTAATGCAATAAACAGTTTTTCGTGGTGTCTATTTACTTCTGTTATGTCTCTGTATATGAATTTTACTGGCTTTTCATGAATATTCGAGGTCGATATTCATGAGAAATTTAAAATTTGTTCCTAAATTATTTAAAGAGTTATTTTAACATTTACCTCTAAAGCCCAGCGGGTCATTTTAACCCGCTCTCATAAAATTTCATTTTGACGTTAACTTGAGATAATGAATTGACAAATCTAAGCAGAGTCGCACAATACTTGTGGGATAATAGTTGAGCACTTGCTCACTCATTTCAGTACTGTGTTAACAGCCAAACCAGTAAACATGTTGCCAAGAAGGCTCACAAATGAAAAAAAAAATTATGGCATCACCTATGGACAAATCATAAGGCAAGAGTTTCGTAACTATTGATGAGCATCTCTTTTCGACAAATACGCGATATCAGTTAACTCAATACATGACTGGTGAACCAGGTAATTCGGTAACCATTTAGGTTACTTGTAATTGTGACGTGTAAATACTTAGAAAATGGATTTCCTCATTTTGAAGAGATAGTTATTGACACAAACACAAAGAGAATCCATTATCAGATTTTGCTATTTTTGAACTTACGGTCCTTTTCTCTGGTTCAGGAGAGAATGTTACTACAAACAACCTTTTCCCCGTCTGTAGAACTAGCAGAGAATTTACTGAAGAAGATAACAGTCATCGGAACTATGAATTGTATTATATAAGAAATTCCTACTGGTATAAAATTACCCAAAGCGCCTCGCATACAACACTACTACTCAAGAACAACAAGAACATATAGCAAAATTAATTTTCCCTCTGCTTCATACAGATTTTTCTATCTCAACTAATCCTAAAATATTTCAGACTCTGTTGAATAAAATTACTATAACTTACTATGTCATATAAGAAGGAGTCATCACTTTGTTGGCCCCTGCAAATTTCACTATGATGTAGCTACTCAATTTGTCAGATTCAATTGTAAAGGTATAAATGTAATCCAGATATGTATGTATATTGAGGGGTTACAGGTTCTACAATATGTAGGAAATTTCTTTTTGAAACTGATCTGAAGAAGAAAAACCAGATTTTGAAATGGTGCCTTCAACATCGAAAGACTTGTGAACAATTCAGTGATCTACACTTGAAAGTACTGGGACTAAACTAGAAAAACGATGTAGGAGTCTAGGAGATGCAAATGTCCTCCTGCCAGTGGGAAATGTACTTCACATATCATAATTATTCGAGATAAATATTAGTCAGTATGGTTATCTGAGGCTGTTTTCATATCGCTACATACTACATGTAAAAACGATGATATTCTTCTATAATATTCATTATATAACGATGATACTATGCTTTAATATTTGTGTTTGGTCTACTTGCATTTTAAACTTTGATGTACATACAATATTTTACTTGACATAATAAAATGTAAGCTAACTATAAACAATGTTTTAACTATTACTAACTATAGAAACCGAGTAAAAAACTCTAAAGATACCGTTATCTAATAAATTAACAGTCATTTGCTCAAATGAATCCTTCATTCATCGTATAATTAAGCCCTAATAACATCTTTTAATAGTGCGGGTTAAAATAACCCGCGCGGTCCACTGAAGAAGTACATTTTTGCGGTTCACCTATTGTTAAGTCTCTCTATTCGATAGGAATTTTATTGCACCAAATTGCAGCATTGAAAACTTATTGCCACTGACTGACACTTTTATTTAATTAGAAACAGTTGCTTTATTATAAGTTATGAATAAAGTGGGATGGAAATGAATTGTTATTAACTGCAGTTTTTTATTTCTCACATATTGATTATGGTTATGTAGTATAATTAATTCATTAAACATAGGCAGGGAGAAATATTCATAACATTTTAATATATTGTATTTATGTAAATAAGATTTATCGAAGGAACTTCAAGCAACATACAATAACAAGAACAAAAACAAGTACATTTTAAACACAGTGAAAAAGTGTCTGTCACAACACCTGAGTGTTTAACCCTACCCTGTACGATGTGCCATATGTGGTACATACTCTAACTTTGATTGTCAGTCTGAAACATTGATAGCACTGCAGAATAATATAAGAAATTAAAATAAATTATAGATGCACACAAATCAAATGTTTATCTTATTTCACTTTTCAAAATTAGAGGAGAAATAGTTAGGTCCTACCATACAAATTATTGAATGAAATTTTTATAGAAATATAATAAACAAATTACAAGAAATATTACAAACATTATTTTCAACAATACTCAAAATATGAAAAATAATTACCATTTTAATTCCTTTAATTTCTGCTCATTACTCGGAATAGTTTAAATTCTAACCAAATTATCCAATTAAAGGTAGGTAGGTTATTTCTCCCCTAAATTCCTAAATACAAATCAGAACACCAACAGAAAATATTAGAACAAAATTAGCATACTTCAAAGGATATAATAAGAAACATTTTTTTCAATTAAGAAATTATATTATTTGTCCTTTATGTCAAAGGTGACTGCTGTCCTTATTAGTTGAGAGAGCTGTTAGTTTGTGACAGCGATAGTGCTGTCAGGACTCTCAAAGTGGTGCAGTTATTTGCTGGCAGGACTCTCAAAGTGGTGCAGTTATTTGCTGGCAGGACTCTCAAAGTGGAACAGATTTATTCCACCCTGTCAGAAAAATGAACAATAATTAGCAAAGAGGAAAATGTTCAAATTAGCGACTAAGCATGACGAAGCTGAGGCAATGTTTCTGTTTTATTTTATCGTCTCATTGAGTGTGACATGACAAACAAACGTACAAAATAACCCGGTCAAATTCCCCTCGGACAAAAAAAAATGTTAATAAAACGATGAAAAAAAACCCCGTCGATATGAATAGCCTAATTCATTTACATTAATTTTCATTAATTTTTTATTAATAAAATTACTATATGTTATAAATATAAAGATATATAGTGCACCCAAGGTTAGGTTAGCGGTCCGGTTGGGTAATATAGTGACAAAATGATTTACTATGAAATAGTTATACCATATTTCCTAGAAAATTTGTCATATTTTCGCCGAAAATGTATTAGTTATTGGTTCGCATTGAATAATGTTAAATATATTAATAAAAAAAATTAGGCTATATATATCGACCGGGGGTTTTTTCCACCGGTGTTTTTTGCTTGGAGGGTGTTTGCCCGGGGGTTTAGTGCACGGGTTTTTTTGTCCGGGGAGTATATACAAGGGGAGGTTTTGACCGCGTTTTTTGTTTTGTTTTGGAATCCTCATGTTGGAGAGAATTGGAAATGATTTGATTGAAAAACACAAAGTGAAAGTGTTCATCAGTGATAGAGAGTGCTCATGACTGCATTAAAGCTACCCTGTGCATAGTGTCACCTACAACTGTGATTAAAAGAACACAGTCCATGATGTACTGCACTCACAGATGGAAAAGGAAAATAATAATTATAATAAATATATGAAAACTAATTTTATATATATAAGTGATAACCAATCACTAGCCCCATCTTACGGATGGTCGAATTACATGAATTATGATTAATTTCGTGTGTGGAACTAATTTACTGTAATTATATCGAGAAAAAAAACATAGTAAAAAGAAAATGAGAATGCAAAACTTTGAATTCAAATGTAAACATTACAATGGAATAAAAAGTTATTTTGAAGTTTAACATGTAGTTTTTCCAAGACTAATTTAGGATTAATTTATTAACATATACAAGAATTGAAATAATCGATGCCTAATTATTAATTAATACGTAAATATTTCCAATATTAGCGTCATGAGAAAGAGGAAAAAGTTACTAATTGTGGACAATATTTGCCTCTTGAATATGACTGAATAAAGAAGTGTACAAAATAACTTCAATATTCTTTGTTACTAACAAATGTATTTCTCACAGACTAATTCATGAAGCAAAGCAGTCAAGGGAATACTTACATCAGATGAATTCAGTTGCTCCACTGTGACTTTGAATTGCATCACAACTCTGTAATCGAACTCAAAGGTACGCCAGACTAAATTATCTGCTATCCCTTGACCAACTGGTTGCCAAGAAGACGTTCTTTCAGGGGAACTCCAGATGATGTATCTGTTGTCCCATCCATTTAGTTTCACCCTAAAGCAGAATGAAAGTCAAGCTGTGTCCACACAGTCAGTCATTCAGTGGAACTACCTCATGAGTAGAGCAGTGAAAAATAATATAACAACATTGTTGTTACGTAGAAATATTTGTATAGAAACAATGCAGATATTGTGTTTGTTAAGCCTTAATAGGAATTTACCATGATATTTACTTGCTTTAAGTATGTTTCTACAACTGAAATGAATGTTAGAAGCTATTTTATGAGTGTAAATACCTTTGCGGAATGCAGAAGGTTATATTTTAGACGGCATTTATATATCTTTTTATATATCATCTTGTTATTCGCATAACTCAAAAATATTAAACCAAATTGCCTAGAATTTGGTAACCATCTGGGAGAATTTTGGGAGCAATCCGGTCAAAGGTCAAGGTCATTTGTAACTCAAACACTATACAACCATATTGCATAAAAGTTGGTGGGACAGTTGGTCAATATCCAGGAACCATTAGTCTAAATTATGGGTGCGATAGGGTCAAAGATCAAGGTCAAGGCTATTTATAACTCAATAACTCAAAAAGTATTCAACAAAATTACTTGAAATTTGGTGGGATGATTGTTCATTGTCAAGAAACATTTTGATTAGATTTTGAGAGAAAACGGGTGAAAGGTTGCGTTCAGGGTCATTTATAACACAAGTATTATTGTATGGTCAAAGTCATTTAAAAGCGGCGGCAAAGGTAGGTGCTCTACCGAGAGCACGTAATCTAGTTCTACTAATTCTAATTCTAATTAATGGTGTGATGAAAAATTGTATTTAATAAAATTCAAAGAGATTTAATAAAAAATGAACAGTAGATTAGCATAAATAAATCACTAAATAAATTGATCTGAGGTTTTACATTTATTCAGAGCTGGGCGTTCCGCAAGAATGTTCGCGAACCTTTATTCGCGAACCGGTTCGGACTGGAAAATGGGTTCGGACATTCGGATTCGGAACCTCTTCAAAAACGGTTCGGACTTCAGTGTTCGGAACGTCTTTTTCGCAAGTCCGAACCTCCGTATTCGGGGAAAACTGACCTGTTCATTTAATTATTTTACGTTCTGAACATGTACCGTACCTCTCGGCTACTATTATATACCTAGGTTTCTGCTTAACACTGAAGCGAAGAACATGCGTCTCTCCCCGCTCTTCTTCCATTAATTTATTCATCCTTTCTTGAATAGCGGTAAGTTTTATAATAATCTTAACAAGTTACTTCTTTAATAACGGATTATGTTCCCTCAAATCTCAATTAAGATTGCTTGAAATATGTAGAACTATAGGTAAGGTTATAAACGTATATATTAGGTAACATTACATAACACCCTATCCTAGTACCTTAGCCGTTGGCTAACCAGTCCTCATGGAAAAATAATTATAACTTAAATTCAAGACCGATTTTAAAGCTGTCTTTTCAATCGTTTAATTTTTCGCATAAATACATACGATTAGACAAAAACGAAGGTGATAAATAGTAATATACTCATATTATGAGTATTTATTCAAATCTATAATAATATTAGGAATATATCAGAGATCTTTCCAGGCATTAGATGCAAGAGTGTTTTTCAGTACATAAGGGTGAATATTTCACTATAATCAGTTAACTGTAACTCTTATAGCGGCTTAGCGAGATCAAATATGTGCGAGAATAATTGCGCACACCAAGCTTCGTACAATAACATCTTATAAATATTTGTTTCTTGTCTTAGCTTGTTACTTTTATTTTGAATGATAATTTTTTCTTTTGCTTTTACTAATGTATGAGTAAATATCAAATGAAGGTTTTTAAAAGAGAATATATTGAAATGACTCAAATAAGCAAACTTTTGACGGGTAAGTAGGTTGGCTGAACAGATAATTTAAGATCAAGTATTCGGCTATTCGCTTTAAAATTGAATTGATTATAATATATATAGGTATTATAATATTATATGTATATAAGTTATAATATAACTTAGAGAAATATTCACAATAATCTTCACTGTTTGACCTTTCTAATATATTGAATAGAAGAAAAAGTTAAGTAAATAGAGTATTGGAATACCGTATAACTTAATTGTATCTATAGTACTTTCATATTCAAACAAAATGCAAAGAAGGTTTTATATCATCAGTTTTCTAGATCGGATTAATCAAAAATGTTGTAATATAAATGAAAATTTGAAAACTAATAGTAAAAACTTATTTTCTATGAATCTCTTATTCCTATTTAGTAAATTCTCTAAATTAGTTATATTTCATGAAATAGCAGTTCTACCAGTGCAAATCCTCTATAATGTAGTCATATGAAGTCACAGTATAATTATTATTATAAATTTATTACATTAACCCCAATGAATTTGACGTATGTTTTATAGGCATATCTTTTGTAAATTACTTTATATATTTCATGTCATTTCTTTAAATTTATTGGCCTTTCTTGACTTTGTTCCTACATAAATACCAACTATATTTTTTAATTCAAAAGTGAAATATTTACGTATCGACGTAAATAAGCGTAAATTATGGAATTAATTGTACTTTAGTGACGTGTGGCAACGTAGAAATACAGATAATTGGTTACCCAATACGCAAGAATGTGTCCACGTTTTATGTAGTAGAGATAAATGAGCGAGCTGTGATTGGTTCACATTCCATTCAATAACAGTTCAGCTCACTCAGTTGCCAATCTCTTATATAGCTATGTATTTATTTCTCCTTATATATTCAATATTTTTACTTGAAATTTGGTACACATTAGTTTAGTACAAAAACTAACAACTTGTAAAAATACAGTAACTTAGGTTTATAAATAAGACATGTGATTTTTTAACATAGAGTGAAACCTTCTCGTTGTAACTTGTTTCTGACAAATAGTTAGTGTCTCGTTGAAAAAACTGTTTTTTTATATAGGTTGCCCTAATAGCCTAAAAATCAGAGGTTAGCTTACAAATGTTCGGACAAAATGTTTGGTTCGGAACAAATGTTCGGACCAAACTTTTCCAAATTGGGTTCGCTATACGGAGGTTCGGAACCCAAAATCGACGAAGATTCGGGTTCGGATTCGGAACCTAAAAAAAGGTTTGCGCGCCCAGCTCTGCATTTATTATTTCTAAATATTGTTATGAAAGAAAATTGTATTATTTCATTTAGTGATATAATTGATTTTATATTAATATATAATTAATAGAAAATACTATACAAAATATAACAAGAAATACTGTTCCAATATGTAATATTAACTGACAATTTGACCAGGAATTATTTTTCAATTCTCTACTTTTCTCCATTGAGGCAGACTTAACACTCACCGTACAGAAGATAGCCAGTAAGGCTGTCCCAGTTTGATGGTGAGGGGATAATTCTCTGTCACACAAGCACTTATGTCCTCATCCCCATCGATACAATCCGTTGGTTCATAAGATTCACCACTGTCATATTCACCACTATCTCCAGTGACAGTAGCTCCAATGTACTCTAACACCACATTGGTGGAGGGAACTGAGAGATGAGGAAAAGTTAGTAGGGGAAGTAATAGGAGAACAACCAAGAGTTTGTCAACCATATCATTTCAATGAATGTCACACTTTTCGAAACATAATAAACCTGAGGCCAGAATAAAGAAGAGTTCGTTACAATAAACTTACGGCATTACTTTCAAAATAATTTTCAAAAATCAAAAATTGCATAAAAAGACACCTCATAATATCCCAAATCAGGGTTGCCATTTTAATTAGATACAAATTGCTCGAAAACAATACTCGAAAGATAATTGCTCGAAAATAATTGCTCGAATGAACAATTGCTCGAAATACAATTATTGCTCGAAAAACAATTGCTCGAATAAGTATTTGCTCGAATGGTTAATGCTCGAAAATGGTATTAGAGGAAGAGTCAATAAGATATAAATTTAAGATTAGGTAGAGTAGGGAAAATAGAAAATAAATAAGTGGCGCGGATAACAGAGGTCGTGTTAGTTTTAATTTAGTAAGATTTAACGTCTGAATCGTAACGAAATACGTCGATAAATCTGTACTCGGCACAACCGTAATGTATTATTAAAGATTGATAATAGAAAAAGTTGAAACTGTTAATACTAAAATGTTTAGTGTATTTATTAAAAGCGGATAACATCATTAGCCGTTGTAAAAAGAGAAGTAACATTAATAATTTTGACATGTTTTGACATTTAATTAACATGAGATTTGAGCGGAAAATTTGGTTTCGGAACTTTCAGTCTGAGGTATAAATTGAAACGTATCAGTTAGGTGGATCGGGGTGCGTGCCACCTTCAACATCCTCTCCTCCTCAACCATGCCATAAAACAATCATGAAGTGTGCAGTACAGCAAACTAGCAGATACAACAAATTATATAACGGCCATTTATGTTGAGAGGCCATTTATCATTCCGAGACCGAATTTTCCATACCGAAATTTTCGGCCACCACTCCACTCCCTACACCATAAAAGATCATAAAATACTCTAATATGCCACATGATACCCACTAACCAAACATTTACTGAATAGTTTTCGTAAATATACTGACACTTTACTTTCGAGATGAAAAAATTTCTGCTATAACTTTCATCTATTGAGGTGCCACATAAATATAGGCTAGTTGAAAATTGATGTACAAAACTATTGAAGATTAATGAATAGTCCCACTTCACCATATGATATCTATTCAAATGATTTAAATGAGATGATAAAAATGGCCTCTAGAAAAAATAGGAAGAGTAAGATTTAATGGTTAATAATAAATATCTGTGAAAAAATTGAAACAGTTATTATCAATTACAAAAAACGAAGCAAAGATGATAAGGTGCACATCCACTTCAAGAATAACTGAGTTTTATATATATATTCGAAAACTGTGTGCAATTTAATAATTCGAGCTATTGTTCATTCGAGCAATTTGTTCATTCGAGCAATTGTTTCTCGAGCAATTGTTTCTCGAGCAATTGTTTCTCGAGCAATTGTTTTTCGAGCAATTGTTCATTTTTTTAAGGTTAGAAAAGTATCAATTTCATTTTTATTTGTTATAATTGTGAATGAAGTTGTAGGTACAGTACCTAAAAGTATTATTACCTACATTGAAGTAATAATAAGTTTATCGGTAGGCCTAAGTTCAGAATTCGGGGAGATATAGGTACGGTACCTACCTAGTCAATATATATTTCATTGGTGAGAATTTAGTGAGTTTGGAGAACATAGCATTAAATAATGGTGAGCAATTCATGCATCATGAAACATTGAAACGAAAATCAATTATCCTCTAGAAAAAATAGGAATATTTCAAAGTGAATATGTCAAAACACTAAAATTAATACAAATAGCGGAGCAAGTAAAGACAACGGACCAGAAGCGGACCAATAAAGTTGACGGACCAGAAATTAAGCAGATAAAGTTAACGGCCCTGAAATTAAGCTAGTAAAGATACGGACCAGAAATTTTTTTTAGTTTTAAACAAAATTTGCATTAGTATTTTATGAATCTACAATCTTATAAACGATAATATTAATGATCATACATTAATTTTGCATATTTTTTTAACTGAAAGGAATGGATGAAAAACGTGATCCAAAAATGGGAAAAACTTCTTGTTAAATCCTTTAATGTGTTATCTATGATTCCAAAATTATATTCTTATTCCGATTAATAAGTAAGCGGACCAGAATTAAAGCTAGTAAACATAACGGACCAGAATTTAACCTAATAAAGTTAACGGACTCTGGTCCGTTATCTTCACTTGCTCCCAAATAGCTTTAACTGGGTACCTAACTTGTTAATTTTAACTGTAAATGGTTTTAAATAGGTACCTAACTAGCTTAATCTAAATGTTAATAGTCACTCAACTCCTAACTAGTTGAATATGACTGGAAATGGCTTTAACTAGGTATCTTATTAGTTTAATCTAACTGTGATAGGCTATAACTATTTAAATCTAATTATAAATGCCTTCGACTAGGTACTCAACTAAATAAGCCGAACTTTAAATTGCTCTTTCTATATACATTACTACCTAATTTCAACAGCAAATAGCTTTAACTAGGTATCTAACTTTTTAAATCCAATGGTAAATGACTTCAAGTCTACAACTATGTACCTAACTAACTAAATCTATCTGTTAATTGCATTCACTAGGATAAGAGACTAATTAATCAAATCTAAATGTAAATGGCTTTATATAGGTACCAAAATAGTTAAATCTAACGTAAATGGTTCTAACTAGGTACAGAAATAGTTAAATCTAACTGTGAATGGCTTTACATACAGTGTGTTTTTTTCTTTTTGCAAGACTTTGAGCCCCCACTAGGAATATTTGAAATAAGAATTTAGAAGGCTTGGTACTTACATTAAATTTATTGCAAACTTATTTGAAACTCATTGAAAACACTTCTAAAGGCCTACAAAATGTGTTGAAAATGGTCGCCAGAATACTGTAGTTACAGTCTTGCGCGCTTCAAGACACTCTTCGTCACCCTCTTAATTATTGCTGCGTCATAATTTGTAGATGAGAATCCACATGATATTGTCGAATGAAACTATAGAAATGACAAAAAGGTAATGATATATGTTGCAATTATGGACAGAAAATTCTATTGACCAAGCATTCATCGATGACGACGGCCCTTGTGATTCTGTTAATGGTTCCTATAAAATGGCTTTGCTGAAAGACATAGTGTGGCAAGCTTTTTTGAGCCACTGCAACATGACGCAGACTCTGTTGTATGCAAGATGGTGCTCCATCTCAATGTACAAGAGTGACTAAGCAGTTCTTGAAGAAAAATTTCAAGGACGAGTTACCAGAAGAGACATTTAGATCAATTCTGGCCTGCACTCAGTAAGAACTCAATCCTCATGATTTCTATTTCTGGGCTACAACGCAAAATATTTTGTATTCGGAAGATCCTCAATCCATTCATGATATGATAGAATTTAGTTTGTGAAGCTGTTTGGTGCAAATTATGACGCAGTAATAATTGAGAAGGTGACGAAGACTCGAAGAGCGTCTTGAAGCGCGCAAGACTTTGACTACAGGATTTCCAACACCTTCTGTATATAGCCTTTAGAAGTATTTTGAATGAGTTTCATATAAGTTTGTTTAACATGAAATGCAAGTACCAACCCTTATCTTCAAGAAAATATATTTGTTTCCTCTAAATTCTTATTTAAAATCTTCCTAGTGGGGGCTCAAAGTCTAGCAAAGAAAAAAAAAACAATGTAAATACCGAAATAGTTAAATCTAACTGGAAATGGCTTTTCAATGTTACCGAAATAGTTAAATCCATAGTAAATAGATAGAAAAGTATACTAGGTTTCAAATTCATTGACGGTGAATTTGATTCCAGTTTTCAGAAATGATGTAAACAAGTGACGTCACACAAAATCAGATGAAGTTACGTCAAAATGAGAATAAAATAGATGCGGTAACTAAATATTTAGAATATGTCAATAAACAATATGTTTGGTTATCTTCCAGTACCTAAATAACCTTTATATATTTAATACCAGGCTGGCACTTATAAGTTGGCTTATTGGCAAACTTGTAAAACCTAGTAACCTATTGTACTTACAATGAAGCACTTGAATGACCGTTATCTAACATATAAACCTGGTTGCATATAGTAAAAGGTTACTTTAAGCACAATTTGACGAATGAAATTTTACATAAAAATTCTTATTAAATCAGATAATTGCCAATGTGTCTTAGATCCTTCAGTCACCTTTACTCTACTGGAGAGTTTGAAGGCTATTAAGTTTAATATTATATGTGAATAGAGTGTAAAACGTGATAAAAACAAAATTTTACTTAAGGTAATTTCCATGAAAATGCACATTTAACTGAACTGGGTACCAGGTTGGCAGCTTTGTACTTATAAGTTGGCTTATTGACAAACTTAAAGTTGAAAAATGTAAGATTGCAGTTTGGCACTTAAACTATTGTACGGTTGTACCTACAATGAAGCACTGAAATGACCCTTATCTAACATATAAACCTGATTGTCTACTTTAAAGGTTGTTTTAAGCACATTTTGACGAATGAAATTTTCAATAAAAAATTCTTATTTAATCAGATAAATACAAAATTGTCTTAAATCCCTCAGTCACCTTTGATTACTCTACTTTAGGATTTGCAGGCTATTAAGTAGAATATTATTAGTGATTAGAGTACAAAACGTCATAAAAACACAATTTTATTTGTGTTAATTTCCATGAAAATTCACATATAACTGAATAATAGCACAGTTATTATTTAAAAAAAATGGAAACACCATGTGTGACGTCATTCGCTTAATCGCGGATGTTCCAATATTGTACTTAGTGTACTTTCTATTTATTTACTATGGTTAAATCTTACTGTAAATGGCTTTAAATAGGTACCAAAATAGTTAAATCTAACGTAAATGGTTCTAACTAATGTACCTAACTAGGTAAACATGCAGAACGCTTATCATTGTACAATATGTAGAATGTCAGATGTCCAAGTTAAGAATGTAAATAGACAATCTTAGAACGAACCTTGAAAAAAATTATTGCAATATTCCTAAGTTTACGTAAATTCTTACGTCGAAGCGAATATTTTGATGTTTTTATTAAACAAGTAACTTATGAATTAAAAAAAATTTGTTATGAAATCAGGAACAAATTTGCACTTACAAACACTTCTGTAACTTGTCCTTTGAAAAAATAAATAGCATACTAATGAAAATGCTAAATAGCATACTAATGAAATTGCTAAATAGCATACTGATGAAAATGCTAAATAGCATACTAATGAAAATGCTAAATAGCATACTAATGAAAATGCTAAATAGCATACTAATGAAAATGCTAAATAGCATACTAATGAAAATGCTAAATAGCATACTAATGAAAATGCTAAATAGCATACTAATGAAAATGATAAATAGCATACTAATGAAAATGCTAAATAGCATACTAATGAAAATGCTAAATAGCATACTAATGAAAATGATAAATAGCATACTAATGAAAATGCTAAATAGCATACTAATGAAAATGCTAAATAGCATACTAATGAAAATGCTAAATAGCATACTAATGAAAATGCTAAATAGCATACTAATGAAAATGATAAATAGCATACTAATGAAAATGCTAAATAGCACACTAATAAATATGCTAACCAAATTAAATTGAAATTGAAAGAGTAAATTTACAATAATTGACAGTTTTTGTATTTATGTTTTCAATTTGAGCTAAAAATGGTTTTAATTACCTGGTATGTGAGACATGATGTCAGTGGGGAGAAGTTCTTATGAAATTGAAACAAAAAATTACTAATCCTGAAAAGAAAATAATTAGTTGCTACATTATTAGATTATCTGATGAGGTGGTGATGAGGTGGTGGTGAGGTGGTGATGAGGTGGTGGTGAGGTGGTGGTGAGGTGGTGATGAGGTGGTGATGAGGTGGTGACTCCTCTATAATCATGATTAATTACCCCATATGTCACAAACGTAACGATGCCAATTTTAACCCAAAGTTAATTACTTGCAAGGCAGTGACTCAAATGATTCCCCTCTCCAACAATCACCATAACCAATAGGGGTGTTATATTTCTTATGCAGTTACTGGAACTACTTAGTCCTTTTTTGTGTTCACATATACCAAAAAGACATGAAACTTTTCCTACATAAGTTATATTCCATTTCATTTTCTCTCCAAGATGAATATGATATCAGACTCTAACTTTGTAAATTTGGTAAGTTTATTTGGTTTACTCTGCTTGTATTTGCTTACTGAAACTTTATCGAAGTGAAAGCATATCAATAAAGTACTAAATTCATAGCTACCTGAAATCTAATGATTACTAAATAATAATACTTAAATTTTATCGCCACCTTAAATATTTAGTACCTTAAAGTTGGAACTTTATTCAAGTGTGGAAATGGAAGTGGTAGAAAATACCACAAAAAATAAAACTTTGATAAAAATCTTAGATTCTGAGAAATGGATGTTTAATAAATAGTACGAGTGTTTCAAACCCATAGAATTTAAGATAACTATTAGCTGTCTATTTAGCAATAAACAGAAAAAGTGAAATGTTCCCTAGATTTTTCCTGGTTCAAGGAAAATTCGGTCTCGGACAATTCGGTCTCGGAAAATTCAGTCTCGGAAAATTTAGTCTCGGAAAATTCAGTCTCGGAAAATTTAGTCTCGGAAAAATCGGTCTCGGAAAAATCGGTCTCGGAAAATCTAGTCCCGGAAAATTCAGTCTCGGAAAATTTAGTCTCAGAAAATTTAGTCTCGGAAAATTTAGTTTTGGAAAATTCAGTCTCGGAAAATTCAGTCACGGGAAATTCGGTCTCAGGAAATTTGGTCCGAGGTATAAATATAACTTATCGGTTAGAAGTATAATGCTTTTTTATTTTAGTCTATAAAATAGGTTAATGCCTATTTAAAGCATTTCTTGTACATACTAAGTGTTTAAAAATATAAAAACTGAAAAATGACAGGATTTTTCTAGTTAGCAAAATGATTTTGAACTCGGTATGTTGATTTTAAATTGGAAATAATAAAACTCAGTAATAAAACTGTTTTTGCCAATGTAGACTGATGTTACAAACAATATTAGACAATAATATCATTGCAGTGACAATGAAATAATATCAGAGCTAAATCATAAGCCTTGGGCTTAGAACTAACCAATTGAGAGAGATATACTATGCTAACAAAATTAATATTCATAAAGTATATAAGACTATATGTACACTTAAATTAAAGAGAACATATAGGAAAACAATGACCATAAAGTAATTAGGAAAATTCAAGCTATTGTTTAAATAAACAGACGTTTTAAAATAAAAATATTCTATAAATTAGAGTTTTTGAGAAAATAGATTTTACATATTTTTTTAATTTCATTCTAAAGCGATTTCTAATGACTAACAAAGAAATAAATAAAAATTACATGTCTGTATAATAAATAAACAAATTTATTTTCGATTTTCGTTGGTTGAGTATTTTCTATTCCGAGACCGAAATTTCAAACCACTATTTTTCTTGTCCTATTGTTTTTTCCGATAAAAAACATCACGTCTCAACACACCAATTACAATCGACACAGTGAACAAACATTCAAAGAATCTCTTATCAAAGATATGATAAGACCTGTGATAAGAAGCCTTTGCATCTTTGATTGAAGATGCAAAGTTTCAGCATATATACACTTAAAAATAGGTGCAATACAGGCAGGATCCGCTTTAATAAAATCTGTAATAATTGCGAGCATTTCTCGATGTTATTACCGTTCAGACACATAGAAAACGGAGACAAATTATCTTATGTTTATTTCACGGTAACTACAACCAACAATAGCCAGTTATAGTATTAAATAATGACCAGTTAGAGTAACAAACAATTACCAGTTAGAGTAACAAACAATTACCAGTTAGAGTAACAAACAATTACCAGTTAGAGTAACAAACAATTACCAGTTAGAGTAACAAACAATTACCAGTTAGAGTAACAAACAATTACCAGTTAGAGTAACAAACAATTACCAGTTAGGGTAACAAACAATTATCAGTTAGGGTAACAAACAATTATCAGTTAGGGTAACAAACAATTATCAGTTAGAGTAACAAACAATTACCAGTTAGAGTAACAAACAATTATCAGTTAGAGTAACAAACAATTATCAGTTAGAGTAACAAACAATTACCAGTTAGGGTAACAAACAATTACCAGTTAGAGTAACAAACAATTATCAGTTAGAGTAACAAACAATTACCAGTTAGAGTAACAAACAATTATCAGTTAGAGTAACAAACAATTACCAGTTAGGGTAACAAACAATTATCAGTTAGGGTAACAAACAATTACCAGTTAGAGAAACAAACAATTACCAGTTAGAGTAACAAACAATTACCAGTTAGGGTAACAAACAATTATCAGTTAGAGTAACAAACAATTATCAGTTAGAGTAACAAACAATTATCAGTTAGAGTAACAAACAATTATCAGTTAGAGTAACAAACAATTACCAGTTAGGGTAACAAACAATTACCAGTTAGAGTAACAAACAATTATCAGTTAGGGTAACAAACAATTATCAGTTAGAGTAACAAACAATTATCAGTTAGAGTAACAAACAATTATCAGTTAGAGTAACAAACAATTATCAGTTAGAGTAACAAACAATTACCAGTTAGAGTAACAAACAATTACCAGTTAGGGTAACAAACAATTATCAGTTAGGGTAACAAACAATTATCAGTTAGGGTAACAAACAATTATCAGTTAGATTTATAATCCATACCATCATTCTAGGGTATTTTTTTGACATACATTGGGTTTTTTTGTCAGTTTTTGTGGCAGGACTCGTTTGAAAGAGAAAAAGCTGTTCTATAATATATCGTTTGATTTAAAGAAAAAACGGAATTAAAAAATAAATTATAGCTAAGAGAATTTGAAAAATATGCAAAATATAGGGTTTTCTTATTTTTTTATATGTAGCTTCAAAAGAAAACTGCCAATTTCAAATATTTCAATGTTACATTATGTAACATTTCTTCCTCTTTCTAATGAATCTCGTCTCTCAAAGTCAGTATGTGAAGCTGATGTAAAAAGTTGAAGTAACCCCTTAAATATTCGTTTTCTATTAAAAACTCGTTTTCTATTGGCTGTAATCAAATTTTGGTTTGAACAAAATCATTATTTTTTGCCATTTTCTACACATATACAAAATTTCAGAACTCTCTGATTATTAATTAGGTGATCCACTTACACCTTTATAGAATAATTAAGGAGAACGACCATGGAAAAATCTCTATATTGTATCATTTTTTTTTTCATAAATAGGTACCTAATAACCTTATAAATGATTGTACAAAAAATCAGAACTCTAGAGTGTGCCTGTGTGACGCTCTGTTAGTTAATATAACTCGTTTTATATGGGTCTAATCGAAAAAATGCTATGAACAAAAACGATAGGGAATTCAATTTAATATATGGGTGTGAAGTTTCAGAACCGTAGCTTCATTTTTTTCTTCAAAAAACATGGTCGGTCGCCCAATAACTTTGAATACCATTTTGAGGCACTTCAAAATACCTACAAATTTTGGTATTCAAACATCTAAGGCTTTATTTTGGTTGAAGCTACGGCATTGCGTTTCTTTTTTGCATTCGAATCTCTAGGAAATTATCTAGAACTCAACGTGGGTTTTGTTCGAATTTCTAATTATTTTTAGAAATATTGAATTTAAAAAAAAAAGAGTTTTTTTTTCATTATTTCGAAAAATAATAAGAAATTCGAACAAAACTTACGTTGGGTTCTAGACCATCTTTTGGAGAATCGAATGCAAGCAACCGCAATGCCGTAGCTTCAACCAAAATGGAGCTTTAGGCCTTACGAAAAAGGGTCGAAATCCGTCCGAAAATCGAATAACTTGTTTTCTTTGGGTCGAATCGAAAAATGCCATGAACAAAAACGATAGGGAATTCAACTTTACAAATGAGTTCAAAATTTCAGAACCATAGCTTCATTAATAAAAAGTTCTCAAAAACCATAGTCGGTCCATTAAGTTGTTATTTCTTAGTCACATTACATTAACACTCTGTACATTTTAGTGCAGTTTTCCAGGCTTCAGTTACAACTTTTTTCCCTAATTTAATTCATTAAATTTATCCAAATTAATGACTTGGCGTTCATTTAATGAACAAAAGTAAGTAAAGAAAGTAAAACCTACATTGCTGTTACTTTGCCACTGAAATTCTATTCCGATGGAAATTACGTAAATTGAAGTGGCTTGAGAAGTGGTAGAGCTTTAAGTGTCAATTTAAGGGGTAATGAATCCTTCCTCATTATCAAAAATATGAGATTTATATTTAACCCTTTCGTGACTGGCGGGACCTTCAAGTCCCACCTCTTATTTTCCGTTATAAAAATTATACTAGGATGTTTTATGTGTTGATGGGCCTGTCGGGACTTTCAGTACCCCTTCAGAATGTAATTTCAGTAGAGTCTGGCATCTATTTGTGCGACACTCTCTCACCTGGCCTCAGTATGTGGAGTGGAGTCAAGGGAGGAGGTATGTTTATTTTTTTGTATTCATTTTATGCTAAGTGTTAATTTATTTGTATGCTTGGAGTAACTGTACCAATAAATTTTGTTGTCTGTATATATTAGGATCATATATAGTATATCAAACAGTTCATATTATGATAATATTGTATTATATTCATATAAATGTATCTGGGATTCTAGAGTCCCGACAGGGAGGCAGGGAACCATAGGTCCCATCAGGTTTCTGAGGACCTCACACTCAATACATATGAAAACATATGTTATTGTCATATATAATGATATATTATTATCATATAATATGAAACTCAGTACAATATACTTATAATAATATGAAAATTAACTATTTTTATCTATATACGCTTATAGACTTTTAGAAAATAATAATTTTGCTTCATAATTAGTGTTTCAAATAATAATGATTATATAGTATTTTCAAATCTTCCTGATAATAATTTCATACCATTTCTTCAGGAGCATAACGACGAAGGGTATTTACCCCAAGGAAAGCTGTGGCAAGGGTATTTACCCTAGGGAAAGCTGAAATAAGGGTATTTACCCCAGGGAAAGCTGTGGCAAGGGTATTTACCCCAGGGAAAGCTGTGGCAAGGGTATTTACCCCAGGGAAAGCTGACACAAGGGTATTTACCCCAGGGAAAGCTGAAACAAGGGTATTTACCCCAGGGAAAGCTGAAGCAAGGGTATTTACCCCAGGGAAAGCTGAAACAAGGGTATTTACCCCAGGGAAATCTGACACAAGGGTATTTACCCCAAGGAAAGCTGAAACAAGGGTATTTACCCCAGGGAAAGCTGAAACAAGGGTATTTACCCCAGGGAAAGCTGACACAAGGGTATTTACCCCAGGGAAAGCTGTGACATGTTATTCGAGCTGAATGAAAACTTTACAATTGAAGCGTGCATTAGTACTACTACAAGTATTCCAATTGTCTCGAGTAATGTATCAAACGCATTGATTTGCATCCAAAATATGTTCAACAAAGGTGGAAGAATATAGAAGAGAAATCGGAAAATGTGGGTTTCGTGCACAATTCTGTCAAAGATGAACCTTCATTCTCAAATCCGATTGATGCTTTCAAACTCTGCTTCAATAATGAATTGCTTCAAAGTATTTTATTTGAGAGTAATTTCTACAGCGTACAAAAAAGGCGAAAATCTCAATGAGGATTTTCTTAGTTTCATCGGAATAAATATTGTGATGGGATACAATCCTAGATATTCCATTGCTGACTATCGGAAGGATGGAGTATCATGCATAAAGAAACGATGCACAGATAGAGATTTTCTGCTATCTTGAGGAATTTCGGAGTCCTGGACAGTGGACATGGCTATAATAATAGTGAATGCCATGTCAAACAAATACCCTCGTCCCTCGTGTCTTACAAAAACTTCCAAAGGTCCTTGGAACAAACTATTTCATAAAAAACAGTCTATCTCCAGTGTAGAATGACTGCATATTCCATTTCAGCATCTGTACGTCACACAAATAGTGGTTCACATAGACCAACATTCATGTTCCAAGACGGAGGTGTGACATTTGCATCAAAAGTGGATTAGAATCACGACTCCAAAAATTGCTTCGAAGGTTTCCATACGGAATAATACATTCACGAAACGACATATTGATTACATTATTCCTTCTGCTTAGATATTTACTTTATTCCATTTGAAAACCACAGAGAAAGCTGTGGTGTATTGTAAAGAAAGGACCTGATAATCTTAGGAGCAATTGCTTTCATTTCATTATCAAAATGGAAATATATTTATTTCATTATCCATAAGGAAATATATGTATTTAATTGTTTCTGTTCTGTTTGTGAATAAAAGTAAATCATTCAATGTAATAGTTTTTGATTACCAATTATTACGTTTTGAATTAGCCATGACTTGATTTTTTTAATTTTTTTTTTCAATTTTTTCAAAATTAATTGCTTCATTTTTTTCAATTATTTTACCATATCACGAATTATCATCTCATGATTATCCATAGCTATTATGAACGATAACTGAACAACCAATCGGTCAAAACAAGCGACTTTCCTCTCATATACATAACAAAAATTAACACCCAAATCATGCTCAAAGAAACCTGTCGGGACTCTCAAGTCCCGCTTCATCTAAAATTTTATTAAATTTTCAAAAAAAAATTTGAGCCTTAAATATGAGATAATTAGACCCCTAACGACTCAAAAAGCACAAAAAATTATTATTTTTCAGCCGATTTCATTACTCAGGTTCGAAAGGGTTAAGTAATTATAGTATAATATATTAGCTATATATTTTACTGTCAGACGAAGATCATTCTTCCTAGAAAACCTAAAAAAAACATTAAGTGATTCATGCGAATTTTGCTCCAATGAAAAAGAAACAGCCTGAACAAAATCAGTTCGAAGAAACGTAGAAGATTTTGGGAAACTATTTGAGATGACGCAGTTGACATGAACAATTGGACATTAATAGTATTGCCAACTGAGAAATATATATAATAATGTAAAACACTTTTGTTTATCTTTTCGTTGAATTTATTATTTTTAGTGTGAAATTTATCTAAAGAATTATCTTATTAGTTCAGTAATGAAATAAAATAAATCCTACAAACGAAATATTACCTTTTCATCAACCTCATAGTATATCTCTCTCTCTCTCTCTCTTTCTATCTCTCTCTTTCTCTCTCTTTCTTTCTCTTCTCTATCTTCGAATATCTCATAGAAACTATGATGTTATACTGAAGAAATCTCATAAAAGAACCAATTTTTTGATAAAGAGAAAAGTAAAATGATGCTTAGAATTATTGTCATCGTGCAAGCGTGAGAAAGGAACAATCTGAACTTCGATAAGACTTATAAAGGACAACTGACTTGTTTTATCTGGCGACAGTAGTGCAATAATCATGATTGGCATATTTCTACAATTACTTGTTCTTTCAAGTATTAATTCTCTCAGTGCCGGTGAAACCTTAACTGAATTTCAAGTCAATGAAACCAATCCCCAACAACCTCGCGACTTCCCATGTCCGGACGCAGCAGACATTGCCCCGTGTGTCTGTACTTACGATTCAGATTCATTCCTACTAACTCTGGACTGTACGAACATATCCTCTGATGAAGAACTCGGCAACATCCTAGCGAAAGAATTCCCTGTTAGTGAATTCGATGAGTTCACAATGAGCTCATCCTCATCTCTAACAGCTCTTGATTTCACTTGCGTAGGTGTGAAGTTCCGACGGTTCACCCTGTATCCCGGACCTTTTCCATCACTGATAGAAGTCAGTGATGCATTTTACGATTCTTGTTCCTCTTCAGATCTTGAGGCTGTTGGATTACATGGCACTCAGCTTACATCACTGGTATTCCCTCCTCCTCCACTTAGTGACAAGATAACCATTTTTGAAATGATTTTCTCTAATTTGGCATCAGTGCCTGCAATTACCAGTGATAGT